>SNSB01003990.1:3141099-3160186 GCA_012922965.1 Capreolus pygargus | reverse complement strand
ACCGGACGAAGGGCCCACGGATGAGGGACCGGATGAAGGACCCATGGATGAGGGACCGGACGAAGGGCCCACGGATGAGGGACCGGATGAAGGACCCATGGATGAGGGACCGGACGAAGGGCCCACGGATGAGGGACCGGATGAAGGACCCATGGCCCATGTCCTGTCGCTCCACACCACATACATGCTGCAGGTTTCTGACTTTCTGCCGCTGTTTGGGATGCCCTGGTGAACCAGCCCCGACTCGGATTAGAAACATGTTTCTCTGTTTCAAATGCCGGGGCTGCACCAACCAGAGCAGAGGACCAGGCCTCGGGCTCTGTGTCTACCGCACATTCTCGTGGCCCCGGGACAGCCGCCTTTCCTTCCCCGGGGCTTGGTTTCCCCTCTGTGTGGGTGGGTGGGCTAGGACTGGAGCATCCCCCAGGCCCCTTCCAGCTCTGCATTCCTAACCCATCAGCCACAGGAAAGGAAGACAGCTGAGCTGCCATCCAGCTTTCCACCTGGCCCTGCCCTCCCCTTCTGGGCCCAACTGCATCCCTCCCGCAAATCCATAATCCAGTGTGACTGGTGTCCTTTCAGGAAGAAAGAAGGACACAGACACACAGAGGAAAGAGCATCTGAGGACACGGGGAGGAAACGGCCACTTACACAATGAGGCGAGAAGCCTCAAGAAACCAACCCTGCCCACGCCTCGATCTCAGACTTCCATCTAGTCTCCAGAAGTGTGAGAAGATACAATTCTGTTGTTTAAGCTGCACGGTCAGTGGGCACCTTGTTACAGCAGCCCTGGCAGACTAATGCAACGCCCGCCCCCATGAAACTCACCTGGGAGAATCCTGCCCACCAGACCTGCAGCCGCCGGGGCAGGACACACAGGCGCCAAGAGAGCATAGACCCGGTGCCCAGAGGTGGCAGGGTTGGCTCTGGAGCCCCTCCGGGCTCGGGTTCGTCCCTCTGCCCCACCTTGCCCCGCCCCCCGTGACCACACGGACTGGAACGCTAGAAGACCACCACCAGGCTCACCGTCGTCTCCTGGGCCGCACCTGGGCTCCGGGATGATGCCAGCCTTCCCTGGGGAGGGCCATCAGGGGAAGTCCCCGACCTGCCAGATGCGCATGGTGGCTACCAGAGCCCGGGTGTGGCCAGCAGTGCGCGGAGCCGGAGGGCTCCCTCCACGCGGCGGGGAAAGCAGGGCACGGGTGACTGTAAACAACACAGCTCGCGCGCTCGGTCAGGCTTATCTGACGCAGAACGCCAGCTCCTCCCGCCTCACCGTACTGCTTCCTCATCCCCCTGAACACTGAAATGAATGCGCAACAAAGCAAGTAGGCACGGGGCCTGGAGGCCACCCCAGAGCCCCCTTAAAGGTGCCGAGTGATCAGACTGAAAGAAGACACGCCCGCAGCCCGCACAGCATAAAGGAAAGGGGAGCCTCCCTCCCGGGGCCGGCGTCCAGGTCCCCTCAGGCTCCGGCCTTCGGCTGGTCTGGGCCGCTGGAGACTGGACCACGTGCTCCCAGCCACGCCTGCTGGCGCCCAGCTCTGGGATGATGCCAGACTTCCTTGGGAAGGGCCGTCAGGGGAGCTGCCCTCGTGGATGAGGGAAGCCCCTGGCCTTCCAGATGTGCACAGTGGCCACGAGAGCCTAGGTGCGCGGCGCCAGGGCCCGCCGTCTGCTCTCTCCCCCCGTGGCTGTGGGTGAAAATTTCACTGCTGTGCAGGTCATGTGCCGGGCCACGAGCAACAGGTGGCGGGTCGGTGTGCCCACTGCCAGTCCCAAGGGGCTGCGCTGACTCAGAGAGGCTGAAGTTTACTGACCCGCACGAGCCCCCGAGGGAGGACCTACTAGGTGCGGGTTTCCGCTATTACCTCATCCTTTCCACAGGGGCAATGATACTGCTTTCAGGAAGCCAAGCTCAGGAAGCTGTCATGCTGTGTCCAAGACCAGCAGGTGGACACCAGGATTCAAACCCCAGTCTCCTTGCCCTCTGATCCCCCCCAGGACCCCTGGCGACCACCTACCCCTGCTCCCAGGACAACCACCAATGAGGGGGGAAATGCCACGGTTCCTTCCAGGGCTCCCCCTGATTACAGGAGAGATCGGAGGGATCAATTACGGTTGGGGAGAGCCTAAAATTACCTGGTGCACCCTGCCATTACCTCCCCCCACCTAGCATTAGATAAATGTGTCTGGAGGCTCTGCCAAGGCGGGGTGCCCTGTTCCCCAGCCACCTCCAAAGAACAGGTTGGCCATTTCAGAAATCCTCTTCTAGGGAAGTCTGCCTCCTCCAGCCTGCCATTTGCTCTCAGCTTCTCTCCCAACTCCCACTGCCCGTGTGGTCCCTCCTTCCTCAACTAGGAGGGGGAGGGGACAGACTCCCCTTGAGGGGGCGGTGCTCCCGGGAAACACAGGTCCCAGGCAGACAGCAGACAGGAAATGGTCCCTAAAGGCACACTCCCTCCACAGTCCTGTTTGTTCCCTACCCTCCCGCCCCTCAGGGAGAAACAGCTGTCTCCTCTGGTTTCTTCGGGGTGGCCAGGGGCCCATACTGGAGTCTGCGGGGAGATGGGCTCAAGGCAGGACACAGGAGTCAGGGGGCACCAGCTTCAAAACCCAGCCCCACGGCAAGACCTGAGCAAGTGACTCAAGCCTGGTGAGGCTCGGTCGCACCCTGGAAAATGGGGTGATGGCCTCTCCCTGCCGGGGAATGTAGGGACAAGCCCTCCAGCCAGGGCTGGGTCCCCAGAAGGCTCTCAAAACGGGGCTCTGGTCACTTCAGAGCCTCTCCAGGAGCTAGGCCCCCAGCGGTAGGCCTCAGTTTCCCCCAGCGCACTAGGTGGTGGTGACGTGGGGTTTTTCCAGCGCCGCACAGAGGCTGTCAGACCTTGCGGGTGCGGCCCCAGAGGCAGCAGCCTGGGTACGCAGCAGAGGGGACGAGGGGCCGGAGAGAGCACGCGCGCGCATCGCGGAGGGCCGCACACCAACTGCGGGCTCCGCGCCCCCAAGTCTGCGCTGGGAGAGCCCAGGGCGCCGGGGGGGTCGACCTGACGCCCCTCCCCAACCCACCTACCCACCAAGGCGCTGCGGGAGGCACACGAGGGCGGCGCCCCCTGCCGCCAAGCCCTCCCCACCCCCCGACCCGTGTCACACACCTCTCTGCCGCACGGTCTACGGCGGCCGCGCGCCCTTCGCCCGAACCCTGCTGCGACCCAGCACGCCGGGGAGAAAAGCAAAAGAGCGGCGCCGTCCAGGCAGCCCAGCGCAGCCAGGCGGTGCGGCGCTCGGTGAAAGGGGTTCCCGGCCCCCCGGGCGCAGGGACAAGGGGGGTGACGGGGGGCGCGCCTGACCTGCCACACTGCAAAGACCCTGGAGCGCAAGTCGGCTGCAGCCGCGGGGCGGTTTCCCGTCTGCAGGTGCAGGCACCCCAGCCCTGCCGGCGCCGCGATCCAGGTCGGGGAGGCCCCGGTTCCCCGCACACTCACCCGCGCTCATCTCAGCGGCAGCTTGGAGTCGGGTCGCCGGGGCGGGGCGGCAGCCGGACGCTTGTGTCCGCAGGTGCAGCGCCAGCAGGCGGGATGGGCCGCCCGCCTGCCCGCAGCTCCGCCGCAGCCCCTCGGCGCGCCAGCCCCGCCCCGCAGACCCCGCCCCGCCACCCCGCCCCGCCCCGAATCCCACCCCGCCCCTCCCGGAGGCCCCGCCCCAGCCCCGCCCCCAGATCTGATGCACCCTGGGAAATGTAGGCGCCGCGCTCTGCTCCTCCTCGCTCGGGGCCACCTGCCGCCCCCAGGGATGGACTACAGTTCCGGCAGGCTGCGAGGCCCACGCATGCGCAGGCTGGCGACGCCGCTGCGGCCTCCCGCAGCCCAGTCGTGGGGGTTTCTGCGGAGCTGTCCGCGCGGCCTGGCTGGCTGGCTGGCGGCCTGGCCATCGGCGCTGCCAAGAGCCCACGAACGGGCCAGGAGTGCGGCCGGGTGAGGCGCAAGCTTGGTGCAACGAGCCGCACAGCGGCAACTCCGTCCCTCCGCAGTTTGCAGAAGAGAATCGAGGCTGGGGCAAGCGGGGGGAGGCAGGGTTTGTCCAGTTGCCCCGGCGGGGGGCGAGGCCTGCGCTCTTGACCCCGTATCTAGGGCTTGGCGGCGGCGACCCGATGTCCTGCCCCAGGCTCCCGGAGCGCCGCATCGGCTGGCGCCTTGGTCTGATCACGGTGGCGCAGTCTGCGGGCCCCCGTCCTCCCCCCATCCCCAGGGGCCGACTGTCCTCTGTGACGTCAGTGACCTCCCTGGTCCATCACAGGGAGGGCCTGGGTGCCCGGTACGGCAGAGGGAAGGCCCCGGGTGGGAGCACGGGGACCCCAGTGAGTTTCTGGTGCTGATGGAAGGGGTCTTTGGGGGTGGGTGTGGAGGGTCTGGGTTGACAGGTTCAGAAGGTGGACTCCCTGGACCTGGCCCCACCTGGTGGGGGAGAAGAGAGGGCTGGTCCCAGAAAAGGTGAACTCTGAACCGAACTCTGAGGCAGGAGCAGATAACTCTTTCTGGGCCTCCAGCAGCGTCCACCTACTCCCAAGAGGGGCCTGCGGGAGTAGAGAGGCCAGAGGACTGCGGTTCCTGAGGAGAACCAGCCTGGGCAATGCGGCTGGTTGGCCCAAGCCCCATGCACCCTAGCAACCTGGAAAGACTGGCTGGGCTGGCTGTTTGTGTAGCTGCCCAGCTCCAAGCCTGTCCGCTGGGGCCTTTTGCCCAGAACACGGGTGGATGTGATGATGGAAGGAAACGAGCAGGGGTCTGGTGCCCTCTTCTTCACCCAGCGGCCCTCTCAGCAGTGCAGACCTGAGCAGTCCTTGCCCCTGTCGGCATCAGCGCCCCATCCGTGAAGTGGCCAACTGGAGGATCCACCACGGCTGAGAGCATTAAATTCTTGTGGTTAGTTGTGGTGAGGACAGAGCCTGGCCAGTCAGGGTGGGGTCCTGGGGGGTCTGACCCCCTGGTGGGGAGCCTGGTTTCTTCTCTGTGTGCGTCGTTAGACTGTGAGCAGTCCCGCCTCTCTAGATACTTCTGAGGCTCCCATGGGCTAATGCACGCTGGGCAGCAGCTGAGACCAATAGCTGTGTTTGATATCATGCAGTTATTATCCTTCTCAGTGACTTGTATAAGCCTGGCACAGAGTGGGCACCCCACAGATACCCTGCTGAGTAAAGGGAGGGAAGGAGAGAGGATGCTGACCCTGAGCACCCGGTACCTTCCAGGCCATCACCCGGGGCAACAGGCCAGACGCCCACCCAGTATCAGAGCACCCGCTGCCCCCACGTGTCCTCTTTAGGAAGCTCACCAAGTTCCCCACGGAAAGGTGTGGACGGGCCCTTGCTCCCAAGTCCCTGTGAGTCAGAGGGCGAGTGTGAGTGGCCTGGTTCCAGAGGTCCGCCCGACATGCGGCCACCCAGGGCCTCCCAGTGGGGCCAGCCCTGCCTCTCTGAGCAAGCACCTTCAAATGGGGCAGGGACTGGGGAGTCAGCCTTTCTCAACTCCTTGAGGAAGGCACCTCAAGGTCATGTGATTCCAGCACATTCTTTCACTGGGGTAGAACCAAAGGCCCAAGGAAGTCCTGTCAAGGTCACACAGCAGGTTGGCAGCGAGGGAGGACCCTGGTGTCCTGTAGCCACACCTCTGCCCCCTCTGCCCTGGCCCGGCTGGTTCTCCCACAGGGGAACTCCCCATGGGCCAGGCCTGCTCACTCGTCTTCCTCCTGCACGCTGCCCGCAGGGGCTGGGTGGACGGAAGCAGGCTTCGGTTGTCATCCTTGATGCTGTGAACCAGGTGTGACCTTGGGCAGCTCGTTCACCCTCTCTTGTGTCTCAGCTTCCTCATCCTTCAAACAGCACCTGACCCACAGGGTTCTTAGGAGGATCCTGTGAGTCATGTGAATAAAGCACTTCGAAGTGCAAAAAAGTCAGGGCTCAGGGAATGATCGTTATTGTATTTATTGTTATTGAAACAGACCGGAGAGCAATATGGGCCCTCACCAGCCCTCAAAGGGTGTTGCCTTTTCTCACCTGTCTTCCATCCGTCCATCCATCCACCGTGTATTCAGTACCTTTAGTGAACTGGGCACTGCTTTAATAAAGAAAACAGAAATTTGTTTTCAAATTAGTCATCTAATTCATTGTAGAAAGAGTCCTGAAGGAGGGAGTGTCAGAGGGGCTCCTTGACACAAGGACCTGCCAGCCAGGCTCACGGCCAAACCAAGCCGCCTACACATTTGTCGCATGCTTTCAGATATTCAGAGGGCCCGCTGGCTGGGCCTTGCTGGCTGCCGTGGCTACCCCCACCCTCTCCTCCTGCCAGGCTCACACCTGTGGGAGAAAGGAATGCCCTGGGGTGACCCAGGCCCCTTCCTGCAGGCAGGGCAGAAGCCACACCTGCTCCTCTGCCCACGTACCCCTAAATGTTCCCCCGGGGAAGTCCCCATCTCATTTCACAGGGACCCCCTTCCAGGCCCTCACGAGTGGATGCCCCGGCTGGCCCCGCTGGCCCTCCACCCGTTCCTTCCACCTTTGCCCCATCTTTCCCGCTTGAGGACTTAGCAGGTTTCCTGTGGTTTCATCCCCCGTGGCCCTACAAGCAGGGCCCTGGTCTTCCACCTCCAGTCTTGGGGGAAGGACACGGCCTGGCCAGGCTGCGCTCAGGGGAGGCACACAAGGGGTTGACTTTCCAGGGTGTTGACCGGGTCCCCTGGCTGGTGCCTCCAGCGGCAATGCTGGTCCACGTCCCTCCCTGGAATGGGCCTTGGGGTGCCCAGACTTTCGTCTCCAAAATGAAGATGGGCCCTTGCGTGTTTGCCCCCTGCTCTGTGGTCTGGTGCCCTCCTTGTCCAGACCCGGGCTCCAGGGAAGCCAGGGGTATAATCAGGGCTGGATGGCAGAGCCCTGGGTCATAAAGGAGGGTGTGCCTAGGTGCCAGCAGGCAGGTGCCAGGCAGCTGAAGGGGCCTTGGCAGAGCCCAGGTAGGACCCTGGAGGAGACATGAAGAGCTCCACCTCTGCTGACCACTCTGGTTTGCTGACCACTTACAGGAGACGTGGGTTGTGCCGGTGATGGAGACTGCAGAACAGGGAGGGGCAGCCTCTGCCCCCGCCCCGGGCCCAGCTAATCTTCGAGTCGAGCCTCTCTCAGCAAACCCTGCTCTCCTGTGGGCACCAGGTTATCATTTGGAGGTTCCGTCCCTGGTGACACAGAGATGATCACAAAACAGAAATGATCAAAGCCTAAGTGTTCCTTCTCAAGCGTCTACTAACTATGTAAGACGCCGTGCTCAGCCCACAGCACAGCCACCCTGGGCGCCTTTGGGGTACTTTTCCTGCATGGCCTGTGCCAGGTACAGGTTCCCAAGCAATGAGTCCGGTGACCCACAGACGAAGGCCTTTTCTTTCTGTGACAAATGCCCCGGAGGAGGATACAGGCATGTGGTGCAGCTCTGAGGGCCTGGAAATCCCTTCAGAACTAAGGTCATCGGTCCTGAAAATGTTTACTGCCCTTTTGTGGGGCCTCAAGCCCTGGGGAAGGGAAGGATGTTGAGGGATGAGGTGACAGCTGGGCACAGCGCCAACTGTGTGGTCCGGGGCCAGTGGGCATCAGTGCTGCTTTCTTGAGGCCTGCCTAGGAGGGGCTGGGGGGGAGAAAGGTCAAGAGGGCAGGGCTGGTTAAATGGGGGGCAGAGCCTGGTGGAGGGTTTGTCTAACCCCTGGTGGGGCCAGCCTCACACTCAGGTAGGAGCAGCAAGGGGTTTGAGGGACTTCCCTGGCAGAAGAGTGGTCAGGACTCCCCGAGTTTTCACTGCTGCGGGCCTGGGTTTGATCCCTGCAGAGAATTATGATCCCACAAGCTGCACAGTATGGCCCAAAAAAGGGGGTGGGGTGGAGGTGGCACGAAATACAGGTGAGGAGGATGCCAAGGGCCAAGGCAGGTGAGGCAAGCAGCGAGGACCGGGGGTGCAATGTCCCAGGACCGCTCTGTGCCAGAGAGCCCTCCATTACTATCCTTAGCGTCACCCTTGCACCCATGTAACAGATGGGGAAATCAAGGCTTCACTTGCCCAAATGCAAACTGGTCCCCTGCAGAAGAGCTGGGATGCACACCCAGGCTCTTCTGAAGAGTGAGCCTGGGGGATTTGACACACCTCTCTCCCGGGTCTGTTGGGCCTTCAAGGAGCGCTGAGGAGGTCAAGAGACGAGGCTGAGGGGCCTGAATTGAGGATAAGGGGCTCAGACCATAGGGACCTGCGGCCCTGGAGCCAAACCATGCCAGGCCCTCTGCCCCTTGGGCTGGGGGGTGGCCCAGCCTCACCTGACAGCTCAGCTTCACCCACTGGACTCCACCAAAGAGTTCTTCCTTGGAGAAGACCCCTGAAGCCAGGCTAAACCGGGAACCACCTCCACTCCCCGAGGCCTTGACTGTCCTCGCCAGGTTGCTGTGTACTCTTGCTGTTTATCCCTCTTGTCTGACACCCTCACCAAATGTCAGGCTGCCCAGGCAGGGCTTATCAAGGGGTCCCCATCACTTCCCGGAGTCTCCAGGGCATCCCAGGGTCTCCAGGGCATCCCAGGGTCTCCAGCGCATCCCGGGGTCTCCAGAACCTCCCAGAGTCTCCAGCGCATCCCGGGGTCTCCAGCGTGGAGGAGCGTAACCACTGAACTCCAGGATCAGTGTCTACCCCACCTCCCGCCCCAGTGCTCCCTTTGCTGCCTCTTACTCACAGCAAAAGCAAAGATGTGAGCCTCCCCTTTCCCACATTCCTGACCTCACCCAGGGTCTGCTGAGACTTCCCGCCAATTTCTTCTCCCTAGAAAGTGCCCGGTGTGGCCAGGCTCCCCTGGGGCCTGGTCTAGAAAGGCACCGCCCTGGAAGACCAGCCGTGCAAACATCCTGCACTTGGGAGGCCCCAGGCCCATGGAAGAGCCACCTCCAGAGACTCCAAACCACCCAGGGCACCTCTGGGCCTTCTCTCATCCAAGCCGAGCGGGTTTCTCTGTCCTTTCTTCACTTCCAAACCCAGCCCCAAAATTGATTCACTTAACAGCCAAATGGAGAAACAAATGAAATATGATTTCATTGTGGGAGATTTCCAGCCGCTCAATAATTTAAAACCAGGCCATATGAAACCAGGAGTAAAAATAACATATGACTCACTCCTTGGAGCCTCACTCCTTCAAACACGGGTCCACACACCTGGATTATTCAGCGGATTCAGATCCAGCCTCAGCATCCCATGCCTGTCACTCACCCTGAGCTCTCCAGGCGCTACAGAAAAGCCCATGTGCGTTCATCGCCTGTGACGGCCGAGTCTGCTCCGTCATTTGGACGGCCCGGTTAACTCTGAGTGCTTTGCAGACTTGGCACCGTTTCGCCATCACAGAGAAACTACACGAGAGGGTTCATTACAAGTAATGAAGTAGGACGTCAGGGCCTGATTCGGGAAAGGACGCACCACGGGCAAGACTTGGATTTTTGGCTAGTGATCAAGAAGCCATTTCTCTAATTAAATTTGGTGCCTGTGCAGCGGAAAACAGACAAGGGGAGTTAGGAGTACGTGAGGGAAATGGAGAGTGAAAGGGGCAGGGCCAGCTCACTCACGGATGCAGGGCATCGGGCAGGGCATTGACTGAGCACTTCCTGTGCTCCAGCCCCTGTGCTGGAGATGAGAGAAGAACCGGGCTGGTCCGAGGGGTAACTGGAATGCAAGGTGGCCTGGTGTCCTGGGGCCGCGGGATGAAGCTCCACGAAGCGGGGCCTGAACGACAGAAGTTTGCTGTCCTGGTTGGAAGCCAGACGTCTGAGATCACGGAGGTGGCAGGGCCACCCCCTCCCCAGGAGCTCCAGGGGAGGCTCCTCCCTGGCTTCTGGGTCTCCCGGGCACCCTTGGTGCCCCTGGGCTCAGGGCTGCAACTCCCCTGGCGTTTGGGGGCCTGCCCTCCTCCAGCATGACCTGATCTTAGCTAATGACGTCTGTGGATACCCTGTTTCCAAGTAAGGTCAAGTTCACAGGTCCCAGAGGGTGGGACTCAAGCCTGTCTTGGGTAGCAGAGAGGGAGGGGGATACCGTTCAGCTCAGCGTCACCCACCCAAGGGCCTCCTGGGAGCAAAGCTTCAGGCCTGAGTCCCCCTGGTTGGTGAGAAGAGAGACACCGGGCCACACGGGGAGCCAGGTTCCCAGCCGCTGCCATCATCTGGACGCCCCAGCCTCGGGAGCCACCCACAGGTCCCCTAAGGCATCGGTGTCTGTCATGTCGCTGAAGCCACAGCGTACTGAAGTGTCCTGGGCGGAGTCTCCCTCCAGATGGCTGGGTGCTGGGATTGCTCTTGATTGACCTAAGCCACAGGACAGTGCGGGAAGCCTGCCCTTCACCTGCTCCCCACCCCACCCCACCCCCGGCCTGGCAGGGGACCTGGGGGAATTCCTGAGAGCCTCTGGCTTGCTTGACCCCCATCCGAGATGCGGAGAAAGGTGACACCGCCCAACTCTGTTCCAGGCAAGACTCAGCAAGAAAAGCGTACCGGCTGTGTGTCAGGGAAATGCCTCAGAGGTCGCCCTGCCAGGAAGGAGAAGCAGGCTCACCATGGGTATTCCCTGGGCCCCCAGTTCTTCACCCCTTGGGGGCCGGTAAAGAGCCAGTGTTCAGTGTGAATAATAATCGGCAGCATTGTCTATATGGGCGTCCCTAGTGGCTCAGATGGTAAAGAATCCGCCTGCAGTGCTGGGGACCCCGATTCAATTCCTGGGCTGGGAAGATCCCCTGGAGAAAGGGCATGGCAACCCACTCCAGTATTCTTGCCTGGAGAATCCCATGGACAGAGGAGCTTGGCGGGCTACAGTCCACGGGGTCACAAAGAATCGGACTGGCCAAGAACCCCGTTCTGCAGCAAAGAGTGCATGACTCTGAGTCCCAGACCGTGAGGTCCACTTCTCCTGCCTCCAAAAAACACATCTCCGGAAGCTGCCAGCTGATGGAAGGCCCACCTCCAAGGTGCAGTGCAGGGACTGTTCCCTGTGGGTGGCGCCCTGTTTTCCAGGAGGCAGTACATGCTCAGGAAAAGCAGGCGGTTCACGGGGCCAGAACCGAGGGCAGAGCGCTCCTGGCATCATCCTCAGTGGCCCCCTATTAGGGTGTGTGCCGCTCATCTCTGCGGTCTCGGGCTCTGCTGGACCAAGGGTGCCGGCTCAGCATGCATGGAAGGGACCCCAGCTTCCAACAGGAGATGGAGCACAGACTTCCTCGAACTTGAAACTGACCACTCATGGGGACCTCAGACCAGTGGACCTGAAGGCAGAGTCGCTCTCTGGGGGTAGGTGTGGGGGGTAATGATTGACCATCAGAAGGTAGGGGCGCCCCGACAGGGAGGGCAGGGGGTGTGAGCCTGGCACCCAGAGGCCCACAGCGGCACCCTGGGCTCTTCCGCTGCGATGGCAGGAGGCGCAGGGGAGGCGGGGCAAGGCCCGCCAGCGGGGAGGGCTGGTGAGGGTCTGGGCCTCTGGAGACCTTGCTGGAAGTGCCGGCCCAGGGCGTGGAGGAGAGAGAATGAGGGTCCGGGGAGCCCCGCCTGGAGCCACGGGGCCACATCCTGTTGTGCTGAACCTCCTGGGTGAGTCTGTAGAGACCACGGGCCTCCAGGAGGCAGCCTGGAGGCCTGGCCTTGACGGGGGTGGGGTGAGCAGAGTGGAGCCCCCGGAGCTGGACTGTGGGGCACGTTGGGCACAGCCCTGCACGTCTCCTGGATTCTGCCCTGGGCTTTGCTGACATGGGTCGTGGGTGCCTGCGAGATTGCCCGGCATGCCAACCCAGGGGAGCAGGGCCACTCTTGACCAGTCAAGGGGGCGTGTGAGTCTCTGCACCCACAGCCCCTCTTCTAGGCTCAACCCCCAGGCACGTTCCATGCGGCTCCCTAGAAGATCTCAGTGGGATCAAGACCCCGGTACCTGCAGGCTGACCAGATCAACAGCGTCCACTCGTCACTGCCCTCTGCCCTCTCCTCAGGACCCAGTCCTATCCCCAGCCTCCCGTTCACAGTAACCTTCCTCTTCAAAGCCTTGTCTCCCGTTCTGGAGTGGAGTTAGGGAGGGAAGACCAGGCTACGACGTGGAGGGGTCGGAGCCAGCAGGACAGGGGGCTGCCTGGACTGGTGGGGGGGAGCTGTCCTGAGGAGCCCCGATGCCAGACGCAGATTCCAGAGGGCCAGACTCCCTGGGGAATCTCAGAGCGGCCGAGTCCTGTGTCTGAGCTATTTGAGTGCCTATGATCGTGAACCTGACCTTTGCAGAGACAGGGAGATGGCAGAGGCCGCAGACCCCACACGTGTGGGGTCGGGGGAGGGAGACAGAGACTCAGCGAAGTCACAGAGGAGGAGGTGCACGTGGGAGGCGGAGAACGGACCCAGCCCAGTTCTGACTCCAGGACTCGAGAGGGGGGTGCGAGGCCTGTTTTCTCCCCGGATGCTCTGCGGGCGGAGGACATTCCAGCCGCACGGGGGTGTGAGAGGGTTCACTCATGAGAACGGCGGATGCCTGAGGGCTCTAGGGCTCCATTTTCTCAAGGAACTATGGGTGAAAAAGGGTCAAGGGAAGGAAAAGTCAAGGGATGTTTCCTTGGCATCAGAGTCCTGCCCCCTGGTCACCGTTCTCCTTTTTCTAAGCCCGTCCCAGGCTGCTGGGAGGGACGGGGTGAGGGTGTGTGTGGGGCGGAGTGGTTCTTGCTGATAACAGGTAATCTGACCTGCTCTCTGGACAGCAAACCATCTGCCTTCTTGCGCTCGGTGAGAGGGAGACAGACCTAGACACAGAGGCAGAGAAACACAGTGGTGGTCCCGAAGCCTCCAACTTCTGGAAATGAAACTATTAGTTGGGTTGGTCCCTCAGTCGTGTCTGACTCTTTGTAGCCCCATGGACTGTAGCCCACCAGGCTCCTCTGTCCATGGGGATTCTCCAGGCAATGAGGTGATGTGAACCCAGTGACCGCCCCCAATCCCACAGGCAAACAGGGGGCCTGAGAGCGCCCTCAGTGTCTCTGGCTCTGGCAGCTTCAGCCCTCTGGCCACCATGGACCTCGCCCTACGGAAGTCCTCACCGTGAGCAGAACGACCACCCCTACTCAGGGAAGCGCCCTCCCTGTCCTGGGTATTTAAGGAGGACAACCCACCCCCAAGCTATGAGAGCTTTAGGGTCTGCCCTAAAGAGGATCCTGGGGCCGGGGAGTGGGGGCGGGGAAGGAGGATGTGCGGCGCATGTCAGAGAAAACCCAGAGCTGGAGAGATTTTATTCTGGACTATTGCAACAGGTCAGTCCTAAAGGAAATCAACCCTTCGTATTCATTGGAAGGACTGATACTGAAGCGGAAGCTCCGATACCTTGGCCTCCTGATGCAAAGAGCAAACTCATTGGAAAAGACCCTGATGCTGGGGAAGATTGAAGGCAGGAGAAGGGGATGACAGAGGGTGACATGGTTGGATGGCATCAGCGTCTCAATGGACGTGAGTTTCAGCAAACTCCGGGAGACGGTGAAGGACAGGGAAGCCTGGTGTGCTGCCGTCCGTGGGGTCACAAAGAGTTGGACACGACTGAGCGACTGAGCAACAATAACTGCGGTGGGGGAACCAGGCTCAGTCCTTAGTACAGGGTCATGGGGGTCATGGCCCAGGAGCAGGTGGGGTCAGTGGATGGAAAATCACTGAGGGAGACCACCAGGTTGAGGACGGTTCTGCCTTAACAGTCTGAGAGCATCCTTGCTGAAGGCTGGACATCAGGCACCCACGAGGGGGCGCTGGGGATGAGGCATGAGACCGGTTTAGCCCGGTCCTGTCTTTTGAGGACAAGGCTGGAATGAACCCTGGGCGGCATGTAATAGATAAGGAGTAAGGACCTGCCCTGTGGCACAGGGAACAGAGCTCTACCCAATGCTCTGTAATGACCTAAGTCAGGGAAGAGTCTCAGAATGTGGACACATGTGTATAAACAACTGATTCACTTTGCTGCACATCTGAGACTAGCACAACATTGTAAATCAACAACACTGTAAAATATTTTAAAAAGGGCTCAGAGGGATAGTCAGGGTCTTGGTCATGCACATGCATGTCAGATCCAAACAGCCCTGCAAAGGCTTTGAAAGCTGAGCTGACCTTGAAACCGCCATCTACATAGACCAGACCGGGACGTGGGGTCCTGCCCACCAACTTGACCGCCTCTAGGGAAAAGCATTGCTTTCACAAGTCAGAGCGTATTTGGAGAGGCGACAGAATTATTTTCTATTTTCGTGGGGCGATTAGATGTGGTCAAACTCGTAACATGGGACACCAGAACAAAATAAATTTTTCTCTTTGTGAAATTTGTTTTAACTTATATGCAGAGTACATCATGCGAAATGCCAGGCTGGATGAAGCACAAGCTGGAATCAAGATTGCCGGGAGAAATATCAATAACCTCAGATATGCAGATGACACCACCTCGTGGCAGAAAGCAAAGAACTAAAGAGCCTCTTGATGAAAGTGAAAGAGGAGAGTGAAAAAGCTGGCTTGAAGCTCAACATTCAGAAAACTAAGATCATGGCATCCGGTCCTATCACTTCATGACAAATAGATGGGTAAACAGTGACAGACTTTATCTTTTTGGGTTCCAAAATCACTGCAAATGGTGACTGCAGCCATGAAATTAAAAGACACTTACTCCTTGGAAGAAAAGTTATGACCAACCTAGACAGCATATTAAAAAGCTGAGACATTACTTTGCCAACAAAGGTCCATCTAGTCAATGGTTTTTCTAGTACTCATGTATGGATGTGAGAGTTGGACCGTAAAGAAAGCTGAATGCCGAAGAATTGATGCTTTTGAACTGTGGCATTGGAGAAGACTCTTGAGAGTCCCTTGGATTGCAAGAAGATCCAACCAGTCCATCCTAAAGGAAATCAGTCGTGAATATCCATTGGAAGGACTGAAGTTGAAGCTGAAACTTCAATACTTTGGCTACCTGATGGGAAGAGCTGACTCATTAAAGACCCTGATGCTGGGAAAGACTGAAGGCAGGAGGAGAAGGGGACAACAGAGGATGAAATGGTTGATGGCATCACGGACTCAATGGACATGAGTTTGAGCAAGCTCTGGGAATTGGTGAAGGACAGGGAGGCCTGGCGTGCTGCAGTTCACGGGGTCGCAAAGAGTCGGACACGACTGAGCGACTGAACTGAGCTGAGAAACAGCAAGAATTAAGTGCCCTCCTTGTGCGGGGCACAGGGCATTTCCGAACTTTATTCATAGTCCTTCACCAACTCCGTGCCACGATCGTCTTGTACGGGCAAGGAAGCAGGCTGACGCAGGGAGGGGTCTTCGCAGGTCCTGTCGCTGGGGGTCAGGGCCCGGGGGCCAGAGACCGGATCCACACTGTGTTCCGTAGGGCCTGGCTCACAGTCGGCGTGCAGGGCCGGGCTGCGGTCTGGACGAAGAGTTGGACCAAGGCCGATGCCGTCCGTCCCGCCGTCCAGCCCGTCCGCTGAGTGAGCAGCGCGTGCCTCCGGGTTGCGGCCTCCCGCCCTCCCTGTGGCTGGTTAACCGGGATCTTTTGTGAGTATTATTGGCTGCGCTGGGTCTGCGTTGCTGAGCACCCGCCTTTCCAGTCGCTGAGCGGGGCTGCTCTCGCGTGAGGCTCCGCCCTGCTCTGACGTCACTCGTCGCCCAGTGCAGGCTCGGTATTTCTGGCGCCCGTGGAACCTTCCCGGACCAGGGATCGAACCCGTGTCGCCCGCCCCCGGGCCGACTCCTGTCCCCTCTGCCACCAGGGAAGTCCTCACCGGGATCTTACACAGCGACGCTTGCCTGGCTGTCACGGGAGCCGCCCGCGGCTGCACAGCGCCGGGGTGACCAGGCCTGCCCTCTGGGAGCTGGAGGTGAGAGCAGCGGCCCCGAGGCGGCCAGGCCCGAGTGGGGGAGGCGGCCAGGCCCGAGTGGGGGAAGCAACCAGCGCCCCTGGGGAGCCCTCTCTCCCTGCCTCTCTTGGGGCTCCTGCCCCCTCACCCCAACCTGTGGCCTTGCTCCTGCTGGCTTTCCCGGGCCCCTGGAAGAGGTGGTTCCCAGGAGGGCCACAGACCAGGCTCCCGCCCAGCTGGGCTGCTGCCGTGACCCCGGGAGCCTCAGCTCCCCCATCCACAGATGGGGGTGACAGTGTCGGCCTCACGGGGGAGGCTGAGGTTGCGGATACGGTAGAAGGAGGAACGCCAGCAGGCAGTCGTGCAGGGAGACAGGATCTGACCGTGAGAGCAAGGCCCGGGGGTTTTACGTGAAGACAATCTCATTTGTTTACTCTGGCTGTGCTGGGTCTGCACTGCGGCACAGGCCTTTCTCTAGTCGCTGCAAGCGAGCGTCTCCTCTCCGAGGCTCCCCTTGTTGCGGAGCCTGGCCTGAGGGCACATGGGCCTCGTAGCTGCTGGTGGGGCTTGGCCTTGGTTGTGTTTCCTGGGCTCTAGAGCACGGGCTCAACAGTTGTGGCTTTGCTGCTCTGTAGCGTGTGAGATCTTCCAGGACCAGGGACTGAACCCGTGTCTCCTGCTTTGGCAGGCAGATTCCTTACCACTAAGCCCCCAGGGACGCCTGGGAGGTTTTATATTGACTGAATAAAATTTGGATTCAGTTGAAAAGGCAGACGAGGGGAACTGGGGTCTTCCAGACAGACTCCTGGGGGCACGCAGGCGGGTGGGGGGAGAACGAACAGACACAGGACTTGTCGTGTGTCATCTAGCCCACGAGGGACCCACCTCACCCCTGGGAGCACCAAGCTCAGAGAGTGTGAGCACCCTGCCTGCAGTCACACAGCCAGCCACCCGCAAAGCCAGGGCGTACGTGCGTGCTGTGAGCTCAGTCGTGTCCGACTCCTTGCGACCCCACGGACTGTAGCCCGCCAGGCTCCTCCGTCCGTGGGATTTTCTAGGCAAGGATACTGGAGCGGGTTGCCATTTCCTCCTCCAGGAAGGAGAACTAGGAACACCACCCAAATCACCCTGCTTTCTAATCCCAGGTGCTGTTTTTTTGTGAATTGTGGTGACTAAGGGGGCCTGCCAGAGCATTTTGTCAAGTCACTCTCATCCTCGTCCTTCCAGAAAATCAGGTCCTGTTTGTCATTTGCTTTCCCAAGGTGCCGACAAACAGACCTGCGGCCTTCCTGCGCTTCCTTCTCCAGAGCCGTGGGGGGAGGGAGTGATGCTAAGGAAGCAGCTACCACCTGCCGAAGACTCGGTCCCAGAGGGGTGGAGGCTACTGTCCACAAAGCCATCTCATGTGCCTTACCCGAGTCTTGCTGTCTGTCCTCCTGGCAGCCCCTGAGGTTGCTGGCTCCATTTCACAGATGGGAAAACTGAGACCCTCCCCAAGGTCCACCCAAAGCCAGCAAATGGCAAGAGCAGAGAGGTGCACAGACCCTAAGTGTGGCTGATGCCACCGTCCATGGTCTGAACCACCTCGTCGGCCTCCCCTCACTGAAACACAGACAGCCCTTCCGGGCTAGTGGTGTTGAAAGTGAAAGTGAAAGCTGCTCAGTCGTGTCCAGCTCTCTCTGACCCCATGGTCTCTACAGTCCATGGAATTCTCCAGGCCAGAATACTGGAGTGGGTTGCCTTTCCCTTCTCCAGGGGATCTTCCCAACTCAGGGATCGAACCCAGGTCTCCCACATTGCAGGCGGATGCTTTACCAGCTGACACATGTGACGTTAGCGGCTCGCTAACATTTCTTATCACACAGTTTTTGTGGATCAAGGGCTCTTGCAAGGCTGCAGTCGGGGAATCAGCCGGGCTCTGGTCTCATCTGGAGGCTGCTGGTGAGGGGAAGGATCGCTTCTGAGCTTGCTCAGGTGTGAGCCTCCTTTCCAAGATGGACAAGCTGAAGGTTAGAGAGTTTAAGTGTCTGACTCAAGGAGACACAGCCCGCAGGGGAGTTTCTTCCTTTCCACCTGACCCTGCCTCCTGTAAATGGTGTGTGTGAGAGGCAGCCAGGGGGAATGGCACTTGTGGTCCCCAAGGGAAGGACCCCTGCTCTTTCCTCCATGGACCTGCTCCATGGATATTGCCCTTCTGAGTCCTGGCTTGGCTGGCTCTTTCAGCATCCCTGCCCTGACCTCACAGATGGTACTCGGCTGGGAGGGGGCATCTGTCTGCATGGGTCTCTTGCTGGGCGTCTGGTGGAGCTGGGACTCTGACCACGTCATCATTTTTCCCCATCAACCAGCTCCTCGTCTGGAGACAGAGACCGCTAAGAGCTCCAGCACCTCACCTTGACTTGGTTAGCTGATGACCGGTTCCCCAGAACAGGGCGCCAGGCGCCAGGTTGGCCACGGCTCCCGCCAGAGGGGTTGGCGGAGCCCCTGGCTGTGTTACTTGATGCTCACCCCCTTCACCAGCTGGGTGATGTTGGGCTCACTCCATCTCCTCTTATCTCCTTTCTAAGAGTGTGAGGCCAGAACACCCACCTCCTAGAGCTGCTCTGGTGACCAGGCCAGGACCTGTGTGACCCGTGTGCCTGGGGACAGCGTCGTCACTGCAAACCATTAATTCGTGCTGCGCGTGCATGCTAAGTCGCTCAGTCCTGTCCAACTCTGCGACCCTATGGTCTGGAGCCCAGTAGGCTCCTCTGTCCCTGGGACTTCCCAGCAAGAATACTGGAGTGGGTTGCCATTTCTTCCTCCAGGGAAACTTCTCGACCCAGTGATAAAACTCATGTCTCCTGAATTGGCAGATGTGTTCTTTACCACTGAGCCACCTGATACGTGTTCAGTCCGGTTCAGTTGCTCAGTCACGTCCAACTCTTTGCGATCCCGTGGACTACAGTACACCAGGCTTTCCTGTCCATCACCAACTCCTGGAGCTTGCTCAAACTCATGTCCATTGAGTCCGTGATGCCATCCAGCCATCCCATCCTCCGTCTTCCCCTTCTCCTCCTGCCTTCAATCTTTTCCAGCATCAGGGTCTTTTCCAATGAGTCAGCTCTTCGCATCAGGTGGCCGAAGTAGTGGAGTTTCAGCTTCAGCATCAGTCCTTCCAATGAATATTCAGGACTGATTTCCTTTAGGATGC
>SNSB01003990.1:3097946-3125691 GCA_012922965.1 Capreolus pygargus | reverse complement strand
ACAGAGGATGAAATGGTTGATGGCATCACGGACTCAATGGACATGAGTTTGAGCAAGCTCTGGGAATTGGTGAAGGACAGGGAGGCCTGGCGTGCTGCAGTTCACGGGGTCGCAAAGAGTCGGACACGACTGAGCGACTGAACTGAGCTGAGAAACAGCAAGAATTAAGTGCCCTCCTTGTGCGGGGCACAGGGCATTTCCGAACTTTATTCATAGTCCTTCACCAACTCCGTGCCACGATCGTCTTGTACGGGCAAGGAAGCAGGCTGACGCAGGGAGGGGTCTTCGCAGGTCCTGTCGCTGGGGGTCAGGGCCCGGGGGCCAGAGACCGGATCCACACTGTGTTCCGTAGGGCCTGGCTCACAGTCGGCGTGCAGGGCCGGGCTGCGGTCTGGACGAAGAGTTGGACCAAGGCCGATGCCGTCCGTCCCGCCGTCCAGCCCGTCCGCTGAGTGAGCAGCGCGTGCCTCCGGGTTTCGGCCTCCCGCCCTCCCTGTGGCTGGTTAACCGGGATCTTTTGTGAGTATTATTGGCTGCGCTGGGTCTGCGTTGCTGAGCACCCGCCTTTCCAGTCGCTGAGCGGGGCTGCTCTCGCGTGAGGCTCCGCCCTGCTCTGACGTCACTCGTCGCCCAGCGCAGGCTCGGTATTTCTGGCGCCCGTGGAACCTTCCCGGACCAGGGATCGAACCCGTGTCGCCCGCCCCCCGGGCCGACTCCTGTCCGCTCTGCCACCAGGGAAGTCCTCACCGGGATCTCACACAGCGACGCTTGCCTGGCTGTCACGGGAGCCGCCCGCGGCTGCACAGCGCCGGGGTGACCAGGCCTGCCCTCGCGGAGCTGGAGGTGAGAGCAGCGGCCCCGAGGCGGCCAGGCCCGAGTGGGGGAAGCAACCAGCGCCCCTGGGGAGCCCTCTCTCCCTGCCTCTCTTGGGGCTCCTGCCCCCTCACCCCAACCTGTGGCCTTGCTCCTGCTGGCTTTCCCGGGCCCCTGGAAGAGGTGGTTCCCCGGAGGGCCACAGACCAGGCTCCCGCCCAGCTGGGCTGCTGCCGTGACCCCGGGAGCCTCAGCTCCCCCATCCACAGATAGGGGTGACAGTGTCGGCCTCACGGGGGAGGCTGAGGTTGCGGATACGGTAGAAGGAGGAACGCCAGCAGGCAGTCGTGCAGGGAGACAGGATCTGACCGTGAGAGCAGGGCCCGGGGGTTTTACGTGAAGACAATCTCATTTGTTTACTCTGGCTGTGCTGGGTCTGCACTGCGGCACAGGCCTTTCTCTAGTCGCTGCAAGCGAGCGTCTCCTCTCCGAGGCTCCCCTTGTTGCGGAGCCTGGCCTGAGGGCACATGGGCCTCGTAGCTGCTGGTGGGGCTTGGCCTTGGTTGTGTTTCCTGGGCTCTAGAGCACGGGCTCAACAGTTGTGGCTTTGCTGCTCTGTAGCGTGTGAGATCTTCCAGGACCAGGGACTGAACCCGTGTCTCCTGCTTTGGCAGGCAGATTCCTTACCACTAAGCCCCCAGGGACGCCTGGGAGGTTTTATATTGACTGAATAAAATTTGGATTCAGTTGAAAAGGCAGACGAGGGGAACTGGGGTCTTCCAGACAGACTCCTGGGGGCACGCAGGCGGGTGGGGGGAGAACGAACAGACACAGGACTTGTCGTGTGTCATCTAGCCCACGAGGGACCCACCTCACCCCTGGGAGCACCAAGCTCAGAGAGTGTGAGCACCCTGCCTGCAGTCACACAGCCAGCCACCCGCAGAGCCAGGGCGTACGTGCGTGCTGTGAGCTCAGTCGTGTCCGACTCCTTGCGACCCCACGGACTGTAGCCCGCCAGGCTCCTCCGTCCGTGGGATTTTCTAGGCAAGGATACTGGAGCGGGTTGCCATTTCCTCCTCCAGGAAGGAGAACTAGGAACACCACCCAAATCACCCTGCTTTCTAATCCCAGGTGCTGTTTTTTTGTGAATTGTGGTGACTAAGGGGCCCTGCCAGAGCATTTTGTCAAGTCACTCTCATCCTCGTCCTTCCAGAAAATCAGGTCCTGTTTGTCATTTGCTTTCCCAAGGTGCCGACAAACAGACCTGCGGCCTTCCTGCGCTTCCTTCTCCAGAGCCGTGGGGGGAGGGAGTGATGCTAAGGAAGCAGCTACCACCTGCCGAAGACTCGGTCCCAGAGGGGTGGAGGCTACTGTCCACAAAGCCATCTCATATGCCTTACCCGAGTCTTGCTGTCTGTCCTCCTGGCAGCCCCTGAGGTTGCTGGCTCCATTTCACAGATGGGAAAACTGAGACCCTCCCCAAGGTCCACCCAAAGCCAGCAAATGGCAAGAGCAGAGAGGTGCACAGACCCTAAGTGTGGCTGATGCCACCGTCCATGGTCTGAACCACCTCGTTGGCCTCCCCTCACTGAAACACAGACAGCCCTTCCGGGCTAGTGGTGTTGAAAGTGAAAGTGAAAGCTGCTCAGTCATGTCCAGCTCTCTGTGACCCCATGGTCTCTACAGTCCATGGAATTCTCCAGGCCAGAATACTGGAGTGGGTTGCCTTTCCCTTCTCCAGGGGATCTTCCCAACTCAGGGATCGAACCCAGGTCTCCCACATTGCAGGCGGATGCTTTACCAGCTGACACATGTGACGTTAGCGGCTCGCTAACATTTCTTATCACACAGTTTTTGTGGATCAAGGGCTCTTGCAAGGCTGCAGTCGGGGAATCAGCCGGGCTCTGGTCTCATCTGGAGGCTGCTGGTGAGGGGAAGGATCGCTTCTGAGCTTGCTCAGGTGTGAGCCTCCTTTCCAAGATGGACAAGCTGAAGGTTAGAGAGTTTAAGTGTCTGACTCAAGGAGACACAGCCCGCAGGGGAGTTTCTTCCTTTCCACCTGACCCTGCCTCCTGTAAATGGTGTGTGTGAGAGGCAGCCAGGGGGAATGGCACTTGTGGTCCCCAAGGGAAGGACCCCTGCTCTTTCCTCCATGGACCTGCTCCATGGATATTGCCCTTCTGAGTCCTGGCTTGGCTGGCTCTTTCAGCATCCCTGCCCTGACCTCACAGATGGTACTCGGCTGGGAGGGGGCATCTGTCTGCATGGGTCTCTTGCTGGGCGTCTGGTGGAGCTGGGACTCTGATCACGTCATCATTCTTCCCCATCAACCAGCTCCTCGTCTGGAGACAGAGACCGCTAAGAGCTCCAGCACCTCACCTTGACTTGGTCAGCTGATGACCGGTTCCCCAGAACAGGGCGCCAGGCGCCAGGTTGGCCACGGCTCCCGCCAGGGGGGTTGGCGGAGCCCCTGGCTGTGTTACTTGATGCTCACCCCCTTCACCAGCTGGGTGATGTTGGGCTCACTCCATCTCCTCTTATCTCCTTTCTAAGAGTGTGAGGCCAGAACACCCACCTCCTAGAGCTGCTCTGGTGACCAGGCCAGGACCTGTGTGACCCGTGTGCCTGGGGACAGCGTCGTCACTGCAAACCATTAATTCGTGCTGCGCGTGCATGCTAAGTCGCTCAGTCCTGTCCAACTCTGCGACCCTATGGTCTGGAGCCCAGTAGGCTCCTCTGTCCCTGGGACTTCCCAGCAAGAATACTGGAGTGGGTTGCCATTTCTTCCTCCAGGGAAACTTCTCGACCCAGTGATAAAACTCATGTCTCCTGAATTGGCAGATGTGTTCTTTACCACTGAGCCACCTGATACGTGTTCAGTCCGGTTCAGTTGCTCAGTCACGTCCAACTCTTTGCGATCCCGTGGACTACAGTACACCAGGCTTTCCTGTCCATCACCAACTCCTGGAGCTTGCTCAAACTCATGTCCATTGAGTCTGTGATGCCATCCAACCATCTCATCCTCCGTCTTCCCCTTCTCCTCCTGCCTTCAATCTTTTCCAGCATCAGGGTCTTTTCCAATGAGTCAGCTCTTCGCATCAGGTGGCCGAAGTAGTGGAGTTTCAGCTTCAGCATCAGTCCTTCCAATGAATATTCAGGACTGATTTCCTTTAGGATGCACTGATCTGATCTCCTTGCAGTTCAAAGGATTCTCAAGAGTCTTCTCCAACACCATAGTTCAAAACCATCAATTTTTCAGCACTCAGTTTTCCTTGTAGTCCAACTCTCACATCCATACATGACTACTGGAAAAACCATAGGTTTGACTAGATGGACCTTTGTTGGCAAAGTAATGTCTCTGCTTTTTCACATGCTGCCTAGTTTGGTCATAACCTTCCTTCCAAGGAGTAAGCGTCTTTTCATTTCATGGCTGCAGTCACCATCTGCAGTGATATGCATTACCTGTCACTAAATTCGCAGTGCTATTGTGTGATGAAGAATCGGGGCTTTAACAAGTGGAGGAGGCCTGGGTGGTGGCGGGTGGTTACAGGAACCCAGCCTGGGGGCGCTCCTCCTGAGCCCACTGTAGGGGTCGTAGCCCCTCGGGCACCAGAGGGGTGCCCCACGCGGTGCTTTGTGCTCAGTCCTCCACTAGAGGGCGGTGGTGGGCAGGGCCAGCCCCTGGGTTTGGACTGAACATGAAGGTGGGGACCCCCAGGGATCTGATCTGATGTGGAGAGGGGAAAGGGAGAAGACCCAGCCGGGAGGGACTTGCTCAAAACAACTCCAGGAGAGAATTACTCCCCTTTCCCAGCCTCCCGGGGGCTCATCCACGCACATGCCTCTTCACAGCGGTGGATTGCGGGGGCGGAGGCAGATACACCATGAGCAGATCTGGGGGGAGGGGGGCTGAGGGTCCCGAGCCCAGGTCTGCTGAGGACGTGGTGCCAGGAGCCCACCCTCGGGCTCAGAAACTTGCTGAGAAAGGCCTTTGTGTCTGAACATGCACCCCAAAGACAGTTTTCCTCATCCACTGCACTTTTTCTGATTAGAAAATAGCCATCTTCGATTATAGGAGTGGTACACCCTGAAAATACAGAAAGAGTCCAATGAACACTTAATGGCCCTGACCTCATCACTCTGATGACCACAGAGAACAGTTTTGTATTCTTCTGACCCATTCTCTTTTACTCGAAAGCATTTTCAAAACCAAAAATGGGCTCCAGTCACCCATGATGCTTTGAAATCCCATCCTCTGGCCTAGCCTTACAGGTTGTGTGGGCCACGTGATTTCAGTCATGTCTGACTCTTTGCAACCCCAGGTGACCCACCAGGCTCCTCTGTCCAAGGGGATTCTCCGGGCAAGAACACTGGATTGGGTTGCCATGCCCTCCTCCAGGGGATCTTCCCAACCCAGAGATTAAACCCACATCCCTTTTGTCTCCTTCATTGGCAGGTGGGTTCTTTATTGCTGGGCAGTTGGTAAAGAACCCACCTGCACTGCAGGAGACCCCAATGCAATTCCTGGGTTGGGAAGATCTGCTGGAGGAGGGCTAGGCTCCCCACTCCAGTATTCTTGGGCTTCCCTGGTGGCTCAGCTGGTACAGAATCTGCCTGCAATGTGTGAGACCTGGGTTTGATCCCTGGGTTCGGAAGGTGCCCTGGAGAAGGGAATGACTACCTACTCCAGGGCCCCCTGGACAGCCCTTGCAGGCTCAGTTCAGGTCAGTTCAGTTCAGTCATTCAGTCATGTCCTACTCTTTGTCACCCCATGGACTCAGCACGCCAGGCCTCCCTGTCCATCACCAACTCCCGGAGTTTACTCACACTCTTGTCCATGAGTCGGTGATGCCATCCAACCATCTCATCCTCTGTCGTCCCTTCCTCCTCCTGCCCTCAATCGTTCCCAGCATCAGGGTCTTTTCCAATGAGTCAGTTCTTTGCATCAGGTCGACAAGGTATTGGAGTTTGAGCTTTAGCATCAGTCCTTCCAACAAATATTCAGTACTGATTTCATTTAGGATTGATTGGTTTGATCTCCTTGAAGTTCAAGGGACTCTCAAGAGTCTTCCCCAGCACCATAGTTCAAACACATGAATTCTTTGACACTCAACTTTCTTTATAGTCCAACTCTCACATCCATACATGACTACTGGAAAAACCATAGCTTTGACTAGACAGACCTTGTTGGCAAAGTAACGTCTCTGCTTTTTAATATGCTGTCTAGGTTGGTCATAACTTTTCTTTCAAGGATCAAGCATCTTTTAATTTCATGGCTGCAGTCATCATCTGCAGTGATTTTGGAGCCCAAGAAAATAAAGTCTATCACTGTTTCTCCATCTATTTGCCATGGAGTGATGGGACCAGATGCCATGATCTTAGTTTTCTGAATGTTGAGTTTTAAGCCAACTTTTTCACTCTCCTCTTTCACTTTCATCAAGAGGCTCTTTAGTTCTTCTTTGCTTTCTGCCACAAAGGTGGTGTCATTTACATATCAGATGTTGATATTTCTCCCAGCAATCTTGATTCCTACTTGTGCTTCATGCAGCCCAGCGTTTCTCATGATGTACTCTGCGTATAAGTTAAATAAGCAGGGTGACAATATATAGCCTTGACGTACTCCTTTCCGGTTTGGACCAGTCTGTTGTTCCATGTCCGGTTCTAACTGTTGCTCCTTGATTTGCATACAGATTTCTCAGGAGTCAGGTCAGGTGGTCCGGTATTCCCATCTCTTGAAGAATTTTCCACAGTTGTGATCCACACAGTCAAAGGCTTTGGCGTAGTCAATAAAGCAGAAATAGATGTCTTTCTGGAACTCCCTTGTTTTTCAGTGATCCAATGGATGTTAGCAATTTGATCTCTGTTTCCTCTGCCTTTTCTAAATCTAGCTTGAACATCTGAAAGTTCACAGTTCACTGTTGAAGCCTGGCTTGGAGAATTGGAATATTTTTCAAGTAGTCAGTGTTTACCCTAGAGGGACTTCACAGGAGTGTGCTGAGACAGCCCCCGTGACCCTGACACAGGAACCAAGTTCATATGGCCTTGGGGTGTTGCCTCAACCTCTGATTCTCGATTCCTGTATAAAGCTGCCTTGCAGCCGCTGGGGTCGTGCCTGTTGCTGGCAGGCATGTCAGTCCCAGTCTCGGGCCCTGCCCCTGCTGGGACATCGCCCTGACTGCAGGGAACACTGCTTATCCCAGAAGGGGTGGGACCAAGCACCGTCCCTTTGACTCAAGAGTTTGTTTCCCTGCCATGAGTATCTCAGCTTGTCGAGACTCTTTAATTTTCTACAGCCTTCTAGCTTCTTGTAGGTCCTCCTCGCTCAGGAGGGGTCATGCCTGCCTCTCAGGCCACTGTCCACCCTTCTCTGCATGGCTTGCCCACGTATCTCCAGGCTGGGGAGACTCTTCTAGCCGACGGCCCTGACTACCACTCCCCCCCCTACCCCCAACACCACTCCATCCTGGACAACCAGGGTGGCCCGGCTGGTAAAAAAGAAGTTGCACTTGGCTTTCATTTCCTTAAAGCAAGATTTTCAAAATGGTCTTTAAAAGGTTAAGACAAGAAGTCTGGGCCGTAGGTGATTGTTTAAGTGAATTCTGGACTCCGCAGCACCAGTCCCCGCGGTGAGATGGTCTGCATTTTTCATGCCCATCAGGGAAGCCTTCGGGTTCCTTGTACCAGTTCCAAGCCCATCACAGTCAGGGGCAGAGGGACGGATGTGAGGCTGCTGCGTGGCTGAGGGGGTTCTCAGAGAGGAAGGAGACGTGTTAGGGCCTCCCCGGCAGGCTCACGACGGCCTCAGGCCAGGGCCAGCCCTCCCGAGAGGAGCAGTGATGCCTGCGGTCTGGCAGAAGCAGAGGCATCCGCTCTGGGACTGTGGTCCCCAGAGGGCTCCCGGCCCAGCCACTTCTCATTTGCAAATGGGGAAACTCAATGTCCCCAGAGAGACCTGTGAATTGCCCCGCCGTGCCCCAGGACTGAAAAATATAGGGCTCCATAGGACTTCCCTGGTCATCCAATGGTTGGGACTCCATACTTCCAACGCAGGGGGCACAGGTTCGATCCCTGGACAGGGAACTAAAAATCACACAAGCAGTGTGGTGCAGAGGAAAAGGAAAGACAGGGCCCGTGAGAAAACCAAAGGGTTATGTGAGTGGGGGGGTGGGGGGGTGGGATCGGGTCCCCAGCACTGGAGAGCTTCCAGACCTGAGACCTGAGAGGCGGGAAGTCGCGTGGTGGGACCCCAGCTTGGGGCCTTCCAGGGGCAGATTCTGCCCAAGCCACTGGGACGCTCAGGGCCTTGGTCTTCACCTTGAAAAGGGCCCCGGCCAGGTGATGGAGCCTAAGCCTGAGCCCGGTGCCTGGCCCCTGCTGGCCCTCGGCCTGGGGGAGGGCTCCCGAGGAGGGCAGCCAGGACCTACCTACCTCTCAGCCCCTCTCTGGCCTCCCTGGGGCCGCTGGATGGGGTCTGTGGGTCAGCCACAGGACGGAGCTTGAGGGCAGGGCTGGGGCATCACTGAGAATGCCAAGGCTCTGAGCTGGCTCCTGGGAACCAAGCCTCCAAGCCCTGGTCTAGGCACGAGGGTCACGGTTCAGCCCTTGCAGGGCACCAGCCGGGAACAGGGGGCGCTCCCAGTGGCCACGGGACAGCGTGCCCCCTACGAAGGTGCAGCGGGCCCTTGGTGAGCCGCCGGGGAGCACAGCCCTGTAGGTCCAGATGTCCCGACTTCTCAGAACAGCCAGATACCTGGTTTAGGGTGAAATCTCTAGCTTTCCACTGTTGAAAATGAATAGGAGGGCTTTAAGCCCTTCGCCTGTGGACCGAGGGTGGCCGACACTTGGGGACACTGCAGCAGTGTGAGCCCCGAGGCCGGACAGGCCGGACCGGTGAGCCCGAGGAGGCACGGGGGGCAGCCGGGTTTGGGGACTGGAGCGACAGCGGCAGAGGCCACAGGGACAGGCCTGAGGGTGTGTGGGGGCGAACTCTGCGCTCCCCTCGAGATTCACTCGGCCATCCTCAGAGGCGCGGGCACTCCGCCCTGCGGCCGGCTGTGGCCCCAGCCTTCCTGCCTGAGCCAGCTCTCCCCGGGACAGCACACGGCACCTCGTGCAGTCAGGTCAGAGCCACGGGGGGCCTGATGAGACTGCCCAGCTGGGGTGTGTGTGTGTGTGCGTGTACTGTGCGTATGGGTGTACGCGCGTGTGCCTATGTGCATGTGTGGATGTGTTTGGGTGCACTGTGTGTGTGTGTGCGTATGTGTATGGATATGTATGGGTGCACTGTGTGTATGGATGTATGTGTGTGTGTCTGTGCACGTGTGGGCGTGTGTATGTGTTTGGATGTATTGTGTGTATGTATATGGGTGTGTGTGTATGTGTATATGTGTATGGGTGCATTGCATGTATGGGGGGTGGGTGTGTCTATGTGCACGTGTGGGTGTGTGTATGTGTTTGGATGTATTGTGAGTATGGGTGTGTGTGTGTGTTTATGTCTGTGGGCAGGGCTTTGTTTTGAGCCCTCGAAACTTCCTAACGCATGTATTCCTCACAAACACGGACGAGGGGGCCGGTACCGAGCGGTCTTCCGTTTCACAGGCAGGAAAGGGAGGCACAGACTCGGCCCGCGCCGCACAGCCGGTCCTGGACGGCCCCGGCCCTGCGGTGGTGCGGGAATCTGGGAAGGGGCGGGGGCGCGTCTGTCACAGGCCCCCGGTGACTCTGCCCACCTATTTGGATGTCTGAAGACATATCATTTGGGACAGGGGGCCCCTTGCCTGATGACAGGGGCCAGCTGGGATTTGTTAACAATCCAGATTTCTAGGCCCTGCCCCAGTGGGTGTTGACCTGGTGGGTCTGGAGTCAAGGATCTGTAAATTTGAGGCCACCCGGTGCCTGGTTAGAAGCTCACCTGGGACATGGTCCCTCTGGACGCCTTGAGGCCCGCTGCTGGAGTGGCCAGACCCAAGACACAGTGGCTGCTCAGTGGACATTTGCTGAGCTCCTAGCTATAGAAATCCAGCCCAGCAAGAGCCGTGAGCAGTCCAGCATCCAAAGGCCCAGCCTCCTACCTCTCTGAGGCACGGACACCCGAGAGGCGGCACCTGTCACCTGGTGTCCCCACGTCCCCTGGCACCCAGGCCGGTCAGGGAGCCAGGTTCCTGCACTTCGCGCCTGCAGGCAGCTCCTCCCCACCCGGCTGGGGAATGCTGACCCGGGAATTGCTGACTTCCACCGAGGCTGATAAGGAGGAGGAAGGTCGTGGAGGAGACCCGGCCCCTTCCCGGCGGGGCGGGCCGGCCACAGGCCCAGCCAATGACCCGGGCTGACAACCCTGGCCACCTGATCGGAGCCCGGAGGGCCAGCTCGCTGCAACTGTGTGCCTTCCTGCCAGGACAGGCATCACGCGGCCGGGATCATCGCGAGGGGCCAGAACAGGAACCGAGGCAGGTGGGGGGCCCCAGGAGCCTCCCCCTTCCCTTCCTCAGTGGGTAAGTTCCAGACCGCCTCCAAAGCTGTCCCCAGCCCCGTGCGTGCGTGTGGAGGGTCACCTGTCAGGCCAGGAAGCCAGGGGAGGGTGTGCACGGGCGTGCACCCTGAAACCCTGCTGTCTGGGGAGAGGTGGAGCAGTGCTCAAGTGGCCCCATGTCCGAGGAGGGGGCCGCGAGCCGTGAAGCTGGACCTTGTCGAGGCGGCAGTAGTGAAGCAGGAGGTGCACGCCTTTCCCTGGTCGGGGTGGGGGTGGGCCTCTTTATGGCCCTGGAGGCTACAGCCCCAGAGATTCCGATCTTGGCTGAGCCCCTGGCCTGTGAGTAAGGGACCCACCTCTGAGCCTCAATTTGCCATCTGCGAGATGACAGCACGTGTGTTGGGGCCAGCAGAGTGTCCCTAGGTGGTCAGGGGCTGAGTCCAGCACCAATGGTCCTGGAGAGGAGTCGGAGCCTGGGACTGGAGGGCTGGGGTAGGGGCCAGGTCCCTTGCCCCTAAGGCTGTCCACCCTCCCTGGGGATCAGCCCCGGGGGCTCTCTGCTCCCTCTCCATTCCCCAGCTCCCACCCCAGTTCCCCAGGGGCCAATGTCCCTGCAGCCCTGGGGACAGCCCCTCTGTCCAAGAGGGGCTCTTGGACAGGGAAAGGTCAGAGGGGTTGGTGGGGGGGAGCAACCCTGTCCCCCGGTCCTGGGATGCGCTGCCAACTTCGTACAGATGGACCGGTGGTGAGGGGGCAGCTTTGTGGTCCAGGCGAGGCCGTGCACCTCCAACCCTTACACCCTGTGAGCCTGGTGACCCTTCCTCCTTCCCCCGGGGGCTGAGGGTGAGGCCCCAGGCAGAGTCTTGTCTATGGGATTCTCAGGTGACCCGTGGAGGGGCCTGGCCCGGCGCTGGGTTTCCGGGGGTGGGGTGGAGTAACTTGCTAGAGACCCCCCAGGTCATAGTGGCTGGAACCGCGGTCTCCTCTGAAGGCCTGCCTTGGTCTTCCTGGTGTCCCGGGCTGGCAAGGAGAGCCAGGCTCGGGCCCTCTCACCCTCCTCGTGCGGCTGGGGGAGGCCTGGCACAGAGACGCTGCAAGGCTGGCCCAGGGCCACACAGCGAGCTGGCCTGGGACCTGCCCTCAGGCTCTTTGGCCTGTCATTGTTCTCTCTGTACACTTCCAGGTGGTTCCACCTTACTGGGACTTAAAAAAAAATTTTGATTATTTTAAAGAACAGTTTTAGACTTCCAAAACAATTGCAAATAGAGCACATAGGGTTCTTGCAACCGCACACAGTCTCCAGTGCTTTTGTAACGGCTCATGAACCAGTGTTTGTTCATTATTACTAAGGAAAGCCCATACTTCATTCGGTTTCCCTTCGTTTTTACCTAATGTCCCTTTTCTGTTCTAGGACCCCATCCAGGACAGCATGTGACATTTAGTCATCACATCTCCCAGGGCTCCTGGCCTGGGACAGTTGCCCAGACTTTCCCTGTTTGTTTGTTGTTTAAATTTTATTTTATTGAAGTACAGTTAACGTATAGTGTTGTGTTAATTTCTGCTATATAGCAATACAAATCAGTTTTGTGCATATATATAGGCACACTTTCTTTTTCATATTCCTTTCCATATGTTTTGTCATAGGATGTTGAAGAGAATTCCCTGTGCTACGCGGTAGGACCTTGTTGTTCATCCAGTCTATATATAATAATTAGCATCTGCTAACCCCCAGACTCCCACTATACCCTTCCCCATCCCCCTCTCCCCCTTGGCAACCTCAAGATTATTGTCTGTGTCTGTGAATCTTTTTGCATTTCATAGAGAAGTTTCAGTCGATATTTAGATTTCACATGTAAGTGTCTTTCTCTCTCTGACTTACTTCGCTTAGCGTGACACTCTCTAGGTTCATCTGCATCGCTGCGAATGGCATCATTGCATTCTCTTTTATGGTTGAGTCATATCCCATTGTATACATGTACCATATCTTCTTTATTCATCCATCTGTTAATAGGCATTTAGGCTGTTTTCACATCTTGGCTCTTGTGAATAATTGAACTGCTATGAACATAGGAGAGTATGTATCTTTTCTTAAAAATTTAGTTTTGGCTGAGCTGGGTTTCATTGCCATGTGGGCTTTCTCTAAGTGCAGTAAGCAGGAGCCGCTTTCTAATTGTGGTGCATGAGCTTCTCATTGAGGTGGGCTCTCTTGTGGAGCAGGGGGTCTGAGGCGTTTGGGCTCAGTAGTTGTGGCACAAGGGCTTGGTAGCTCTGCAACACGTGGACTCTTCCCAGATCAGACATCTTCAATGTCCCATGCACTGGCAGGCAGATTCTTAACCACTGGACCAACAAGGAAGTGCATATCTCTTTGAATTAGAATTGTTTCTGGACATATGCCCAAGTGTGGGATTGCTAGGACATTTGGTAGTTCTGGGGCTTCCCAGGTAGCACTAGTGGTTAAAGAACCTGGCTGCCAATGCAAGATATATAAGAGACACAAGTTTGACCCCTGGGTCAGGAATATCCCCTGGAGTAGGAAATGGCAACCCACTCTAGTATTCTTGCCTGGAGAATCCCATGGACAGAGGGGCCAGGCGAGTTTGAGTCTATACGGTGGCAAAGACTTAGACACAATTAAAGTGACTTAGCACAGCGTACCGCATGGTAGTTCTGTTTTTACTTTTTAAAGAAAACTCCATACTGTTTTCCATCATGGCTGCACCAATATATATTCCCACCAACAGTTTAGGAGGGTTCCCTTTTCTCCACATCCAATCTAGCAAGTTTTTAGTAGACTATTTGATGATGACCATTCTTTGCCCAATACTTTGGCCACCTGATGCAAAGAACTGACCCCTTTGAAAAGACCCTGATGCTGGGAAGGATTGAAGGCAAGAGGAGAAGGGGACGACAGAGGATGAGATGGCTGGATGACATCACCGACTTGACAGTGCTTCAGTAGTACATGAACCAAGAAATTCCAGATGTTCAAGCTGGATTTAGAAAAGGCAGAGGAACCAGAGATCAAATTGCCAACATTTGTTGGCTCATAGAGAAAGGAAGGGAATTCCAAAAAAAAAAAAGGAAAAATTTATCTATGCTTCATTGACTATGCAAAAGCCTTTGTGTGGATCACAACAACCTGGAAAATTCTTCAACAGATGGGAATCCCAGACCACCTTACACATCTCCTGAGAACCCTGTATGTGGATCAAGAAGCAACAGTTAGAACCTTACATGGAACAACCCACTGGTTGAAAATCAAGAAAGGAGTGTGACAAGGCTATATATGGTTACCCTGTTTGTTTGACTTATATGCAGAGTATATCATGGGAAATGCTGGGCTGGATGAATATCGAGCTGAAATCAAGACTGCTGGGAGAAATGTCAATAACCTCAGATATGGTTCTGTCACAACAGGCCAGGCTTACCATGTGTCTGTGCTGAGCCAGTCCTAGAATCAGCCATTTCTACAAAGGTCCTGCTTCTCGGAGAACGGCTTCAGGAACTGAGGTGCTTCATCTGCATGCTCTGTGCACTTTTGCTACGTGTCTTTGCTTTAGATCCTCTCAGCTGACATATACGTGTATATAAACCCATGGATGGATATGAGTATGTGTACACATATCCGTGTAAACACGCACATCTGTGAGTGAGCCTGTATATGTTGCTGAGTCGCTCAGTCGTGTCTGACTCTGCGACCCCATGGACTTGTCCTTGTCCTTCAGCATCTCCCAGAGTTTGTTCTGTCTCATGTCCATCGAGTCAGTGATGCCATCCAACCATCTCATCCTCTGTTGTCCCCTTCTCCTGCCCTCAATCTTTCCAAGCATCAGGGTCTTTTCCAATGAGTCAGCTCTTCACATCAAGTGACCAAAGTATTGGCATTTCAGTTTCAGCATCAGTCCTTCCAAAGAATATTCAGGACTGGTTTCCTTTAGGATGGACTGGTTTGATCCCCTTGCAGTCCAAGGGACTCTCAAGAGTCTTTTCCAACACCACAGTTCAAAAGCATCAGTTCTTTGGCGCTCAGCTTCCTTATGGTCCAACTCTCACACGCATACATGACCACTGGAAAAACCATAGCTTTGACTAGATGGACTTTGTCAGCAAACTGATGTCTCCACTTTTTAATATGCTATCTAGGTTTTTCATAGCTTTTCTTCCAAGGAGCAAGTGTTTTTTAATATCATGGCTTCAGTCACCATTTGCAGTGATTTTGAAGCCCACTCACTGTGGCTCAGAGGTCTTCCCCTGCTGATGCCCTGAGACCAGCTTCAGGCTGCTCGGTGCCAGCCTGGAGCGTGAATTATGCGACGCCTGGGTCATCTCCAAGGCGTCACTGTTGCAGAGCCCCCACCCCCTCGGAGCCCTGACCTGTCAGAAGCGGGCAGTCGTCTGCAGAGTGTTCCCACAGGTGGGGCTTCTGGGCAAAGGGCGCTATGGTTTTATAGGAGTTGGCTGGTTGACTGGTAACCCGCCCACAGCTTGGCATGGCCCTGCCCGCCCCACAGCCTGCGGAGGGTGTGCCAACAGACGTCAGGGAGGAGCTGGGAGCGACAGAGGGCGTCTTGGGACCACTTTGTCCTTCTGGCTGGGGGCGCTGAGCCTCGTTTCATATGTTTTAAGGACGCAGACAAATACTGTGTCCAGTCTGCCCTGTTTTCTGTGGAGGCCTTGTTCTCTTCCTCCAGTGTCTCAGGTGGGAAAGAAAGAAAAGAAAGTGAAGTCTCTCAGTCATGTCCGACTCAGCGACCCCATGGACTGTAGCCCGCCAGGCTCCTCCACCCGTGGGATTTTCCAAGCAAGAGCACTGGAGTGGGTGGCCATTTCCTTCTCCAGGGGATACTCCAGGTTTGATACCCGGGATCGAACCTGGGTCTCCCGCATTGCAGGCAGATGCTTTACTAGCTGAGCCATGGGGTCTCAGGTGAGGTTCAGTTACAGGTACCTGCTGGGAGAGGGTGTGGTCCAGCCTGACTTGGAACCAAAACCCACAGCAGATTCTGTTTGTTGAAAATTAAGAGTAAAGGGCCTGAGGAAAACAGCAGACAAACCCCCAGCTGAAGTTCAGCTTGCAAAAGTGCCTGGCCCATCCTCAGAACTATCACAGTCATGGAAAACACAGAAAATTTGACGGTCGGTCCCCTCCCAGAGGAGCCTAAAGAAACGCGACGCTCAAACGTGAGGCGGCGTCCCCGGGGCCCACTGGGGATACAGGAGGACAACCAGGGAAAGGCCGAGGAGAGCCAGTGAAGCCTGAGCCCCCCCCGTGTCAGGGGCCACGCTGGCTCTGAGGCAGGGGCCAGGCGGGAAGGGAGACTCGTAGCCAACCGTGGTGAGGGGTGTGCAGGGAAAAGGTCGGTGCCCACGGGAGGCAGGGGGCAATGGAAGAGATAGCTTGTTCTGCTCCTCCTCATTCTCTCCTGGAACTGGCAGCAATCTGGGAGGGCTCCAGAGGAGGTGATGGTCGAGCAGGGCTTGGTAGAATTTGTAACTCAATCTGGCCGCCACGGGGAAAGGGGGGCATTCTGGGCACGGGAGCAGCTTGAGCCAAGCTCTCCCCGTGAGAAATGGCCGAGCGCAGTGACGTGCAGGCTGCTCCCTCCTTCCTGCCCCCTGACCGGGCGCGGGTGCCGTGGGCGACGATGGGAGACCGCAGGCGGAGGGCTCCAGGCCTCTTCTGGGCCTGCCGTGTCCCTGCCTCTCCAGTAGGAGTGCCGGGAACCCGCGCCTGCCTGGCCCTTGGCTTCGTGATGAGAATCTGAAACCCAGACTCCGGGGTAGGGGGCCTGTTGCAGGCTACGGCCCTTGAGGTCGCAAAGAGCTGGACACGACTGAGTACATTCACATGCACACACACACACGCCCTCAGCCTCCCGTGAGCCGGACCCCCCGTCTCAGTCCCTGAGCTTCACCAGGGCCTCCGGTCCTGAGGCCCTTTGGCTTCTTTCCGGGCCCTGCTGCCCAGACGTGGATGCTGTGAGGAGGTCTGTCACCCGCTCCTGTCGTGTGGCCCCGATCGCGGGCACTTCCTTCTCCTTCCTACTAAGGGATGACAAGCCCTTCTTGCGGCCACCACCCCGCCTCCCTCCTCACCCTTACCCTGCCCTGCCCTCTGGCCACACTGGGCCGTCTGTCTGAGCCTCCCTTGCCTGCTCTGACCTACCCTCCAGGTTGTTTAGCTTGTGTGCCTGCTCAGCTGTGTCCGACCATGTGCAACCCTGTGGACTGTAGCCCGCCAGGCTCCTCTGTACATGGGGATTCTCCAGGCAAGAACACTGGAGCGGGTCACCATTTCCTCCCCCAGGGGATCTTCCCAGCCTAGGGATCGAAACTGCATCTCGTGCGGCTCCTGCATGGGCAGGTAGATTTTTTTTTTTTTTAACCGCTGCACCACCTGGGAAGCCCAGTGTTAGTGACTCAGTTGTGTCTGACTCTGTGTGACCCCATGGACTGTGGCCCAACACGCTCCGCTGCCCATTTACTTCTCCAGGCAAGAATACCATTCTCTTCGTCCAGGGGAGTGAACCCAGGCCTCTTGCATTGCCCATGGACTCTTTATAGTCTCAGCCACTAGGAAAGCCAAGTCAGGCCAGTCACTCAGTCATGTCCAACTCTTCGTGACCCCATGGACCGCAGCACGCCAGGCCTCCCTGTCCATCACCAACTTCCGGAGCTTGCTCAAATTCATGTCCATTGAGCCGGTGATGCCATCCAACCATCTCATCCTCTGTCGTCCCCTTCTACTCCTGCCTTCAATCTTTCCAAGTATCAGGGTCTTTTCTAGTGAGTCAGCTCTTCACATCAGGAGGCCAAAGTATTGGAGTTTCAACTTCAGCATTAGTCCTTCCAATGAATATTCAGGGTTGATTTCCTTTAGGATGGACTGGTTGGACCTCCTTGCAGTCCAAGGGTCTCTCAAGAGTCTCCTCCAGCACCACAGTTCAAAAGCATCAATTCTTTGGCACTCTGCCTTCTTTAGGTCCAACTCACATCCCTACATGACTAGTGGAAAAACCATAGATTTGACTGGATGGACCTTTGTCAGAAAAGTATTGTCTCTGCTTTTTAATATGCTATCTAGATTGGTCATAGCTTTTCTTCCAATGAGCAAGTGTCTTTTAATTTCATGGCTGCAGTCACCATCTGTAGTGATTTTGGGGACCAAAAAATAAAGTCTGTCACTGTTTCCATTGTTTTCCCATCTATTTGCCATGAAGTGATGGGGCCGGATGCCATGATCTTCGTTTTCTGAATGTTGAGTTTTAAGCCAGCTTTTTCACTCTCCTCTTTCAACCTTAATCAAGATGCCCTTTAGTTCTTCTTTGCTTTCTGCCATAAGGGTGGTGTCATCTGCATACCAAGGGAAGCCAAGGCCCTAAGCAGATGTCACCATCTCCAGGAAACCTTCTCTGACTACCAAGCTGAGTTAATCTCTTCACCCCTGACACCCTACCCCACCCATGTATATCCTCAATTTGGGTTTGTCTGAAGTTTTTCTCACGGCAATACTGGGGTCGTGGGTTTGTGGGAGGAAGGCCACAGAGGTAAAATGCCCATTTCATTCTGTCCTGCCAAGGGTGCCTGATGTTGACAAGACCTGTCACTGCCAATGTCGGCCTCGATCCCCCAGCCCAGGTAGTGATTGTCAGGCTTTCTCCCTTGAAATTACCCTTCTCTTTCATTTCCATGCAGTGCTTCCCAGAAGGAAGTCACCTGCCCAGTCACCCCTGAGGACTGGGGAGGGAGACGCCCGTCCTAGGGGGTGGAGCAGCTGCATAAATCACTTGGAGCTCTGCTACATGGGAGATTCACCTCTTTCTCCTCCATTTACTTGGGCAATCTTTGAGTTATATTGGTGTGGACTTAGGGATATTCCTTATTGCTGTTGTTCAGTCATCCAGTCATGTCCAACTCTTTGCGACCCCGTGGACTGCAGCCCACCAGGCTTTCATACCCGGGGTTATCATCCGATACCACTTTATTTTGTTCCTTAAATTTGCCAGCTTGGCCGTCGTGAGCTCTGGTCTGGGCCCTGCCCCCAGTGGGCTTGATGATAGTCACCGCTCTCTTTTATGCCCCCCCCCCCCCCCCCGCGTCTCTGACTTGGTCCCATCATCGGGGACCCGTAGATCTAGCAACTATCCACCCATCTGTCGTCTGTCTATCTATCTAACCCACTTCCTGCTTTCTGGACCTACGAGATGTCTCAGGCTTGCTTACTTTTCCCGCCAGGGAATGTGCTTCACATGCTAAGGCCTGGCTCGGAGCCCCTCCTCCAGGCAGCCTCCCTGGCTGTCTGCAGGCAACTTGGGGGCTGTTTGGTGGCCCTGGCCTCCCTGCTCATCCTCCTTCATGGTCACTCTGTTTCCTTGGCTGTCTTTACCACTAGGCTGAGAGCTCCCGCAGGCAGGGCCATCTGATTCATCCATCCCCCCAGGTCCCCAGTGCCCAGCACTGGGCCGGGCATAGGGGGGCCTGGGCAGCGCTGCCAGCAGCCAGACCCTGCCCCCACTGGCTATGATGATCATCACTCTTATTTGTGGGCTCCCCTTCCCCACACCAGGCGGGTGCTGGGCCCCCGGCCAGGGCGGACAACAGAGGCCAGAGCAGTGGACTCACCCAGCTTCCCACCTGGACGGAAGCTGTGCTGTTCACCACCTTAGCTCGTAGAGTGCAGGGTCAGCTCAGCATTACCAGGGCTGGTGGGTGAGGTGCTGGGACCCAGAGCTGCCCTCTGTGAAGGCCGAAGAGCTCTGTGCGGGGAGGGAGGTGGAGGCTGTGCCCACCTGCACGCTGAGGGGAGACCCCAGGCTCCCACCTGGATTGGCACCGAACCGGTGGGTGCTCCGACCACTCCCCCCACCGTGCAGCCTGTGAAACCTGCAGCTGGGTGGCCGGATGTGTGAAGGGTGCAGGTGTGGCCATCCGCCTGCCACAGGGCTGCTGCTCGGAGCCTGCAGTGGCCCCGTGGATAAGACCTGAGTGAGTCCCTCCCACCCAGCTGCCCCCTGGAGAGCCAGGAGGAGAGTGGGCGCCTGGAAATGGGCAGGAGATAGGTGTCAGTGTCCTGCATGGCTTTGCCGGATCAGAGGTGGTAACTTGGGGGGGCTGTCCCTTCTGCGTGTCTGGGACGGGCAGGCCCCCCGCACACAGCTCCTGTTCAGGCACCAGTTTGTTAGTCATTTAACAAACAGTTGCTGACTGCCCGGACAGAGCCCTTGAGGATCCTGAGTGTTAATCTAGGGGCACCTGGTTTCAGCCCAAAGGTGCTCAGGGCCCTCGGTGTTGGGGAAGGGCCGGCTTGTCCACATCAGGCGATGCAGGAGGGAGACTCGGAAGCAGACAGGAGTCAGGGTCGGCACCTGGAAGAGACGCTGACAGGGAAGAAGAGGCGCAAACGCAGAGGACGTGGGGACCACAGCGGGGGTCAGGGAGCCCAAGGGCCCCAACTGCTTAGGGAACGGGGCGGCTTGAACCTGACAGGTCCGGGGAAGGTCCGGGGAAGGTAAACCAGTGCCAAGTGGCTGGTGGTTCCGCTACTGAGATTTGGAGGAAGGAGGGGTGGGTGGTGGGCCATAGGGCATTTGTCCAGTCCCACCGAGAGAAAGGCCTGGCTCTGCCCTCAGGGCAGAGTGGCACCTGGACCATCCAAGTCGGGCAGATGGCTCTGAAGTCCTCGACATTCGTGCTCACACCTAAGGATGAGTGTAGACGGAGTGGAGTGGCTAGTGAGCGGGAGGAGGGTGTGGTCAGCTGGGCAGAGGGTGGCCGCTGAGGGGCCGGTGAGATGCAGGTGAGGACAAAGCCATCAGACTTAGTATCTTGGAAGGTGCTGGCAGCCTGGATGAAGTCTGCTTTGAGGAGTGGGGAGTGGACGAGGCCAGGCTCAGGAGGGAAAGCAGAGCAGGCTGGGGTGGGGGGCTCTGGAGGTTTCACTGGGAAGGGAGAAAAGATGGGAAGCAGTTAAATGAATGAAATGGGGGCTGAACAACCCCCTGCCCCACGCCGAGGCAGCATCACCCACGTGCAGTTCAGGCACAGCTGAAAGTTACTCTCAGGGGAGTCCTGCGGAAATTCCCCCTGGGCCCTCATGCCCTGCTCGGCCGGCTGTGAGACCCTGTTTCCATGAGGGGATTTTGGCTGGGAGGACCCTTACCCTCCGGAGAGGTCTCTCTAAATTGTGTGCTGAGGCTGGGTTAATGTTTGCTTAGCCAAGTTCAAGATCCACCCCCTGGTGCCTGGGCTGGGAGGAAGTCCGAGTTTCTAGGGGGTGGCCGCACCCTGCTTCAGGAACGTCAGTGCTCTGGACTTTGTGAGGGCCTGTGGGATCTGGGTGTCCCTGGGGTCTCATTTATCACTGAGCGACCTCCCCAGGCTCCCAGGGAAACAGCAGCGGCGAAGCCATCACCATGCATCCCAGTCGGGGGCCTCCTACTCCCAGCGCCTCCAGGCAACCCCTTCCCAGCACCCCCCCACCACTCAGGGGCCACAAGGTCCAGGGGAGTGGGGCGAGCCTGTCCTCTGACGGGAGGGACCTCTGAGACTCGGCCACTGCCAGCCTTGTGGCTGCTCAGAACCTCGTCCCTCATTTTGCTAAAAATTATTTTGTTTATTTATTTATGGCTGTGCTGGGTCTTCATTGCTATGGGCTTTTCTCTGCATTGTGGTGCAAGGGCTCCTTATGGCAGAGGCTTCTCCTGTTGTGGAGCACGGGCTCTGGAGCGCAGGCTCGGTACTCGTGACTTCTGGGCTCTGGAGCGCAGGCTCAGGAGTCGCGGCACATGGGCTTAGTTGCTTTTCAGCACGTGGGATCTTCCCAGACCAGGGATGGAACCCACGTCTCCTGCACTGGCAGGCAGATTCCTTACCACTGAGCCACCAGGGAAGCCCCTCACCCCTCGTTTTTAAGAGGAAGGGGCTGCTTTGACGTGTTGGGCACCTGGGAGACCCTCGGCGGGTGTGATAAGAGAGTGTGCCAGTCTGGGCCTTGCTTCCATGTAGTCTGGTCCTTTCTGACCAATTCCCTCCGAGTGCCCGTGCCACGTTACTTGGGCCGTTGACGAGGGAGCACCCCTCTTCTAAACGCGGAGGAGTCCCGGGCCCTGGCCAGCTCATGGGCCAAGGAGGGGAGATAGGGCAGCGGAACCCTGGGCGAGGGCGATGCCTGCCCGGACGGAGCCTGAGCCAGTGGGGGTGGCGTCCTCGGTCCAGGGGAACTGCTGACCGCTTCCTGCAGGCCTTTGGCCCGGCCCGGGGGCATCAGTCATCTGGACAGCCTGTTTGGTCCCGATATCCTTGTTTTGTAAAGGGCAGTTCCTGAAATCACGGGGCCTGGAGGTCTGCTCAGCTTTGACGGGGGCTGGTCTCAGCCGCTTAGGCCAGAAACAACAAACACAGACGAGCCTCACTGGGCACACACACGGGATCGCAGCCCTTCCAGCGGGCCCAGTGGCGGCCGGGTGCCAGGCTCCAGGCTTCTCGCTCCATCGCGGGCTCTGACCTCAGGCTTCAGTGTGCAAGGCAAACTGCCAGAAAGGGCATCTCAGGAGAACTGCCTGGGAGACCGGGTGGGGCTCAGGAATGCGCGGGCCTCCTCGGAAGGCAGGCGTATCACAGATGCACCTTATAGGGAACCAGAGGCTGGGAAATATGACGGGAATGCTGGGGCCACTCCCTCCTGCGACTGGGTTTCTCTTCTCAAGACTCGGTTTCCCCATTTGTAAGCCCAAGGTACTTACTTTGACCTGTCCTTATGGGGAGCGTTCTTTTTTTTTTCTCCAGCTGCACCATATGGTGTGTGGAAACTTAGTTCCCTGACCGGGGATCAAACCCAGGCCCCCTGCGTTGGGAGCGTAGAGTCTCAACCTGGATGCCAGGGGAAGTCCCATGAGCTTTCTCAGGGGCTGGTTCTTGGTGATCTTTGATAGTTTAACAGCTCCGTCCTAACCAGAGGGAGGAGAGAGGCAGGGTGTCGCGCCCTGGACTGCCCTGAGCCGGCGTCCGGCATAGAGGGTCTTCAGCCGCCTGATCATTACTCCCCTCTAGGCTGCCCTGTGGTGCCAGCTTCACCAGCTCGCTAACTCTCCCGCCCTCACTCTCCTAACGGTGGACCTTGTACATCCTGGTTCTGGGCAGGCGTCCGGATGGAAGGGGTCGGGGGGGGGGGGGGTGCCTTTGTGCTGACTCCTTCCTGCATCAGGGCGGTGGGGTGGTCCTGAGATGCTTTTCCAGGAATCCCCACCCCGCCCCTTCTCCAGAGCAGGGCCCACAGCCAGGGCCAAATCCCGCCCCCGATTTGCACATAAAGTTTTCTTGGTGCACGGCCAGGCGCTCTCATTTCCTACCACCCAAGTGTGCTCTGGGGCTGTAACAGTGGGGTGGGGGCAGAGCCCGCTTGATGGCCAGAAAAGCCAAACGTAGTTACTCTCTGGCTCTTTAGAGAGGGCGGCCACCCCTTGCTCTGGGGTCACCTGTGTGTTTGCTCCTCCTGCCCAGGGTGCTGGAGTGAAGCAGCAGGGAGTAGGAACTGTCCTCCCACCCCACACCCGCCCCCTCCCTGGGGGCCTCTGCATTCCTGGGATTCTCTGTTTATGTTTATGGCCTGTTGTAGATTAACCCTCAGCCCCCACCCCCCACCCGGATATCTGCAGTCGCTGGAAGTGGCCGTGGGAGGCTTGACAAGCTGCATACCTGCAGCAGGCCGGGCGTACATACTCTTCTGACTGGCCCCACTCCGCAGGAGGACCTTTATACTCTCTCTTTGCCCAGCCCCTCTTCCTCCACATTCAGCTGAGGAGCCTCTGCCTCCAGGAAGCCTTCCTGGGTTTCTCCCTCCTCTTCTCTGTGGCTGCTCAGATGGAAGGACACCATCCCAGTCTCCTTCCAAGTCTGTAACCCTGACTTGTCTGAGCCCCCTCGTGTCTGGGGATCTGAAGGCACAACTGGGGTGATGGAGCCAAGATAGCTGGTGGCAGGGGTGGCTCTGAATTCTGAAGGGCAGAGCAATCACCAGGTGGAGTGGGGGATCCACAGAGGGACCGGGCCACGTGCCAGGGAGACTGTCCAGGGGACCCCAGCTGGGCCTGGGGGTTGGGCTGGGTCACTCCTCCAGGCCTGAGATGTGCTGATATAGTGCCACACAGTCCTAGGGAACTGAAAATGTTCTGAGATGGCGTGATGGAATTAGTAATTGCTTTTTGCCTTTGTAGGACTACAATTGTTGCTACTTGCCCCACGAGTTAAAAAGATAAGCAGAGGGTAGAAGCTGGGGCAGGGTTTCCCAGGTGGCCCGAGTGTAGAGAACCCACCTGTGAATGCAGGAGACTGTCAGAGACTCTGGTTGGATCCCTAGGTCGAGAAGATCCCCTGGAGAAGGGAATGGCAACCCACTCCAGTACTCTTGCCTGGAGAATCCCCATGGAGAGAGGAGCCTGATGGGCTACAGTCCATGGGGTCACAAAGATCGGACACCACTGAGCGACTTGGCACGCAGCATGCACAGAGGCAGGGCAGCCCTCAGCGCCCGGCCCCTAGCTCTAGATTACAGCCCAAGCTGGCGTCTGTGGTCCGGGGGTCAGGCGGGAGCCGTCCTGGAGGCTCACCAGGAACTTCTGTCCACAATGGCAGAGGAGAGTCCAGGCAGGCTAAAGTGGGCGGGGGTCACTCAGACCCTCAGAGAAGGTTAAAAGATGCTGCAGCTGGGTCGCCGGGGGACAGGTGTAAACATTCCAACAGGAAGTTCTTGGGAGCTCTTCCTCGACTGTGTGTGTGTCTCCCATCCAAGTACTAACCAGGCCCGACCCTGCTTAGCTTCCGAGATCAGACGAGATCGGGCGCGTTCAGGGTGGTATGGCCGTAGACTGTGTGTGTGTCTCATGCCTTAGAGAGCCGGGGGTCTGCCTCGGCCCCTCTGGAGGTCTTGGCATTGTCCTGGGGGCTGTGTGGCCCAGGGCAGAACCCTCATCTCCTAAGTCTGTTTGCTGCTCAGTCCAGTGGGATCGTGGCGGTACACTGGGGTGGCCACAATCCATAGATCTAGCATCTTTTAAGTGAGTGATAACTGCACAGTGATGGCAAATCCCTGAGAGGGTCAGAGCTGCTGGCCTAGGAGGGCACCCGGAGACCCCCAAGCCCAACTCGCCCATCGGAAAGGGGGGAGCTGAGGCCCAGGGGACGACAGGCTCCCTCAGAGGGAGCCGAAGGTGGGGCTGGGCCGGGGTTGAGACCAGCCTCTCACATGCAAGGCTGTGTGCGGCTGCCACCTCCAGGAGGGACCCCTTACCTGGTAAGACCCCCCCGTAAGGCTCATGTTCTTCCTCTGGAAGTCTTCCGGTGCAGTTGCAGACTTGGGATGCGCTCCCTGAAGTTGGGGTGCTGTATGCTGAGTCGGGGTATTCTTGCCTAGTTGAGTTACATTCTGAGGAGTCGGGCGGCAGTGTGCAGAATCAGGGTGTACTGGGTAGGGTTGGGGTGCTAATGCAGAGCTGAGTTACATGCTGAGGAGTCGGGTACAACATGCAGAATTAGGGTGTGTGGTGTAGGGTTGGGATGCTCTTGAAGAGTTGAGTTATATTCTGAGCAGTCGGGTACAGCGTGAAGAATTAGGGGTGCTGTGCAGGGTTGGGGTGCCCTATGCGGAGTGGAAGGACGCTGGGCACAGTGGGGGAGGCTCATGGAAAGCCCCCGGCCTTGAGCCAAGAGCACAGCTGCAGAGGCAAACAGGATGCGGGTCTCGGGCTGCCGCCGGGCACAATGGCCAGGAGAGGAAGCGAGTCCAGCCCCTTTTATGGATATGGAGCCGTTGGGGGCCTCTTTCAACACAGTTTCCAGAAAAACAGAGCAGGAAGGAGCGAGCAGCTTGCGTTCCACAGAGCACGGTTCTGGAGGGCCGGCTGGTGCGCTGGGGAGCCCAGCTTCCCTGACAGAGGCTGAGAGGAGCGGGGTGCGGGTGTACCCAGGGCACACCGTGGCTTAGAGAGGGGAGGATGCGGGGCCCGAGCCCAGCTTCTCCCTGCAGCCCCCGAGGCCCCATGGAGCACCGGCCGGGCCAGGCCAGGGGCCGGCGGAGGTGGGGACTTCCTGACACTCTGCTCCTCCCCCGTTGCCCGGGGAGCCTGGTCCCCTGCTCTCTGCTCTGCAGCGGCCCTTGGAGAGGCTTAGGTGCTGGAATTCGTTAGATGCAGAGACGCCTGAGTACAGCCGACACCCTGTGGAAGGACTCCCACCTCTAGACTAACCCTCGTGACCGCCCAAGGCTAGACCAGACAGTCAGATCTCACCCAGGGCCTCCCTGCCGGCCCGTGATCAGCACGGCCAGCCGGCCTTCCAGGAGGCATCGGTGGACGTGGCGGCCTGCCATGACGGTGCCTGCCGAGCTCAGACCTGAGGGGCAGCCTGGCTGGAGCTCTGCCGTCCCATAGAGGAGGGGAGTCAAGGCTGGGGACAGAGGATGGGGACGAAGGTGTATCCACAGCTCCCCGTGCAGGGCAGGGTGGGCATGGATGGAGGAGGCAGGCCCGCCCAGGAGAGCAGGGTCTTAGAGACTGCAGGTTGCCAAGGTCAGGGAGCCCGCAGGGAGGGCGCTGTGGTCAGGCAGGCGGGTGCCCCAAACACTAACTCACGTCCCCGGCCTGTTTCCCACTCCCATGGGCGTCTAGCGCTCTGTGTAGGGGGGCAGCCTCTGCAGGTACATCCATCAGAAGCTCTGAACACGCCCTTGTTTGGAAAAAGGGCCTTGAGGTGATTGATCCGTGTAAGGATCTCAAAGTGAGATCCACCTGGGTGACTCGCGGGGCCCCGGAGACAGTGAATGGAGGGGCAGAGGGTGAGGCCACGTGATGGCAGAGGCAGAAGGTGTGGTGACGTGACCACAGGCCCAGGACTGCCTGGACACACGGGAGCTGGGGCAAGCGGGAAGGAAGCTCCCCGGAGCCAGAGGGAGCCTGGCCCTGCCGGCACCTTGACTGCCTGCGGCCCCAGAGCTTGGAGAGAATAAACCTCTGCCGTTTTAAGTTGCTGGGTCTGGAGTACTTAGTCACGGCAGCCCCTGGACACTCGCATCGCGACTGTCTCTGCTGGAGAGATTGCTGCTCCCGCTCCGCGGAGAGGGGAGGAGAGGGGTTGGCAGGGCTCGGACAGGCCATGCTCCCTGGGGGGAAGGCGAGCTGCTGGGGGAACAGTTGCCCCTCTGCTCTGGGGCCTCCTGGTCCCCTGGGGTCCACCGGGTGATGTGAAACCCTCCCCTCCCGCTCCACCTGCTGCCACGGGGGCAGTGAAAACGGCCCCCTGGAGCCTCCGCCTCCCGCCTCGGGGTCACCGAGTGTGTCCGAGCGTGTCCGAGCGTGTCGGTGGTGTGTGGCCTGGGCCCCGGCTGGGCTGGGGGTGTGAGGGGCCGGAGTGCTGGGCCTGGGTCTGCTGGGGGCCCCCCAGTGGCCAGCACTGCCCGTTGAGGGGCTGAAGCTCCACACTGGCCCTCGGTGGGGGCCCGTCCAGCGCGAGGCGCCCACACGCCCATGGCGTCTCCGGCTGTGCCCCTCACACTTGGGCTCTGGCCCACTGGGGAAGGGAGGGGAGGTTGTGACTTTAGGGCGACCATGCATAACGCCGGGAGTTGATAGGATAAAGGCGGACGGCGCCGGAGGGGGGCAACCAGAAATAGCCTGCTTTGGGCTCAGAGCAGATCTCAGCCTGAATGAGAGTGCTCCCAGGGAGCAAGTGTGTGGAGACAGGCGTGGTTGCCACCCTGGGGTCAACTTCTAGTGACAGAGGCCAGGGACGCTGCCCGGACCCCAGGGTGCACAGGGCAGCTTCTCCCCAGGACAGAGAGCGAGCACCCCAAATACCAGCAGTGCCAGTGATAGACGCCGTGCTCAAGGATCTCAGGGTCTGTCAGACCTGGATCCCAGCTCACCCCCCATTGTCACCCCCCTTGGGCCTCATCCTCTCCTCAGCCTCAGTTTCCCTGTCTGTGAAATGGGCACATTAGCACTTAACTTAGACATTGTTCCTGGTCAGGAAGCCAGGCTGTGCCTCTCCCAAGCTTGGGGTGGAGAAGGTGGCCTCCTGGGTTTGGGCTGGGGCCAGCAACCGGAGCCCACCCCCTGCCTCTGCGAGGGCCTGAGAGCCGATGGGCAGGTAGGGCCGGGGCTGACCCCGGTTCAGTTCTTGGTGCTTGTCTGACAGCCAGGAAATCCAGCCCTGCCCCCTGAAATTAAACCCCTGCTCTCAAACTCAAGTTAGGCCTGGAGCCGGTGGGAAGACCAGGAAGGAAGGAGAGCTTGTAGGCAGACCCCCAGCTGCCCCCAGTATGTGTTCCCATGGATTGTGTCACTGGGCGGGGCAGCAGTGGGGAGGAACCACGTGTCTGTCTGTGCACATATGTGTGGACACATGGGCTCACGTGTGTCTGTGCATGCACGTGTGCACATGTGCATCACACGTGTGCATGTATGCACATGC
>SNSB01003990.1:3079241-3097936 GCA_012922965.1 Capreolus pygargus | reverse complement strand
ATGTGCACGAATGTCTCTGTGCAAGTGCGTGCACATGTGTGCATGTGCGTGTGTGAATATGTGCATGTGTGCATGCACGGGTGTGCATTTGTAGATGTGTGCATGTGTGCACAAATGTCTGTGTATAAGGTGTGTGCACATGTGTGCATGTAAATGTGTGCACGTGTGTGCAGTAAGTGGAAGAGGAAGAGAGAGCAGGGCTGAGGTTGGCAGGGCAGCTGTCTGACTTCCCCAATCCTGGCAGCTGAGGCGGGAGCCTGGGCGGCCCCTGGCCACCACCTCCGAGCCCGGACACCGGCAGCAGGCAGGCGGGTCAGGGCCTGGAGCCGGCCCAGGCTGGAGCTAATGATCAACCAGCCCTCAGAGGCAGCGCAGCAGCTCAGGCCTGCCTCTCCCCGGGCCTAGGCGCAGGGAGGAAGTGGGGCAGGAAGCAGGGGGCGGTGGCGGCCGCTGTGCAGTCCGCTGGGCCGTGGGCGGCGGAGACAGCCTGCGGGGCCCGCCAGCAAGGAGCCAGGAGCGGCCACCCGGTGCCCACTGTTCCACGGAGCGGAGTGCAGGTACGGGGCTCTGAGCGGGCGGGTGAGGGCGGCCGAGTGGGCACCGTCCACAGAGCCGGGTCTTGCCACAGGTGGGTCTGAGCTGTCTCCTGCTTTTCACTTTCTCAGAGAGTTTCCTGAGCTTTCAGGATCGGGAGGGAACAGCACTGGTGTCTGGAGAGGCCAGAAGGCCGTGGGCGCTGGCTAGCAGAGCTCCGGGAGGGCCCCGTGGCTGCCGACAGCTATTGTCCCAGTGCTGATGTCGGTTTTGCTAAAGCACCGTCACTCTGAGATCTCACCTGACCCCACTCCTCTCGGCCACCCAGACACCCGTCCCGAGGGTCTGGCCAGGACACAGGAGCTGGGTTCTAGGCCCAGGGGGCCTCAAGTGGGCCCCCACCCTGGGTTGGCACCACCTCTGGCAGACACCACAAATGCCAGACCAGGGAGGCAGTGCAGCTGTGACCCAGAATCTGCCTGCAGTGCGGGAGACCTGGGTTCGATCCCTGGGTCGGGAAGAGGCCCTGGAGCAGGGCATGCAACCCCACTCCAGTATTCTTGCCCGGAGAAGCCCCGTGGACAGAGGAGCCTGGTGGGCTATAGCCCGCGGGGTCGCAAAGAGTCGGGCACGACCGAGCGACTGAGCACACACCCTGGGCGTGTGGTCCAGGCACATCACCCAGACCCTCCCCCCGCCTACAGTGACCCCTCTGGGAGCCCCACGCCCCGTCTGTGGGGGTTTCACACAGATGACAGACGGGAGAGAGACACCGGGAGGAGTCAGAGCTGCCGGCCCCTTGGGTGTGGCCTCCCCCAGCGGGGGTGGGGGGCTGTGGCTGAGCTCGTGGACGGAGGCAGTGTGGGGGCCAGAGGCGCGGCGTGCCCAATTTCAGGGTGGGTGTGCAGGGCTGGACTCAGACCCGCCTGGGTTCAAATCCCACCAGTGCCCCCCTGCCCCTGCATCCCAGGCCCGTCTGAGTCAGCATAGCTGCTCACGGACCCTCAATGGCCCCTCTGTGAAATGGGCCCGTCACGCTCCCCCAGGCGTCACGAGGACAGAGTGGGGGCCCTCGGCGCGGCAGGTGGCGGCTCCTGACAGTGATGGCACTTCCTGCATCGGGGCCCCAGCCAGTGCTTATGCCCGAGCTCGCTTACTCCTCCTCCCGAAACGCCCGCTTCCCAGCAGAGAAGGCAAGCACAGGGACCCGGGCCGGCAGCTGGCCTGGAGCTGCTGTAATGAAGGGCCACAGACGCGGGCTTCTAACACTAGAAGGTCGTTCTCCCCTGGTTCTGGAGCCCGGAAATCTGAAGCCCCGGGGGGGCAGGGGGCCCCGGGGGCGGGTCCTTCGGCCCCTGGCGGCTGCAGGCGTCTCTGGGCTCGTGGGCATGTGCCCCTGCTCTCTGCCTCCACCCTCACCCGGGGTGCCCGCTGTCTGTGTTCCTCCTCTTCTTACAAAGAGCCCCACAGGGAGGGCCCCTTCAGTGCAGTATGATCGCATCTTATTATTATTATTTTTAGTATTTACGTATTTGGCTGCCCCAGATCCAGCTGTGGCATGCTAGCATCTTCAGTTGCGGTCTTCGGACTCAGTTGCGGCATATGGGATCCGGTTCCCTGAGCAGGGAGAGATCCAGCCCGAGCCCCCTGCACTGGGAGTGTGAGGTCTTAGCCCCGGGCCACCAGGGACATCCCCAGTGCAACCGCACGTTAACTCCATCCTGTGGCCGAATAAGGCCACCCAGTCTGAGGTCACTGGTGGGCGTGAGTGCGGGGGTGTGCCGGTCACCTTCTGTACTGAGGTCGCCAGACATCCCTGGAGAGATGCTTCCTGGGGAGGTGGATGAGGTCTGCGTGGTCCTCGAGGCTTTTGTTCAGGACAGGTTCAGATGCAGTCGGGGACAGGCAGCCTCTCTGGCTGAGCAGCGCTGTTTTAGGGCCGTCCCCAGGGAGAGAGAGCCCACTTCCTCCTGCGGGCCAGGACTAGGAACCCCAGGCTTACGGCTGCCAGCAGCAGCCCCGCCTGGTGGGCAGGCCCCTCGCTGAGCAGGTGGGAAGTCCCCTGAGCCCCAGAGCCTTCCCTTTTCTCGGGAAATTGTCCCTGAGCCGCTGGGGGCAGGCCCGTGGGCCTGGGATGCAGTCGCTGCTGGGCTGGTCCTGACTTCTCGGGGGGCAGGTGAGCAGGGGCTGGGGAAGAGAGATGCCCCGGATGTGGGCTGTGCACGCCAGATGCCTGGCAGCAGAGAGGGGAGGGCAAGAGCCCCGGGTGGAGGCTAGAGAGACCCCACAAACAGGATCCGAGCAGGACGACGGGTCCGCATGCCCTCCCGGGATGCTGCAGGACGGCAGAGCGGGCAGCTCGCTGTGTCCAGAGTCGGGAGGGGAGGGCGACAGGGGCCCGCTGGGCTGGGGGCGGGGGTGGGCATCAGATGGACGGCGCTGCCCCTGAAAGAGGCTGGGAGGCCTTCGTGTGTGACGAGGGAGGGGGGCAGCCCCCGGGAGCAGGACATGGGGAGCACAAGGCAGAGGGGCTTGAAACGACGCTGGACGTTGACCAAAGGCAGCTGGAGAACTCTGCAACAAGGCTGCGTCCCAGAAGCCGGGGGTCCACGCTGCTGCACCCTCTGATCAGGGGGCCCCCTCCAGCCTGCTCCCTCCTCCCCGGGAGTGCCTACAAGGGTCCAAGGGCTTCCATGCCCCTGCCCGCCCCTGGTCCCTGGCCCTTAGAGGTGGTTGGGGGCTGGGGACCAGGTCACAGCCAGACGGCCCCCTACGCCCTGCTTTTCTCTGGAGCTTGGAGGCAGGCAAAGGGGAGCCAGGGTAATGCCTGCCAGAAACACGGCCTTTCCTACTCCTGTGTTAAATCCATGAGAGCAGTGAAGCTGGTTCTGGAGAAAAGGAGTCAGAGCAACTTGGGATGAGCTAAAGCAGGCCTCCCCAGCCAGGGAGCTCTCTTGTCTTGCATGGGGGAAACAGAGGGTCCGGGGCAGCGGGCCTGGTGAAGCCCCTGTGAGTCAAGGCACCCCCGTGATGCCCTAAGGTCCCTGGGATGTGAGCCGGTTTCCCTGAGTCGCCGGCGGAGAGGTGCCCGCCGGGGTCATACCCAGAGGCTTTGGGGACCACTGATGAAAGGATGTCGGGCTGGTCTGGGAGCACCGGGTGTAGGGTGCTGGTCTTGCAGAAGTCCCCGCCTCAAATCCCCGAGGGCCAGGGAGCAGGGTTGTCAGGGCGGCACTGAGCTCATGCCCCCGTGTGTTGGGTCCATGAGGACGGGGGAACAGAGGGTCTTCCTCCTCTGGGATCAAGGGTTCAGAGCCCCAGTTGCTGCCTGGTGGCTGCCTGGCCATATAACCTTCCTGAGGCAGCCACGACTCTCCTGCTCATCGCTGGCCTGTTGGCGTGGCCCGCGGGCTGGACTGCCTCCGTGGACGGCCAACAATCCGTGCCCCCCCATTCTCTGCACGGCTCCCCGTCACACACATGGCCTGCCTTCCCCTGGGGCCTTCTCAGTGGTCAGACTCCCTTCTTCCACTTCTGGGGTCAGCAGACTCTCTCCCCTGCCCCCAGAACGTGCCCCATGGAACCAACACCGCCGCATTTGTGTCCAGACCCCCCATCACAGCAGGCCTGGGTCACCCTCCTCTGTGCCCCCCACCCCTGCCCGGCACAGAGCTGGCCACAGGGCAGGGGTTGGCGGGGTCTCTTGAAAAACAACCAAAGGCTTTAGAGTGTGGGATTCAACCTCCCCCGCCCACGCCGCAGGCGGAGCTGACGGTGAAAGTACTTGGGCCCAGCCCGCTGCTGGGGGTGAGTTCAGGGTCAAGGTCGGCTCTCAGGGGACAGCAGCAGCGCCCAGGAGGCGCGGGCCTGCAGGCACTGCCTGCCCCCTGCCCGCGCCCCCATCTGGGTGGGACGGTCCTCAGCCCACGCCGAATGTCTCCAAGGGGCTCTCTGATGGCTCCAGGGCAGCATCCCGTGAGAACCGTCACCTGGTGGCCAGAGCTGTGGGTTTGGTGTGAGCGTCTGTTTGCCTTTTAAAGACAAGGATGTGCGCACTGACAGGATATGTGTGGGGGTAAGTGAGAGAGTGTTAATGTGAGAGTGTGTGTGTGTGTGTGTGTGCACATGTGAGTGTACGCGTGTGCGCACGTGTGTGCACACGTGAGTGTGTGCGTGCGTGTGTGCATGTGTGTGTGCACGTGGTGTAGGGGGCTGAGTTGCCCACCCCTCCGAGCCCACCCCAATCCCCCATCTGTAGAAGGGGGCAATGTACTCTCCCCACTGGGAACCTGCCCGAGACGCCTGGGGGTATGCAGGTGGTGTCAAATTCTTGCGTCCCCTCTGGGGGCCTGCAGACAATCTCGGCCGTTCCAGAACTGTCTGAGGCCCGCAATTCTGAGAACAGTCCGCGTTGGGTCTAACGGAGGTCTGCCCCCATCTTGACCATCCGAGGCGGTAAATGAACCCAAGGCCCCTCGCGAGTCCCGCCTCCAGCCTCTCCTCCTCTGTCCTTTCCGCCCAGGCTCAGGAATGGACCTTTCAAGCATAGGGCGCCGTCCTCTCGGGCTTAGCGTGCTCTGCTGGCTCCTCTGCATGCATGGAGCGTTCAGTGCCCTGGGCACCGCCCCCGCCCCCGGTCAGGATCAGCCCATGCCCCGTGTCCTGTGGCCCAGTCTCCCTCCTCCGCGTGGTGACTCTGAGATGCTGCTGTCTGCCTCCTCGTCTCCCGCCCGTTCTCTGCTGCAGGGTCCCGGGTGAAGCTGGGAGGCCGGCCGGCGGCTCCTGGGGCCGTTCAGCCCTGGTGGGCTTGTCTGGGCTCTGAGTGCCACGCAGCCGGCCTGGTGTTCTCTGGGTCTCCGGGGGCGGGGCCCGCCCGCAGCACCTAGCCCGAGGGGGTGGGTCTGGATTATGCATGCCTGCTCCTCAGCGTGCAGTTTTGTCCCCAGGAAGCGGCTCAGAAGTGTCTCTCTGTGCATCTGGCTCTGTTCTCAGGGACCTCTTGCCGCCCTGCTCTGCGCTCGGGGAGGAGCTCCGCCCGCCCGTCATCAGGGAGCAGCAAGGCTCCACGAGAAGACGGGCTCCCTGGCCGGGGCTCCTGGCCTTGCCCTCGTCCACCGTCCGTGTGGCTGGGCAGGGCCGTTCCTCCTCCCCTCGGTCCCCGAGGTGCAAGCTGAGGGGGGCGCGGTTGACCCACATCCCTGCAGCTGCCTCGGGGCGGGGGCAGCCTGCCTCGGCACCCCTCAGCACAGGCCCACCCTCCCCAGGCCTGGAAGCAGCTCCATGTGCTCCTCTGTCCTCAGATCTGTGACAAAGGCCCTGACCTGTGCAGACCCTCACTTAGCTATTTTTTTTCCCCAAATTTTATTTTGATGTATATTCATTTAAATATTTAGTTCACCGCTCTGAGTCTTAGCTGCAGCGTGCAGGATCTTTTAGTTACAGTGTGGAGACCTTTGGTTGCGGCATGGGGCATCTCGTTTCCTGAGCAGGGATTGAACCCGAGCCTCCTGCATTGGGAGAGTGGAGTCTTAGCCACCGGACCACCAGGGAGGCCCCCCTCTCTTGATGACCCGCTGTCTGGGGAAGGCCCCAGGGCACCCCGGGCTCAGAGAGCAGTCACTAGTTCCTCCCTGGCCATTTCCTCCTTCCCTGCCTTCTGCCGCCTGCTGCCCTCTGTCCTGGGGACAGCCTGGGACCCGGCCCATTTCCTGCGTTCCTTCCGGGGGCTCTGCCGGGCACAGGCCTGTTCTAGTGGGAGACCACGGGGCCCATTGAGACCCCCCTCCAGCCTCGGGGTTACTTATAAGGAGCAGAAGGAACCTCTCGGGATCTGAGGCTGGAGTCACAGGCTGGCTGAGCCCCATGGGAAGCTTGCCTTCTCCGGGGGGGTCTGTCCATCCCAGCCCTGGGTGGGAGGTGTGGCGGGCTTTCCCCTAGACCGCCGGGTCCTGGGGTGTCCCGAGAGGACAGCTGTTCTGTCCCCGGTTTCTACGTGGCTGTTTTCACATCCCTGTCCAGGCACTCGTGGGAAGGTTCTGAGCAGCCTCTACCCACCAGGTTCTGAGCTGTTTCCTCGGGTCTGTTATGAGCAAGAACGGGCACCCCGCCCCCTGCCCACAGGGCCCTCCAGCTGGAAGCAGACGTAGGCTCCGCCCCCGATGGAGCCTGCTCCGGGTGACTGTGCTGTTCAGGGAGGAGGCCCTGCCCGGCGAGGTGCTCGGGAGCCCGCCAGGCAAGGCGGAGGCACGCTCGCCTCTCGTGCCCTAACTCGGGGGCACGTCCGCGCTGATCCCAGCCGCCCAGAGAGGCCAGGACTGCTGCTGACCCCTGCCCTCTGCTCTCTCCACAGAGGCCAGCCCGGCATGCCGAGCCCTTGGCGCTGAGGCTGCTGCCAGCCATGGAGGGCCCAGCGGAACCGGCCCCGAGGGGGAAGGGGCCCTCGGGGGGCAGTGGTGACCGCGGGGTCCGGGAAGCAGCCAAGAGCACATCTGTCCTCTGGGAGCAACCACGGCCCGAGGATGCCAAGGCCACCGTCCGAGGGGGTGAGTGCACCGCGTGGGTCCACCCCCGCCCACCCTGGGACGGAGCCGGGCATCCGCACCGTCAGTGCCTGCGTTGATGGAGAGTGTCCAGCCCAGGGAGTGCCTGCGAGGGATGCGGGCCCACCTCGCACTCCTCCAGGGTCACGTCGGTGATAAACTGACCCGACAGGGAGGGGCAAGGGTTAGAGATTCCAGGGACAAGGCCCTGGATGAGGTCACAGCTCTCGTATGACTTTGCGTTCCCACCATCCTGCTCTGTCCTTGGCTGTGAACCCCTGGGGTTACTCAGGGTGGGGTGTCCCTCCTTCCCCATAGCAGGCAGACCCAGGCCTGGGGTGGGGGGGTGGCAAGGAACAGCGCCTGGGCCAGGCCTTGGGCAGGATTACTTCCTGGAAGGAGAGGAGGGGGGCTGAGATGAGGGCAGAAGCGCCTCTGACTCCCACCGGACCGGCCAGGGTGTGCACAGGAGGGCCTTGGACTCAGGCTGGGCGGCAGCAGGGAGACCGGTTTCCGTCCTGCTTGCCGCTGGACCGCTGCTGGACGTGGGCCTCGGTTTCCCCACTTGGAAACCTGCGGGGTGGCCTAGGGTGTCTCCAGGACCAGAACTGGAGGAGAGAAGGGAAGGGCAGGGAGGAAGGCCCCGGGCAGGGACAGCCTGTCCCCTTGTCCTTCTCCCAACTTCCCGTCCTCACCTCCATCCCAGTCACCTGCTTGAGTCAGCCACGGAGGCTCTAGGGCTTGGCAGGCAGCACGTGCCCGATAAGCATTTGACAAATGATCGATGCTTTGGGAGAATGGCGACAAAACCTCATACTTGGCAGCATGCCCAGAGCCTAGCACTGTGCGTGTTTGGTGACTGGAGGTGTTTTTACTCTGTTCTCTTGGTCCTTCGGGGTGTCAGTGAGGATAGGAAGGCTGGGGGCGGCCCTCGAGGGGGCTGACTCCTGTGGTCAGACACCTGCCTGGCCCGGAAGAGGGGCTCTGAGGAGTGGTAGGGGCCTGGCCCGGGGATCTCATGGGATCGTGGCCCCATCCAGAGCTCGATGCCATGAGACAGAGGGGCTGGGTCCTGCCAGAAACACGTGGGCCAGAGCAGCCTCCCGCAAGGCAGCCCAGCCCCCGAGGGGCCGTGGGTCCTGGAGCACGGGATTCCTTCCATCCGGCGCTGTGACTGAGCCAGGGGCTTTCTGACCACGAGCCTGGTGTTTCCTGCCCCTCCAGCCCCACAACACGGCTGGCATCCGCTGGCACCAGGACGGTCTAGGAGCCCCCACAGCGGGATCAAGGAGCCCCTCCGGTCTTCCCAGGCTCCCCAGCCCCAAGCAGCCAAGGGGCCAGAGGGCTCCCATCACATCTCCCCGGACCCCTTACCCTTTCAGCTTCTTTCACAAATGGGCAGCAAATTTACAAGAAACAATACAAAGAATTCCCGCTTGGCCCTCCCAGGGGGTTTCCCTGATGGCCCAGTGGTTAAGAACCCACCTGCCAATATAGGAGATGAGGGTTCGATCCCTGGGTCGGGAAGATCCCCCTGGAGGAGGAAATGGCAACCCACTCCAGTACTCTCGCCTGGGAAATCCCATGGACGGAGGAGTGCAGCGGGTTACAGACCATGCGGTCGCAGAGTCCAGCATGACTGAGTATCTGAGTGTGTGCACACACCCCACCTAGACCCCTCAAAGGTTAACACTTCGCCTTCTGTCTGCGCCTCAGGCAGGGGTTACGTTTTCCCGGATGGCCTGGGAGTCCGCTGCAGACATGACGCCCCGCTCCCCATGGTTGGGCGTCTTTTCTGAAACCAGGGCCCGCTCATGCAGCCTCACAGCGAGATGATTCCAGACTCGCTGTCCTGGGTGAGACAACCTGCAGACAGACCTCGCTGCAGTCCCACCATCTGTCCCCGTAACCTCCTTTCCACCAAACATACCCTGGTCGGGCTTTGCATTCTGTGGCCATGTGTCCCTGGAGCTTCTTAACCTGGAGGTGGGTATTTTGACGATTCCAGGCGGTCAGCCTGCAGAAGGTGCCGCAGTGTGGAGGCGGGTGTCTCTTCAGGACGACAGGCTGGTGCTTCGGGCAGAAGCCCCCAGCACCTTCAGTCCCTCCCAATGTCCATGGGTCTGGCCCCTGGTGGCATTCACGTCTCACGTTGCCCACCTGATTAAGCGGATGTTTGACCGTGTAAACGTCACTGTCAAAGTCTTCCTTCTTCCCTCTGTCGTAAGTAAGGAGCCTGTGGGAACTTTGTGACTATTCCTTCCCTCTTCGAACTCACCCATGTTAGTCGCTCAGTCATGTCTGACCCTTTGCGACCCCATGGACTGTACCCCGCCAGGCTCCACTGTCCGTGGAGTTCTCCAGGCAAGAATGCTGGAGTGGGCTGCCATTCCCTTCTCCAGGGGATCTTACTGATCCAGGGATCAAACCCTGGTCTCCTGCATCACAGGCCTCGTCTGAGCCACCAGGAAAGCTATGAAAACGGTTGCTAAATGGTGACTTTCTAAAGCTGCATTCTTTCTACATTCTTTCTAATTGACCTTCACTGAAGCGAGGAACTGTCCCCTCTCCCCAGTTACTCACTCACCTATTTTAGTGTGGGCAGGCTCAGACGTCTTTATTTCATTCTCTAGACGCTATTGGTTGCTGTCATTAGCTATTTTGTTGTTCACATGGCCCCTGATTTGGTCTTGTGACACGTCTCCAACATCCTGTGGGCACCACCTGCTTTCTGGGGCCCCAGGACACTCACGTCTCATCTCTGCTCTTCCTGCCCCAGCCCTGGAATCGGCCATGCCTCAAGGAGCCCCCGCCTCAGTGGGAGGATGGAGTCTGAAGCCAAGATCGGGGTGCCAGGCACTTATTTAGACTCAACAGGCATTTCTGAGCCCCTGTTCTGGGGACCCAGAGCAAGCAAGGACTGGAAATGGGCTCTGACCACACGGGCCTGGGGCTGGTGGACCGCAGGTGGAGAGAGAGCAGAGATGATCCGGTCATGTTGCCCGGTCCAAGGTCAATGGGCAGCACCCCCAGCACTGAGTGGGACGTCTCTTGGGTGATGAGGAGGCTGCACTGAGGTTCAGCAACCCCTGTCAGACCCACAGGTGTTTCTGGATCAGATCACCCTCCATCTGAAGGTCCCAATCGCTCATCCCATTTTACAGATGAGGAAAATGTGCAGGGCAGGGATGGGGGCTCTAGCCAAGATGCAAGCTGGGGGCTGGCCTCGAGTCTGGGGGCTGGAGCAGGGACCACTAGCAGAGGACTGACCTCCCAAGGCCGAGAGGGCCCGTGGCCCCCCAGCTAGTGGCTGGTGTAGCTGGATGAGGGTGCAACCCCATCTGCCCAGACCTTGCGCTCCCCCCGAGTGTCGCCTCCCTGATTTGGTCAGCAGAATGGAGGCCCCCAAAGAAGCCCTATTGGAGAAGGGTATGGCTCCCCACTCTAGTATTCTTGCCTGGAAAATTCCATGGACAGAGGAGCCTGATGGGCTACAATCCACTGGGTTGCAAAGAGTCAGACATAACTGAGCGACTAAACAACACAACAAAGAAGACCTATGACCAACCTAGACAGTGTATTAAAAAGCAGAGATGTCACTTTGCTGACCAAAGTCCGCATAGTTGAAGCTGTTTTTCCAGTAGTCGTGTATGGATGTGAGAGTTGGACCATAAAGAAGGCTGAAGTGAAGTGAAAGTTTCTCAGTCATGTCCAACTCTTTGCAACCCCATGGACTATGCAGTCCATGGAATTCTCCAGGTCAGAATGCTGGAGTGGTAGCCTTTCCCTTCTCCAGGGGATCTTTCCAACCCAGGGATCGAACCCAGGACTCCTGCATTTAGGTGGATTCTTTACCAGCTGAGCCGCAAGGGAAGCCACGAGGGAAAGAAAGCTGAGCTCCTAAGAACTGATGCTTTTGAACTGTGGTTGGAGAAGACTCTGGAGAGTCCCTTGGACTGCAAGGAGACCAGTCAATCCTAAAGGAAATCAACCCTGAGTACTCATTGGAAGGACTGATGCTGAAGCTGAAGCTCTAATACTTTGGCCACCTGATGCAAAGAGCCAACTCATTGGAAAAGCCCCTGATGCTGGGCAAGATTGAAGGCAGGAGAAGAGTTCAACAGGAGATGAGATGGTTGAACGGCATCATCAATACAATGGACATGAGTTTGAGCAAACTCTGGGAGATGGTGATGGACAGGGAAGCCTGGCGTGCTGTAGTCTATAGGATCTCAAAGAGTCCAACACGACTGAGCGCCTGAGCAACAAGCAACAACACAGAATCCACATCTTCATCCGCACAACCTGCACACACGTTGCCTCCTGTGGCAAAAGAGAGTTTGCAGAGGGGCTTAACGCTCTGGAGACGGGGAGATTACCCTGGGATGGGAACCAAAGAGAGATTGAAGGTGTTGGTGCTGCTGGCTTTGAAGACGGAGGAGGGGCCAAAAGCCAAGGAATGTGGTGCCTCTAGAAGCCAGAGCAGCAAGGAAACAGATTCTCCCCCCGGGGCCTGCAAAAGGACCCACTGCTGCCCACACCTTGTTTGGCTCCAGTGATACCCTTCTCAGACCCCAGATGACACTGTGCAGTTTCCAGAAGCTGCTCGGGTGGAGTAATCAGTTACTGCAGAAAAGGAAGCCCACGACCTCCTCCAGACCCTGCTGGCCTCTGTGACTGTGGAGGAAGGGTGTGAACAGTGACTTGGAGGGGCATGGACATTCCTGTCTTCCAGAAAACCTGGGGTTGGTGCCTGCGTAGTAGCTGAGGCTGTCTGTTCTCACCTTAATCACGGGACCCTGCTCGGCTACTGACGCTGCTCCGGCCGCTGGCGTCTCTCAGCGGGCTGCTGGGCCCTCCCCTGGCCAGATGGGGTCCTGCCCCACAGATAGGCATCCCCACGCTGCAGGTTAAGTCTGTGCTGGGTTCATGAATGTGGGATCCCTGGGCGTCCCCCCTTCCCTCCAGCCTGGACTGTTCTGTGGACTCCCAGCTAACGGAGTCTAACGGAGTCTAAGTCTAACGGAGGCTTCTCTAATGTGGCTGCTGGACGCCTGCCTTAAGATCACCGTGGGAGTGGGGGCTGTTCAGTCCCTCAGTCGCGTTGGGCTCTTTGTGATCCCATGGACTGCAGCTCAGCACGCCAGGCTTCCCTGTCCATCACCGTCTCCTGGGTGCAGGCGGGGCTTGTTGAAGGCAGACTCTCAGGTCCTTGGCCACTTCTGACGCTGGGAGGTTGCGGTAGGGCCCGGGACTCTGCATCTTCGCTTGGGGACAGAAGGCTGGGGCGCGCCTGCACTTGCAGAGGCCTTCTCTGGACTGTCTGCTTCTGCCCGAAGAGGAGGGCTGCCCTGGGGGCTCAGACAGCAAAGAATCTGCCCGCAGTGTGGGAGAGCTGGGTTCGATGCTGGATTGGGAAGATCCCCTGGAGAAGGAAATGGCAACCCACTCCAATATTCTTGCCTGGAGAATCCCATGGACAGAGGAGCCTGGTGGGCTGCCGTCCGTGGGGTCTCAAAGAGTCAGACACGACTGAGCGGCTAACACAAATACACGGAAATAAGGAGGCGGTGTCATCTTGGAGGCCGGGAGTGAGACCCAAAGAGGGACACCCTGGGGCATGGTGAGTGGGGAGGACCCCCCCCCACTCCGGGGAGAGGCATCCCAGCTTCCAGGACAGGATGGCGGGACTTCCGCAGGCGCTGATGCTGGGAGGCGGTCCCGGGTGGAGGAGGGGTAGTAAGGAGTCCTTTATCCTGAGACCCTGCCCCGGAGCGCCAGTTGTGGGGGTGGGGGGCAGAGGGACCCTAGTGTCGTTGGCAGTTCACCTCTGCCTCGACGGTCGTCCGTCCTCCAGCCTTTCAGGTGGTCAGTGCCGCCTGTGGTCACTCAGGATGACCAGGGCTATTGAGCCACGAAGCAGGTTATCATGGGAGTAGAAGTGCAACCCTACCCTCTTCCCAGAGTAGGAGGGCCACCGCTTAGACTTGGTTGAGAAATGCTGGCTGGCTTCCTGCTGGGGGAGGGGACCCGATTCCAGATCCCAGAGTCTCCTGCAGGGAGGTGGTGGGAGGGGGGTGGTGGTGGGGGGCACTGGAAATTTCCAAGGCAGGTGCAAGACTTTCTCAAAGGGCTCTCTCCCTCCACCGTCTCCCTTCCCCTCTCTTCCCTCCCCTTATTTCCCCAGCTTTGGAGCCTCTGGAGGGACCGGGTAGGGGTGGGCAGGGGCCGTTTGAGCTGAGACGGGATCCTAGAGTGGCCAGTTGGGCAGGAATTGGTCTGGGAGAGTGCTTCAGGGGACGGTATGAAGAATGCAAAGGCCCTGGGGTGGGGTGGGTGGGGTGGGGTTAGGGGGGACACCTGGATGTCTCAGAGCAGCAGAGAGAAGACAGCAGGCAGGCAGTGGGCAGAGAAGGGCGGGCAGCTCCAGGCTGTGCCTGAGAAGGTGGAAAGGATTTGCATTTTATTCTTCCTGAGATGGAAAACCACTCCCTCTGTGCCGTCTAATAGAGTAGCCGGGTATGGCCATTTATGCTTAAATTTAACATCAGTTCCGTTCAGTTCAGTCGCTCAGTTGTGTCCGACTCTTTGTGACCCCATGGACAGCAGCATGCCAAGCTTCCCTGTCCATCATCAACTCCTGGAGTTAACTAACTCATGTCCATTGAGTCGGTGATGCCATCCAACCATCTCTGTCGTCCCCTTCTCCTCCTGCCTTCAATCTTTTCCAGCATCAGTGTCTTTTCAAATGAGCCATTTCTTCGCATCGGGTGGTCAAAATATTGGAGTTTCAGCTTCAGCATCAGTCCTTCCAATGAATATTTAGGACTGATTTCCTTTAGGATTGATTGGTTGGATCTCCTTGCAGTCCAAAGGACTCTCAAGAGTCTTCTCCAACACCACAGTTCAAAAGCATCAATTCTTTGGCTCTCAGCTTCCTTTATAGTCCAACTTTCACATCCAAGCATGACTATTAGAAAAACCATAACTTTGACTAGATGGACCTTGTTGGCAAAGCAATGTCTCTGCTTTTCAATAATAAATAAAATAAAGACTCCGATTCCTCGATGACACTGTCCACATTTCAAGAGCTCAGGGATCCGTGTGGCTGGTGGCCACTGTGGGGCGCTGTAGACAGCAGGCATGCCCGTTGCTGCAGAAGTTTCTAGGGGCTGGCACTGCCCCGGGGGCTGACAGCCAGGGCTTGCCGTAAGCCAGACGTGGTTGTGAGGATCCTCTGGTTTCTGCGGACCAGGGGGCCATCTGGAGCGAGGGCCGGGGCCCACACACTGCCCAGGCAGACCGAAGGGGCAGGGCCACGGCGGGTGTGCATGCTGGGTTCAGCCTGGCTTTGCAGGTGAGTCGGTGGGGCTGGCTGCTGGGCCCACGTGGAGGGTGATGGAGGCAGGTGTCGCTGGTCCGAGCAGGGCTGGGGCTGCGGCCCTTCTGGAGCTGGAGAAGAAAGGACGAGGTGGGGGCAGAGGGTGCCTGTGGGGTGTTTCCTGGAAGCCAGGTGCCCGGTGGAGCTTGGGCCGGGGAGAGATCAGGGCTGGAGGTCACGGTGACTTGGAGGCCAGACAGATGCTGGCCTGCCCTGAGGCGATGACACAGTCCACTTCCTCCATCTACGTAAGACGTGGGCAGCACGTGACTCGTTTACAAGGACAGGAACCGGCCTCAGGGGAGACAGGCCGCCTGCGAAGCTTTCCCAGGCGGTACATGTGGGGTGTGAACCCGGCTCCCCAGGTTTGCGGGCCGGGGGGCTGGCGGGGGTGGGGGAGCACCCCACGGCACTCCGCCCACCTTGATCTGCCCGGCGCTTCCAGACCTGACCTTGCAGCTGCTGGCGGTGCGGCGGAAGAGCGGGCTGCCCGACCCCAACCTGCAACAGGCCCTGCGGGGCCGGCTCCGTCTGCTGGAGAATGAAAGCTGGGAGGTGGCCCGCGTCCTGGGGGTGAGTCTGGCTCCCGGGGGTCCTGGGTGAGTGAAGGGGCACGGGATCCACACTTGAGAACGGGGCGGAGGGGGATGACTCGGAGAAGAAGGCAGTGGGCCTAGGAGGAGGTCTGGAGACTTCGGGCTGAGAGGCGCATTCTTCACTCTCACGTGGTGGTCGGGACGCAGGACGAACGGCCCTTAAAGAGGCAGAGGGCGGCCATGCAGGCGGCTGGACACAGCGGGCAGCACCTGCTGGGCCCCCCGCCCCAGCTTCTGCATCCACACAGTGACTCTAGAGGCCCAGGGACCAGGGCCAGGAGGCTGGACTTGGGCTGGAGTCCCGCTTCCGCCTGGACTTGCCCAGGAGGAGCCTGGCTCGGCCTCAACTTCTCTGGGACTCAGTTTCCCGACCTTGAGTCTGACCTTGCACTCAACCGGCCTGGCCTTGGCCGACGCCCCTTGGCCTCTGTGAATGCGGGCTCCTCAGCCACTTACTGGGATGCTTAGAATTGTGACCCCACAGAGCTGCCATGAGGGTCAGCGGCCTGCAAGCCAGGTGCCCCCAGCACGGCGCTCGACAGCGGGAGTGGGGGGCTGATGCCCCTGGGATGCCAGGACTGGGTGGCTGCTTAAGGGTAGGGCCTCGTTTCTGCATTCCAGTGGAGACGACAGTAGCACTCCGTCTCCTCTGGTTGGCGTCTGCTGGTGCTGGGTTTTGTGTGTGTGTGTGTGTGTGTGTGTGTGTGTGGCTGTTCAGGGTCTTCACTGAAGTATGCAGACTTCCCAGCGTATGATTCAGTACCCATGGCTGGCAGACTTCGTTACCCTGCGGCATGTGGGATCTTGGTTCCCCAACCAGGAATTGAACCCACGCTCCCTGATTCTTAACCACTGGACCACCTGGGAAAGTCCCGGCTGGTGCTACTCTGAAGGCCCCGGCACCACCAGGAGGGTTCACGGGACAGCTGTCAGGAGAGGGGACGCTGGGTTTAGGGTTGGAGTCGGAGTTACTGCTGTGGGAGGGGGCGGGAGGCGAGGCCGGGGCTGGGCAGGGCTGCGTGGAGGAGACCCGGGGGTCTCTGGTGTGCAGGGCATGAGCAGGCCCTTGAGTCACGGAGCGGGCATGGAGGCCGCCAGCCCTGGGAGGGCTCGGCATGGCACGGGGGAGCCACAGCTGGTCTGAGAGCAGCAGGGGAGCAGCCTGGCAGTAAAGGAATCAGGTGCGACTCCCCGTCCCGCCCCACCCCGTCCCTGCCAAGGTCACTCCCGTGAAACGTTTCTGCTGACGGGCAGATGCCCCAAAGCCCCCGGGACTGTTTCTCACATGTTTCTTCCCTGGAAGGAGCTGTCGGCCAGGCTGCTGTCCATCCACAGTGACCAGGATCGGATGGTGGTGACGTTCAAGACGTTTGAAGAAATCTGGAAGTTTTCCACCTACCACGCTCTCGGTAAAGGGGTGACCCTCCCAGAAAGGGTTCTGGGGACCCCCGGCACGCACTCAGCACTTTATGTTCCCAATCGGGGCTTAAGACCAGGTGCGCTCACGACAGCTCTCCACGGGCCGCCTGTCCTTGGTGAGGATCGATGCGATGGGCAGGGCTGAGCTTGGCTTCCAGGGCAGCCGAGCTCTCCCTAGCCGAGCACATAGAGGAAACCCTGCACCAACCTCAGCCTCTGAGCTTTCTTTCCAAAACTTCTCCTGTTCAAAGCAAGGCTTTGACTGGCTAGGCACCTCTCCTTGGGAACCTTGCTGCCCCATCCCCGCCTGAGGGCTGAGAAGTGAGACTCCGCTGACAGTGTCTGCGCCCCCAGAGCGGGGCTGTGCCCACCCTCCCCGTGTCCCGGTCTCCTGGAACACTCTTGTCCCAAGTCACGGAGGAGGACCTGACGGTCCTAGAGGACGTCACGAGTCCAGACCCGCCATGGCGGGTCCTCTCACAGGCCGAAGGGCCCGCCCCGTGGCCCGGCTCGGGTGGCAGACAGCACCGTGAACCCAAGGGCAGAGGAGGCCGGCCCCCAGGGCTCGGCCAGCGCTGGGCCGTGAGGGCCTCTCTGCACACACCCAGAGTCCGCTGTGACCGGGGCTGTCCGCTCCCCCAGGCTTCACCCATCACTGCCTGGAGAACCTGCTCCTGGACCAGGCCTTCTGGCTGCCCGAGCCCGACGAGGACCAGGAGGCAGCCGTCCGAGTCCAGCTGGATGAGGACGCCTTGAGGCTGGCGTGCGAGAGCCTCCTCGTCCAGGAAGGTGAGCGAGGTGATGTCGGCGGCTCCCCACCGATCCAGGGGGGCCCGGGGCCCCGGCAACAGGAGGGCCCTGGAGGAGTGGACACTGGGGGGACGTTGGGCAGAGAAAGTCCCTAAAGAAGTAACAGAAAAGGGGCTTTTGCCAGCGACCCCCAAGTTCCTGGCCCGGCTGTTGCTCTGAGTGCTTTGGGGGTCTCACAGTCGGGTTCCAGGCCTGTCGCGAGCGGGGCATTAGCAGTCAGTCCTTCCCGGCTGCAGCCAGACTTGCTGGGGCTGTGTGTGGGGGGGATCCAAGCGGGGGGGGGTCCTCGGGATCACCCATCTGGCCCCCTCACAGCCCAGTCGAGTCCCAGAGAAGCTGAGGCTAAGCCAGGCTCCTCCTGGCCAAGTCCAGGCGGATGCGGAACTCCAGCCCGGGTCCAGCCTCCCGGCCCGGGTCCCTGGGCCTCTAGACTGTGTGCGTGCAGAAATGGGGGCTGGGGGACCCCAGCAGGTGCTGCCTGCTGTGTCCAGCCACCTGCATGACCACCCTCTGCTGCTTTGAAGGGCCTTTCTTCGTCCTGTGTCCCGACCATCATGTGAGAGTGAAGAATGGCCCTCAGCCCTTCAGGCGGCCTCTGAGCAGTCCTCAGGCAGACATGGCTGCGGCAGTGGACTCTTCAGCCCCGAGTCCTGGCACATCCTCAGGGGAGGAGGGGGCAGCAGCAGCCACTCCGGAGCTGTTGATTCCGTTCCATCAGTAGGTACCAACCTTTGTTTCTCTGCCTCCTGCAGGTCCTGCAGGTTTTGTGGAAATTCCCCCAGGCCGGGGTCCATTGTTGGCCAAGGCGGGTGGCTGGGGACAAGTGTGAGCCCCAGAAGACACGGCCTCCACACTTTCTACCGTTCTCAGCATGTGGCATGGCAGGACAGTGACACCTCCCCGGCAGGACTGCCCTGGAATGAGACGGCCGGGGTGTGCAGCCTGGGCTTCTGGCTTCATGTTCTGGTTCATTCTGGAAAGCTTTTGAGGGAGCCACATAGCCTGTGTCCATAATAAGGGAACACGCGGGGATCCATGCAAATAAGAACCAAGGCAGGGAAAGCCTGGGGAAGGAGGGGACAGGTAGCACGCAGGCTCCTGTTCATGTGCAGAAGTGGGCATAAACTTGGCTTGAGCTTCCTGGCAGGCAAAGTGAAGAGAGAAACTAGATCTCCTTGTTTTCAGCGAAATAGTCCGTGGATGATGGAGGGAGGTCTTCGAGGATGCCAGCCTGCAGGAGGGCAGGAGGCACCTGGGCAGAGGGCTTGCGGCAAGCTGGGCCTGAAGGCCACCCACTGTGTGTGTGTGTGTGTGTGTGGGTGTGTGGGTGTCTGTGTGTGGGTGTGGGGGGGGGCCTGTGTGTGTGTGAGGGGGTGTGGGTGTGGATATGTGTTGGGTGCGGGCCGTGTGACGTGT
>SNSB01003990.1:3040612-3079141 GCA_012922965.1 Capreolus pygargus | reverse complement strand
GTGTATTAGTGGGTGTGTTTGGGTGTGGGGGAGGTAGGTGTGTGTGTTGGGATGAGTGAGTGTGTGTGAGTGTGTAGGGGTGTGTGTGTCTGTGTGTGTGTGTGTTGGGGGCCGTCTGTGTGTGTAGGTGTCTGTGTGTGTGTGTTGCGGGCCGTGTGCATGCACCAGGAGCAGGCGGTGGCCTCCACTCAGGGCCCTGTGGCTGCGGCCTATGCTCTGTGCGCGGCTCTAACCTGCTCCGGATTTGAAATCCCCGCTCATCCCTCTCCAGGTGGGCTCTCAGGGTCCCCAAGGACTCCGTCAACGACCCCCTGGGTGGACCCCTGGCGCCGGACGCCCAGCTGATGGGTAAGTGCTTCTGCTGGTCCTCCTCCCCTGGGGAAGAGGGTGCTGAGGCGGGCAGGCACCTGCATTCCAGAACCTTCTGGCTCCCCTGAGTCCTCCCCAAGCCAGAAGAGGTGCTCATATCCTCTCCAGCTCCTGAGACAATAAGGAGGCTCAGAGAGGTCCACTGGCTGGCCCAGACTCACAGCACCCAGGGAGGCCAGGCCAGGGTGCCCGGATGCTCTACTGAGCAACAACCCGTCCCACCAGCACCTCCGCGGCCTCTGCTTTCTTGTTGGCGCCGCATCAGACCCCTTGGAGAACCCTCAGACCATGGGGTGGGGGGGAGCAGGAGCCTTCTTTGGAAAAAACAGCCTGGCCCCTTTGCGTGATAGTCATTCAGTCATGTCTCGTTGACTCTTTGTGACCCTATGGACTGTAGCCCACCAGGCTCCTCTGTCCGTAGAATTCTCCAGGCGAGAATACTGGAGTGGGTAGCCATGCCCTCCTCCAGGGGATCTTGCTGACCCAGGGATCGAGCCCGGGTCTCCCGCACTGCGGGCGGATTCTTTACCGTCTGAGCCACCGTCAGGCCCAGTGCATTTGATCTGATCCAGACTGACTGATGTCTGCATGGCCTGTGGACCTGTTAGGTGAACATTTTCATCTGAATTTGCTCTAAGTGGGCCCTTGGGCCAAGTTGATCAACATCTCCAGGCCTCGGTTTCTCATGCTCAGGGTGGGGATAAGGCCCCATCTCCCAGGACCGCGTGGACACCCAGCCCTGTGGTCTCACGACCCTGGCCAGGTGCTGGGTCAGTCCTCAGCAGAGTCGCGAGCTCCCTGGCTGGGGTACCAGCAGTGTGCCCGGGGGCCTCCTGTTGGCCCGCCCAGGCCCCACCCTGACCGTGCGTGGCCTCTTTCCCACAGCCATAGGCCCAGCCTTGGCTGTAGCGGACTGCCAGGGCTCAGGACCCGAAGAGATGACCTTCCGAAGCGGTGACCGGATCGAGATCCTGGGCGCCCAGGTGCCCGGCCTGCCCTGGTGCCTGGGCCGGCATGCAGCCTCCGGCCAGGTCGGATTTGTGCAGACGAGCCTCATTGGTGTGCAGGGCCAAGCATCTGAGTGAGTGGCTGAGGCCCTGCCCCTTCCTCCTCCTCATCACCCTCACCTCTGTCCCCAGGGCTGAGGCCTGGCCCGGGGCCACCCTGCTGTCCCCAGGGCCTGACTTCCACTTCCCGTCTGAACGCTCTCCTGCTCTTTCTCCAAGGGTGGCCGGGGCTGGCCCCTGAAACACACAGGTGTCCACGTGCACAGGTGTCCTGGGCCTGCGGGGCCAGCAGCACAAAGTTGAGGGCTTAAAACAAGGGACTGGAGGCCGGACGTGAAAATCACGGTGCTGGCAGAGTTCCTGCCCCTCGGGGGCCCCCGGGGGGGTCCTCCCCGCCTCCCCGCCTCCCCCAGCGCCTGTGGCTCCAGGCAGCTCTGGGCGTGTGGTCACATCACCCCACCTGTGCCTCTGTCTTTGCGTGCTTGTATCCCGTCTCCTGTTTCCCATAGGGTAGCCAGGATCGTCTCTTCACACCAGCATCCTTGACTGGATCCCATCTAAAAAGGTCTTATTTCCAAATAAGTTTACCTTCTGAGGGTCCAGGTGGACATGGATTTGGAGGGGGTGGACACTATTCAACCCAGTACACCCTCCACTCCCCTTTGTAAAGCCCTTTAAAGCTCTGGACCTGACTTCAAGGCCACCTGGGGCCCAGGCCTTGCTGACCCGCATTTCAGAGGCCACTGCTCTGACCACCTGCTGGGCCCTGGTCTTCTCTGCCGTCCCTGGGGGGCGGGGGGCGGCACCCTTCCTGGCTGTGCTTCCTTCCTCGCGCGAGCCTCCCGACCCCATCTGGGGAATTCTGAGCCAGGCCTGCCCAGTCGCCTCCAGGTCCCCACCACCTGGCCCTGGGCAGCACAGGGGAGGAGGCGATCTTCAGAGAGTGGTCAGCTGCATAGGTATGTTCTTGGCCTCTTGCTAAGACCTCCACCCAGGAGTCAGTGTGTAGAAAAGACCTGTTGTTGGGCAGGCAGCTGCCCCTGGGTCCATCATGAGATGTTTGTCCCTAGTGCCCCATTAGCCCCGACGTCCTGTTTCATTCTTGTCTGGCACCTTAGTGCCTCCAAGACCAAGTCTCGGTTGCCACCCTGCCATCCTGACATGTCCTACCAGTCGCTCTGTTCCCTGACTCAAGGGCCTGTCTGCTCCAGAGCCTCTTCCGCCCGCTCATCAGAAGCAGGTTGAAGCTGGGCTGGGCTCTGATGCTGACGGTAGAAACCAGACCTTAGTTTCCCAAAGCGTGCTGCCCCCAAGGCTTCATCTCAAACTTCGTCAGCAGGGCTGGGCTTTCCACGTGCCGTGGTTAGTGGAGCTCCCAGCACAAGGAAGGCACCCAGAGCGTGAAACTTTTCCTTGTCCTGTCGAAGTGTGTTTTTCACACGTATCTGACCTCCAGACAAACCCTATCAGCTGGTGTTCTGTGAAACACTGTTTGGGCACCCTTGGTCTAGATGATTGCCACCGTCTCTGGGGAGACCGCAATGTCTCAACAGACAGCTGGGCCCCGTGTGACTTAAACATGTCCTGAGCTTGCCGAGGGTCTGCACTGCAGTTGCTGTGGGTCTGAACTGGTCTGTTGCCCTCCCTTAACCCAGAAGGTGGACAGGGCCCAGTGCCATGATCCTATTTACAACCAGAGAAGCGCCAACAACTTCTCTCATTTACTCAACAAATACTTTCTAAATGTCTTTCCTGTGCCAGATCTGGGTCTTTTACCTTTTGTGTAATGTACATTCTGGTGACTATTCTTTATTTCATCATAATTTCAGGCTTAAGGAAAAGTTGCAAAAAGTGTAAAATTCCTCTGTGTCCTTCACCCAGTTTGCCCAAATGTTAACATGTTATGACACTTACTTTCTACTGTCTGTTTTTTCCTTCATTTTCTTTCTTCTAAATTCTTTGGGAGTCAGTTGCCAACACAATGTTCCTTTACCCCTAAATAATGCATGTGTTTCCTGAAACCAGGACATCGCTTGCATGACCACAGCACAACTGTCAAAATCAGGAAACTAACACTGATAGAATTGTTTTCTGCAGAGCTTAGAGCCTACTGATTTTCCCAGTGATCCCCTCTTGAGCCAAAGAAAATTCCAGACCCCATATTATCACCTGTCTGTCTCTTGAGTCTCATCTCCTTGATCTGAGACAGTTGCTCCGTCTCTTTGTGCTTTAGGACACTGACTTCTTTGAGGAATACAGGCTTATTATGTCTAACGTGTCATAATCTACCCTACGGGTTTCTTTAACTTCCCATAATAGCTCCCTCTTAAGTTTCGAAGTACATTTGGAAGTTTCATATTTTGCTGTTAATTTAGTTCTGTAAGCAGAAGTTGCCTCCCCCACTCCCTCCCTCCTTCCCTTTGTCCCTTCCTGTTTTTCCTCGGCCTGACTTTTCTGAGTACACGTGTGCTCTGAGCCCGTGTTGTGTAAAGAGTTGTGAGAGATTGCCTTGGGGAGGGACTGAGTCTGCCTGCAGCTGTCACGGCCTGCCTCACAGGGGAAGGGGCATTTAAGGTGGGGTTTTGAAGGCTACTCAGGAGCTCCCCTTTCAGAAACTGTGATTAGCTGCATCTGTCACAGCCTTTCCTTCTCCTGGGTGTCTGCCTCTGGCCCGATAAAGCATCCTTGAGGCCAAGATCTATTTTGTTTTTATCTTGGTGTCTTCATCACTGGGCAGGAATTGTCTGCCGAGTGAGGGAGGAAGAAGGGTGTCCATGTGAAATGTGAACTTGGAAATGTGCAATCTAACATGCGCTTTATTTTTTCCAGCTTGGAAAGTGTGATTTTTCTCAGTGAAGAAGAAAGGTCTTTCTTTAGCCGTGAGGGGCGCTTTTCTGAGGAGGAGGCCAGGCAGCTGCTGAGAAGGACAGCCAGCACGAATGTCTGCGCGGTGTACAGCCTGGGTAGGCGGCGGGGGACACGGGGGTGCTCCTCCCACCCCTCAGGACGGCCCCGGGGACCTCTCAGGACCTGCAGCTGGAGTCGCCTTGTGTGTTTAGTCACTCAGTCGTGTCTTGCTCTTTGCGATCCCGTGGACTGCAGCCCGCCAGGCCCCCCTGTCCGTAAGATTCTCCAGGCAAGCATACTGGAGTGGGTGGCCGTTCCCTCCTCCAGGGGATCTTCATGACCTGGGGATCGAACTTGGGTCTCTTGCACTGCAGGCAGATTCTTTACCATCTGAGCCATAGGGAAGAACCCTATGGCCTGTAATTTAGAACAGCTTTCTTAGGGTAGGTTCCCGGAAAGACCAGGAAGGGTGCAGAGTTCGCCCCCGGCCGACACCCCTCGGCCCTGTTCCGTCCGCACCGCGCTGCGAGGCTGGACTGTCCACCCTGCGGAGTGCGGCACGGCTCCGGCTTCGTCCACTATCCGCGGCGGCAACCCTATCCTGCTGCCTTTAAGGAACCTTCTGCCTCCTCCATCATTCGCAGTATTGAATGCCAGCCCCTGGGCCCTTACAGGCAGCCAGACAGATGCTGGTGCTGCCTTCAGCGCAGGTGGGGACGTGACAGGAGAGACAGAGGCAGGAGCAGGGGGAGGGGCCGGGAGATGCAGGAAGGTGGGCCTGAGCCTCCCGGCTGCCCCGGGGACGGGTCTCAGCTGAGCCACTTCTCTGACTCTGGGCGCCAGCCTAAGATCGCCGGCTTCGCTGGGGCCGGGGGAGCAAGAGGGCCTGGGACTGTGGTCCAAACAGTAGAGAGAGGGAGCGTGTCGGCAGCCACAGCCGAAGGTCATGGGCAGAGGGGACGGTGCAGGACAGGCCTACCTGCCACTGCCTGGGCCCTGGGGACACAGCGTTCCCGCTCATCCGTTCCTCCTGCGGGAGGGAGATAATGCACACGTGTGGACACACCCCACAGATATGTGTACACATATGCACATGCATAGTCATATGAGTACACAGAGACACACCCAAACACACACACGTATGTGTCTGTATGTACATGATCATGTGAATACACATGCACTCACACATATACCTACACACCCACACTTGTACATATATATACACATATGTACACATACACATAAGCATATGTTCATGCATATCTTTCCTGCTTGCCCGCTGGCACATGTTTTAAGAATTTTCCCACCAATATTAGATTTAAACTGATGGATTTCTCTTCCTTTGTTGTTGTTCAGTCGCTAAGTCATGTCTGACTCTTTGCCACCCCATGGACTGCAGCACGCCAGGCTTTCCTGTCCTTCACTATCACCCTGAGTTTGTGCAAACCCATGTCCATCGAGTCGGCGATGCCACCCAACCATCTCATCCTCTGTCGTCCCCTCCTCCTGCCCTCAATCTTTCCCAGCATCAGGGTCTTTTTCAATGAGTCAGCTCTTTGCATCAGGTGGCCAAAGTATTGGAGCTTCAGCTTCTGCATTAGGCATTCCAATGAATAGTCAGGGTTGATTTTCTTTCGGATGGACTGGTTTGATCTCCTTGCAGTCCAAAGGACTCTCAGGAGTCTTCTCCAACACCGCAATTCAAAAGCATTAATTCTTTGGCACTCAGCCTTCTTTATGGCCCAACTCTCACATCCATACATGATTACTGGACAAACCATAGCTTTGACTAGACGGACCTTTGTCGACAAACTAATATCTCTGCTTCTTAATATGCTGTTTAGGTTGTCATAGCTTTTCTTCCAAGGAGCAGGGATCTTTTAATTTCATGGCTGCAGTCACCATCTGCAGTGATTTTGGAGCCCAGAAAAATAAAGTCTCTCACTGTTTCCACTTTTTCCCCACCTATTTGCCACGAAGTGTTTGGGCTGGATTCTATGATCTTCGTTTTTTGAGTGTTGAGTTTTAAGCCAGCTTTTTCACTCTCCTCTTCCACCTACATCAAGAGGCTGTTAAGCTCCTCTTCACTTTCTGTCATTAGAGTGGTATTATCTGCATATCTGAGGTTGTTGATATTTCCAGCAATCTCGATTCCAGTTTGTGAGTCATCCAGCCCAGCGCTTCGCATGATGTGCTCTGCATAGCAGTTAAATGGAACTGAGACCTCGGCGGATCAGCCTTAAGCCGGCCGGCTCACGGCTCCTGCTCTTCCTGGGCAGCCGCGTCGGGGGTCTCGTTTGGCGCCGAGGTGGGGTCCTCCCGTTGGATGCCCGCAGCGGGCAGCGCCTCACACTCCCCTGGCTTTTTACACCTCTTTTCTCCTTTGGTTTCCTTGCAGCCCTGTGGGCAGTCAGCCTCGGCATTTCCAGGGGGTGGGAACTGAGGCGTGGGAGAGTGCTGGTGGTAGGGTGAAGAGGGGGTGCAAGTCCAGCTCTGCCGCCCAGCCCCGGGGTGAGCTCTGCTCACCCCATGCCCCGGGGCGAGCCGGAGGCATTGGGGGAGCGTGGCCCCCCACTCCCAGAGGGCGGGCAGCAGGAGGAGGCAGCCTCTTAGGGAGGGTGGAGCCCTGCAGGGGTCGGGGGTGCATCCTGGAAGACTTGGCTTCTTGGCTGATGCCCGCCCCCTCCGCCCAGGCCAGACCATTTCCCTGCTCAGCACTGGTGTCAGGGGTGTTACCGTCCTAGAGCCGCCCCCTGCCTCCGCCCCAACAGAGAAGGCACTGGTCCCAGGGTGATGCCTCCCTTCTCTCTGACTTTTCAGACACGTCAGAAGAAGCTGAGACGCAGCAGCAGCAGGAGGAACGAGGTACATCCTTCCCACAGGGGAGCCCCGGGGGCGTGGGGCTGGGCCTCAGGGTGGCGCGGACCGCGGACCTCACCCCTCTGCGGGGAAGGGCTGGTGACATGCGGCCTGGCCTTGGGGGGATGTTGGGTGAAGCAGAGGTGAGGCTCCCCTCCGCACTGTGCCCAGTAGGTCCCAGGGAATGTGCCCGCCGCCCCGCACTGTCCCCAGTGTATGGGGTGACCTCTCCACTGCCCAGCCCATAGCCTGGCCCCCCGCACTGTCCCCAGTGTAGGTGGGGTGACCTCTCCACTGCCCAGCCCATAGCCTGGCTCCCTGCACTGTCCCCAGCAAAGAAGCACATCCCACCATTGCCTCAAAGTGAAAAAGTTGCTCAGTTATGTCCGGCTCTTTGCGACCCCCCATGGACTATACAGTCCATGGAATTCTCCAGGCCAGAACACTGGAGTGGGTAGCCGTTCCCTCCTCCAGGGGATCTTCCCAACCCAGAGATCAGACCCCGGTCTCCCCCGTTGCAGGCGGATTCTTTACCAGCTGAGCCGCCAGGGATGAACTTACGCCTGACTCTGGGGTCTCTTTCTTTCTCTTTTTTTGAGCTTCACTAGGTTTTAGCTGCGGCTTGCAAATTCTTAGCTGGGGCCTGTGGGAGCTAGTTCCCTGACCAGGGATCCAACCCACGCCCCTTGTATTTGGAACGCGGAGACTTAGCCACTGGACCATCAGGAAGTCTCTGGGTTTCTTTCATTTAACCCAGAGCAGCTGAAATTTGCCCCGTGTCCTGCTTGGAGGGGTGAAGGGGGTGGAGAGGGGCTACTGTGGAAACTTATGTTGGAAAAGTCCCTGGAGGACCTGCTCTTTCCCACACCTCCATCTCCACCACAGCAGAGGGTCTGCGTTAGGGACCGCATGGGGACGCACGAGCCGAGGACCCCTTGAGATTTCCGGGGAATGGGATCCATCCACGCGCAAACACGGAAGGGCCCCTTGGAGGAAGGCTGGAAGCAGCCCCCGGGGTCCCAGGCTTATCCCGGGGCCCTCCCCGCTCCCCGGATTTCTGCAGGCTGCCTTCAGGAGGACCTCAGCTGTTGGGGGGCAGGGTAACAAGGACAGTCCAGGAAGATGCCCCGGGGAGACCAGGCGCCTCCGCTGGACGTGGGCATTTCTTAGCTAATCAAGTGCACGGTCGAGCTGAACATTTGCTGCTCAACCGTATTTAATTGTTTTTTTTTAAATTCCCAGCCTTTACAGACGAAGATCTTTGAACACACTTTTTACAATGAACTTGAAACAGAAGAATCTTTACCTCCCGTTTCTCTCCTTCCAAATTCCCCTTCAAAGCCCGTGTTTTCCCAACAGGAAACATAGCTTGTTTGCTCCTCAAGGCTGGACATGCCTCCGGGTGCTGAGCCCATCCAAGGCCAACAGGCTCTCGGCAGGCGGGCAGGGCAGGCGTGGGCAGCTCCTGTACCCAGACTCTTCAGCACTTGTTTTTAACCCTTTAGTAACCAGACTCCCAAACCAGCCCGGACGAGGGGGACCCCGGGGCCTGGGAGCCGTTCCCGGTGTTCCCCGTCAGAGGGGCGCCCGTGCTGGAGCTGGGCAGGTGGACACGGGCTGCACTGTCAGCTCTGAGGGCGCCTTGGAGCTCACATGGGTCAGCAGCTCAGGTTGGCCACAGCTTGTAGTCATGGGGATTCGTGCACGCGGCCGAGAGGAGAGGACCACAGTGAGGCACGCTAGTTGGTAGAGGCTTGGCCAACTTGCCCCATGTCCTCATGGAAAGTCACTGCAGCCCTGCAGTGTGCCCAGCGGTCCACGGCAACCTCAGATGCCCAGGGCAGCTTGTGGGGGAGGCGATAGGGATGCCGCAACCAGGGAAGGGACGCCCCTGGCCCTGCCTGAACTCAGATCCCGCTCTCACCCATCCGGGCATTTTGGTCATTTGCAGAAATGTCCCCACCTTGCCTGAACCCAGAGCCACGGGAGATCCTGCAGAAGGTGAAGAATGTTCTAGAACAATGCAAGTCCTGCCAGGGATGCCCCGAGGAGCCAGGGTCCCCCAGTGTCCACAGGGCGTCCAGTGGTGCAAGCCTGCCGGACACCGAGGAACCCTCCTTCTGCCTGGACGTGGGAGATGACTGGGCCGGCCCCGAGGCCCTGGGCTCCCAGCTGCTGTTCCTGGATGCACTCGGATTCCAGGCCGGTTTCCAGGGCCTGTATGACCTCTCCCCGCCCACGCTGAGCAGCGTGTTCGGCAGCTTCACCGACGAGGAGGAGCTGGTCAGGTGGCTGGCCGAGGCCCGAGGGGTAGCCAAAAAGGCCGGGCTGCCCATGGCCCTGGCTAGGCTCTGCTTCCTGCTGGGACGGCTGTGCATGCGGCAGCTGAAGCTGTCCCAGGCCCGCGTGTACTTCGAGGAAGCCCTGGGCGTGCTTGGGGGCCACTTCGGGGACCTGGTCCTGGTGGCAGCCGTGTACACCTGCCTGGCCTCCGTCCACCTGCGGCAGAAGAACAAGGAGAAGTGTGCACAGGTCGTGCCCAAGGCCTTGGCCCTGCTCCTGGGGACGCCCAGCCACGTTGGCAGCTCCGAGGCCGAATCCAGCCTCCTGACCCTGGCTCTGCGGAGGGCCATCGGCGGCCGCAGCCCGCAAGCTGAGGCCCGGGCCTGCTTCTTGCTGGCCAAGCACCACGCCCACCTCAAGCAGCCGGAGGAGGCCCTGCCCTTCCTTGAGAGGCTGCTGCTGCTACTCCCCAGGGCGGCAGGGACCCCGGGCGCCTCCTGGCCCACGGACTGCTACCTGCTGCTGGCGGGCATCTACAGCCAAAGGTGCCTGCCGCACCTGGCGTTGAGCTGTGTCAGGGTGGCCTCGATGCAGGCACGGGGCTCGCTGGGCAGCGCGCTCCGGAGCGCGGCCCTGGTCCTGCAGAACAGCCCGCGACTCCCCGTGCTGCCCGCCCAGCTCGCTCACTACCTCCGGCAGGCGCTGGCCTCCCCGGCCTCCGGCTCTGGGCGGGCCCTACACGGCCCCATCTACGCCAGCCTGGCCCAGCTGTACAGCCAGCACGGGTGGCAGGGCAGGGCCATCGCCTTCATGACGCAGGCCGTGGAGACAGATGCCCATCTGGGCGGCCGCACCATCGTGGACCACCTGGTGGCCCTGGCCTGGCTGCACGTCCTTCACGGGCGGAGCCCGGAAGCCCTGGACATCCTAGAGTCTGTCCTGGCGGCGGCGGTGGCCACCCCGGACCAGGAGGGCCTGATCGCCAACATGACGGCCATCGCCCTGAAGAGGACCGGCAGGACCCGGCAGGCGGCTGAGGGCTACTACCGCGCCCTGAGAGCGGCCCGGCGCCTGGGCCGCCCGCGGAACGAGGCGGTGGTCCTGGCCAACTTCGGGGCTCTGTGTCTGCAGGCCGGCGCCAGCGGGCTGGCGCAGCACTACCTCCTGGAGGCCGTGAAGCTGTTCTCGCGGCTGCCCAGCAGGGAGGGCGGCCCGGACTTCACCCGGGTGCTGCTGCGGCTGGGGGACTTGTGCGTCCGCAGGGCGCTCGCCCGGCAAGCCAAGTGCAACTACGAGTGGGCCTTTCTGGTTGCCGTGGAGACGGACCACTGGGAGAGTGAGTGTCGGGCCCGCCGGCTGCCTGGGAAGCCAGCAAGCAAGCGCTCTTTCCATGTCTGTTCAGAGCCCTGGGGGTTACGGCTCGGAGGCGAGCGGTTGCCTCTCCGCCGAGAATGCACAGTAGTGGGAGCTGGCAGGTGCTTTGAGGTGCCCCGTGCTGGGCCAGATATCACTATGGCAACCAGCTCATCCCGGCTTGCCTGGGACCATCCTGCTTTCTGCACTGAAAGTCCCGAAGCCAGGAATCCTGGCCATCTCGGGCAGACAGCCAGTGGGAGACCCCAGACGCAGCCCAGGCCAGCCGGGGGGCCGCCAAGCCAAAGCGGCCACATGGGCCTTGCATACCGGGTGCTTTGCTGGAGCTGTATCCTTCGCGTCTCCCAACAGCCCGGCACTCCAGACACCTCCCCCAGCTCAGAGCGTGCGGGGCAGCTGCTTCATCTAAAGGCAGCTGCTGCAAGTGGCAGGCTCTGGGCGGGGCTCCACTAGCAAACACGCCCGAGTGGTCCTTGCTGGGGGCTGGTGGTCAGCCACGGGAAACAGATGCTCGGGTCACGAGAGCCACAGAAGCAGGTGCTCAACTTGATGGTGGGGCAGCTCCAAGCCCCAGCTGGTAGGGGGCCGGCTGTTTAGTCTGGGATCCGAGGGATGAGAAGAATTTAGCCAAGTTTGGGAGGGGGCCTGGCAGGAGGCGGAGCCTGTGCAAAGGCCCTGGGGTGAGTGACTGGGCCCTGCAGAGTGATGCCAAGTTTGGAGTGAGTGGCTTGGGTGATGGGTGGTGAGAGCCTCAGGTGGGAAGCTAGGCAGGGGCCCAAGACCCCAGGCTGGGGTTTGGCATTTTCCTGAGAGCACTGGGGAGCAACAGAGGGATGTAGCTTCTACTCAGTGAGGCTGGAAGGGGAATCCCTTGGACCTCCAGGAGGAACCAGGAGCTGGGTCCCCCGACCTGCCCTGCGGCCTTGGGCACGTGCGGGCAGCGGTCACCAAGGGCACGTGACCCCCCGCTGGCCTCTCAGAAACCATCTGTGACCCCCCACGGCCCCAACCCAGGAACTGGGGGATTCAGACTTGGGAGTGCAGAGCTGGGGGACCCAGGAAGCTCCCCAGGGAGTCAGGGGGTCTGCCCCTCTCCCGTATGGAACAGCGAGGGGACACCCAGGGACACCCAGTCCTTGTGCTTCCTTTCTCAGTCTGTTTCACTAGTTTGTGTCTTTCTAGGATTTGTCCATTTCATCTGGGTCATCTCATTCGTTGCCGTAGAGTCGTTCACAGCTCCCCCTTTATTCCCATAAGATCTGTGGTGATGTCCCATCTTTCCCTCCTGATCTTAGTCATGTTCAGCTAACTCCTTTCTTTCCTTGGTCAGTCTGGCTAAAATTTCATCACTTTTGCTCACCTTTCCAAAGAGCCATGATTTGGTTTCACTGGTTTTCTCTATTTTTCTATTCTCTACTTTATTATTTTATCATCTCCGCTTGAACTTTGATTTTTCCTTTCTTTTGCTTGACTTGGAGTGAGTTAACTTTTTCTAGTTTCTTAAGGGTGAACTTTAGGTTTTTGATTTGAAATGTTTATTCTTTTTTGCGTGTTCATTTTTTAAAATACTTAGCTATTTGATTGAGCTGGTCTTAGTTGCAGCATGCAAAGTCTTAGTTGCAACATGCGGGATTTAGTTCCCTGACCAAGGATTGAACCCAGGTCCCCTGCATTGGAAGTGCAGAGTCGTCACCAGTGGACCACCAAGGAAGTCCCCAATTTCCTTCCTTGGCTCACTGGTGATTTGATGGTGGTGGTTTAACTGCTAAGTCATGTCTGACTCTTACACCGCCAGGTCATTTTCAGTAGCGTAAATTCCCAACTGTTCCCAGTCCTCTGGCTTTAGAACAGGCGAGTAAGGCTGTGGGCTTGGAGCCCGGCTTCACGAAGGCACATCGGCTGTGGAAAGCAGGAGCCGGATATGAATCCCATCTCCGCCTCACGTTCTGTGCTCCAGCTTTGGACTCGGCTTGTCTATCTGCCTCGTGGGAGTGCTGGTGATCCATTTGGTGGGGGCTTGGCCCCTGTTCAGGCTTCCCTGGCAGCTCAGTCGGTAAAGAACCTGCCTGCCAAAGCAGGAGACATGGGTTCAAGCCCTGGGTCAGAAACATCCCTTGGAGGAGGAAATGGCAACCCACTCCAGTGTTCTTGCCTGGAGAATCCCATGGACAGAGGAGCCTGGCAGGCTTCAGTCCATGTGATTGCAAAGAGTTGGACATGACTGAGCAGCTGAACGTGCTCACATGCAGCCCCTGTCTGGCTGGGAGGAGCTTTGTGAAGCAGAAACATGTCCTGGTCCATCAGGGGAGCGCAGCCGGGACCGCCCAGCCTGGGAGCGCTATAGGGATCAGCTCCGTCCCTCGAGCATCTGTGACGTGCCCTGCCTGGCCCCGTCACGGCTGCTGGCCAGCTGTGTGACCTCGAGCCGGACACCCAGCCTGTCCCCACGTGGAGCGACCCCAGCTCACGGGGGCGGGGGCGCCGCAGGGGCCGCAGACCCTTGAAGGTCGCCGCAGTAACTGACGGGGCCTCTCCCTTCCGTCTCCCGCCAGGCCAGCTGCTCGCTGTCCGGCGGCTCTGTCACTTCTACAGCGCGGTCGTGCCCAACCAGGCCCGGTGTGTCGTCTACCACGAATTCCAGCTCTCGCTGGCCCGCAGAGCGAACGACAAGGGGCTGGAGGGGCAGCTCCTGGAGACCATAAGCCAGCTCTACCTGGCCCTGGGCACCGAGCGGTGAGGCCGGGCGCCGGGGTGGGGAGGGTGGCAGACGCGGTCCTAGGACTGCCCCTCTGTCCTTCGGTCAGTCGGGCCCTGAGCCGGAAGGCCCTGTCTTGTCCCCGAGGGGTGGGGGTGGAGCATGTGTTTCTGAGTCACCCTTCCTGCCGTGGTAGCTTCTGGAAGCTGACCCCGGCCTGCCCTGAGTGTGCTCCCGCTGGCCCAACACTAGGCCACGTAGTCTGGTCCTCGTTTGTCCCCTCACGTGTGAGGACAGCGACCGTGTGTGCCTGGAGGGTCCTCGTCCACAGGAGACAGTGACCGTCCCGCTTGCTTCCCCGGAGCAGGGTTTCGGGGTCACGTGTGAAGCCCACCCCGAGCGTCCTGACCGGGGGAGGGGGACAGATGGCTGGACCACAGCGGAGTCTCATAACACTGCATCCAGCGTGGGGGCTCTCCAAGAGCAGAGAAGGGGCTGGACTCCCCGGGGCTCTGGAGGGACGCCTCTCACCTGGGGCCTCGGTTTCGCAGCAGGACCAGTGGGCCGGCACCCTTGCCCAGCGCTCCGCAGAGCGGGGTCCCGGGTGCTGGCCGCAGAGGCGCGTTCCTAGGCTTCCCGGGGGGCTCAGTGCTAAAGAGCCCGCCTGCCAATGCAGGAGGCGCGAGAGATGCAGGTTTGATCCCTGGGTCGGGAAGATCCCCTGGAGAAGGGCACGGCAACCCACTCCAGTATTGTTGCCTGGAGAATCCCATGGACAGAGGAGCCTGGTGGGCTACAGTCCCCGGGTTCACAGAGTCGGACATGACTGAGCACACACGCGTGGCAGGCCTCACCCGGGCCTCCTGAGCCAGCAGCTCTGGGAGCCAGGCCCTGCCATCTGTGTCTGTCTGACCAGCCCCCTGGGTGGTTCTGATGCTCCATCCGTGTCAGAACCCCTGGCCTGGACAGGCTCTCAAGCACTGCCCAGGGGCCACAATCCCTGCTGTGTCTGGAGGTGACGTGGGCCTGTGTGTGTGGGGGTGGGGCAGAGATGAACCGCTCACTCCCTAAGGCCCCACGGCTGCCTGCTTCCCTCCCGAAGGCCTCCTCACCTTTGCTGGACAAGGGCCATGTGTTGCCCCGGTCTCCCGCCAGCCTGGACATGCAGGCTCTGGGCCTAGCCTCCTGATGCCCCAGGTCCAGGGTGTCCAGACGGGCTCTCAAGGAGAGCCTGGTCCCCCTCCACGCAGCGGGGTGGCCGGCCCGAGAGGCCCTGCCCTGAGCAGCCACGTCTCACCCCAGGGCCTACAGGTCCGCCCTGGAATACACGAAGCGCAGCCTGGGGGTCTTCATAGACCTGCTGAAGAGGGATAAGGAGGCGCAGGCCTGGCTGCAGGCAGGCAAGATCTACTACGTGCTGCGGCAGGGCGAGCTGGTGGACCTGTACATCCAGGCGGCGCAGAACGCCGCCCTGTGCACGGGGGACCCTGGCCTGGGGCTGCGGCTTTTCGAGGAGGCCGGAGACATCTTCTTCAACGGGACCTGGGATCGCGAGAAAGCGGTGTCCTTCTACCGGGTGAGAGCCCCACCCTGCCCCGTGGGTCCAGGCGAGTGAGCTTCAGGGGCGGCCCTCCGGGGGGCAGGACCTCCCCACCTTGCACACATGCTTAGCTTGCGGGCGGCTTGGTCAGGGACCATCCCAACCCCCAGCCCCAGCCTGGGCGGGACAGAGCAAGAAACGCCCATCAGAGGACTTGCCTCCCAGGGATCCAAACAACCCTGGGAGGCAGGGCCTGGCCCCATTTTACAGAGGCGGAAACTGGCTCAGAGAGGCGCAGGGGCAGGTCCAAGGACACACAGCACATCAGGTGGAGGGCCGCTGGGACCAGGGCCCACGTCTGCATGTGCCTCCGGGGGAGGGCGGCGTACCTGCCTCTGTCTGACCAGCTCGCCTGTGGCTGGGCCCCGGGGTACAGATAAAAGTAGCCTCTTTAGAGCCCAGGGCGTGTTGGACCCTCCTGGTGAGGCCCCCTGCACCCAGGAGGAGCAGGGCTGGTCTGAGGGCATGCGGTGCAGCTTGACGGGCAGGGCTCACGCCCCAGTGGCCCTGGGGTGGCACGCTGCTGTGAGCTGGTGCTGTGCTGGTGGTGGGAAGGGTTTCCCAGGTGGCGCTAGTTAAGGAACCTGCCTGCCAATGCCAGTGCAGGAGATGTAGGAGACGCGGGCTCCATCCCTGGGCCAGGACGGTCCCCTGGAGGAGGACATGGCCACCCACTCCGCTCTTCTTGCCTGGAGAATCCCGCGGACAGAGGACCCTGGTGGGTTACAGCCCACGGGGCCGCAAAGAGCCAGACACGCCCAAAGCGACTTAACACACGAAGCTCCTGTGGGTTCACGGGGGCAGACCTGGGGGCCCTCGGGACGACAGGGGCCTGGCTGCCCGTTGTGGGGGGAGGTAGGCCTGACCTGCCGCCTGTCCCCCAGGACCGGGCGCTGCCCCTGGCGGTGTCCATAGGGAGCCGGGAGGCCGAGCTGCGGCTCTGCAACAAGCTGTCCGCGCTGCTGGCTGAGATGGAGACGCCGCAGGAGGGCCTGGAGTTCGCCCACACCGCCCTGGCGCTCAGCCTCACCCTGGGTGAGCCCCGCACCCCGCCCCGAGCGCCCCCCACCCCGAGGTCTGGGCGGGGCCTCCGGTCTCCCTGCCTGAGTGTCCTCTCCCCCACCCTGAGCCTGGCTGCTGAGATGGGCGGCGGAGAACCTGTCCCGCCCCGCCTGAGCATCGGCAGCTCTGTGACCCCCACTCCGCCCCTCCCTTGCTGGCCGGGGGCTGGCCGGGGCGCCCTGCACCACGGACACTCGGGGACCCGCCAGGAGGGGCCGCCCGGTGCCTTTCAGCCTGCTGTGCCCTCTGGCCTTCCCCGCCCCTCCCTTGCTGGCCCCCAGGCCCCGCTGCTCTCTGCTGACCAAACCCCATCCGCCTCCCTGGGGCCTGTCCCTCCATGCCCGGCTCTTCTAAGCCGTCTGTCTTCCCCGAGGCAAGGAGCCCGACAGGGCCGAGCGCACAGTAGGTGTGCCCCCGGGCGGGGGCGGGGGGGGGATGGGCTCCAGATCTTGCAGAGCTCACCCCAGAAGCGGGAGGATTTTGCAGGCAGCCTTGTCTGGTGCCTCCCCCAGAGGATGGGGTAGAGGGTGGCTGAGGATATAGCAGGGAGGCCAAAGGTCGTGTCTGCAGGGGCACAAACTGCAGGCTTCTGGGCTCTCCCGGTCAGAACAGTAAGCAAAGCAGCCTGTCCAGGGGACTCTATGCAGGCCTGGCTGGGGGGTGTCCTGCTCTACAACTTTGCCACATCCCCGAGATGCCAGGAGAGCGGGCATCGTTAGGTGCCCCTTACAGATGGGAGGAGGACGGCAGGGCAGCCCACTCCAGTCTCCTTGCCTGGAGGATCCCGTGGACAGAGGAGCCTGGCTGGCTACAGTCCATGCGGTCACAGAGTTGGACTCGACTGAAGCGACTTAGCAGAAATGGGACGTCGGGTGGGGGCCAGGAGGGGACTGGCCGGGCTGTGAGATGGCACCCGCCCCCCTCGGCTTCCCCAGGGGACCAGCTGAACCAGCGGGTGGCCTGCCACCGGCTGGCCGCCCTGCACCGCCGGCTGGGCCACAGCGAGCTGGCGGAGCACTTTTACCTCAAGGCGCTGGCGCTCTGCACCTCGCCGCTGGAGTTCGACGAGGAGACCCTGTACTACGTGAAGGTGTACCTGGCGCTTGGTGACATCATCTTCTACGACCTCAAGGTTCAGAGGGTGCAGGCAGGGCCGGGTGCCGGGGTGTGGGGGCCGTCGCCTGGCTCTGGGTGTTTGGGAGGCATCGCGGTCCTCTTCCTCAAGTCCCGGGGGTCTCCCCGGAGCTCTGGGCCCCCCTGTGAGCTGCAGGTGAGGCCAGTGGACACTGTCCTTGCTTCCAGGCAGGTCAGGCCTTGCCCTCAAGAGCTCAGGGTCAGTGGGGGAAGCTGCTGCGGGATAAAGGACGAAATGAGTGTAGCTCGGTGGCGGGGGCCTTCTGGATGGGGTGACTGCAAGGCTGTGTCTTGACTGTCCAGCAGGAGTGAGCCACAAAAAATGTAGGAGGTGGATAAAGACATTCCTGGGGCAGGGGAGAGTGAAAAAGCAAGAAAATGAAAGCCGCTCAGTCGTGTCCGACTCTCTTCAACCCCGTGGACTATACAGACTGTGGAATTCTCCAGGCCAGAATACTGGAGTGGGTAGCCTTTCCCTTCTCCAGGGCATCTTCCCAACCCAGGGATCGAACCCGGGTTTCCCGCGTTGCAGGCGGATTCTTTACCAGCTGAGCCACAGGGGGAAGTGCCACCTTTATTCCCAGAGACCCATGTTGCAAGCTGGGCTTCCCAGGTGGTGCTAGCGGTAAAGAACCCGCCGGCCAGTGCAGGAGACATACGAGACGTGGGTTCGATCCCTGGGCTGGGAAGGTCCCCTGGAGGGGGGCGTGGTGCCCACATTCTTGCCTGGAGACTCTGCACAGGCAGAGCTGCCTGGCGGTCTTACAGTCCGTACGGTTGCGGCTGACCGTTTCCTGTTCAGGTTGCAAGGAACAGCCCACACCCTGACACCTCCTCCAGGAAGCCTGCCAGTCTGTTCAGAGCTCTTCCTTTCTTCCTTCCCGGAAGCCTCATATCACCTGGATTGGGAGAGAGGAGGTGCACTCTTTGCCATCTTGCTGCATAGAGAGGGAAACCAAGGCTCGGGTGGGGCGTGACTTGCCCCGGATTTTACGGCAGGAACCCCTGGCACCCTGGCTGAGCCCCTGCCCGGTCGGAGCTGCAGTGGTGGGAGCTGGGGCCGCTTTTCCTTTCGCCTGTGAGCCCTGCAGTGGATGAGACAAGGGCCTGGGGGTGTCTGCTCTATTGCCCCTTCCCCCTCGCCCGCACAGGCAGACGTCAGCCCCACTCTGGGTCTACCCCTGCCTCTGCACCGTGTCCCTGATCTGTGTTGGTTGAGGAGGGAGGGCGCCCCAGCCGGGGCTGAGTTCTCCCCTTCCGCCTCCGCCACCAGCGGCAGCTAGGAGCTGGAGCGGCCCTGGAAGACCCCTACTGCCCACGGGTGGCCCCCAGCCCAGACTACGCACTGGCGACACCTGCTGGCCATAAGGCATCCCTGAAGCCACTGCTGTGTCCAGCGCTGGGGGCTTCCGTTGCAGCTGAGCCCCCCATCCGAGGCCCAGGCCCCGGGCTGCTCAGGATTGGTGTGGCTGGCTCTCCAAGGGCTTTGCTGCGGCAGGAGCTGGTGCCCCCACGGGACACGGAGGGGACTAGGCTAGGCGTGGACAGCTGGTTAGGGCAGAGTGAGGGGCAGTGGGCTGGGGCTTCAGTGGCTGGGACCCTGCGGCCCTGTGGAGAAAGGGGGGCCTGAGGGCTCTGTCCCGGGGGTGGGGGGCTGCTGTGCTGCCTCTACGGACCGTCTCCCTGTAGCTCATGCGTGTTATCATAGCAGAAGGAGCTAGACTTAGACTGGAAAGACGTGTGTGAATCCTAGACCTGCCACCCGCTAGCTTCTACACACACGTGCACACCCATGCACAGGAATGCACACCCCGCCCCCTCCACCGCCCGCTCTGGCCAGTGCCTTCCATTTGGTTGGGATGCCCCCTCCTCCAGGAAGCCCTCCCCTCCCACCCCGGGTTGAGTCAGGTGCTTCCCAGGCTCCCGCAGGCTGCCGAGCTTCCCGGTGCTTCAGGACTGGTCGCATCTTGTGGTTTCTGTTGCCCAGAGTCAGCTGTGTTTGGCTCTCTGCCCTCTCCCCCCAACAGACACACACGCACGCACACGCACACAGGGTCCCCCCGCCTGGCCCGGCAGTAACTGCTACACACACCTGCTTCCGTTGTCTCCCAGGCCTTTGCTCTGTGTGGGGGGCAGTGACAAGCCAGGGCTGGTGACTTTAGACTTTGTCCTCTGTCCTGGGGCGACCCTGTGAGCAGGAGTGCACAGTCAGGTTTGGGTTTAATGCCGGCCCTCGGGTGACCTCCAGTGGGAGATGTGGAGACTGGGGTGGGAGACAGAAGTTGGCAGGGGTGAGGGGACGTGGGGCATCCCAGCCTGGGGATGGTGCGCTCAGGGCAAAGATGCATCTGAACTGGGAGCTTGTGCCCTGGTTGGGGGGGGGGGGGGGGGGTTCACATCCCCTTGGGATGGCAGGATATTCTGAGAGGTGACACCTGTGAGGCTCTGCACTGGGCCTGGTGCAGGGAAGGCCGGGCATGCTGGCATCAGTGTGGACGTGGGCTGCCGGGGTCAAGCCAGGCCACCCTGGGCCACGTGGCCCTGCAGGGGCCTCTCAGACCCCAGCCTCCCAGACCTCAGCTCGGCCCAGGGGGAAGCCACGGATTATCTTCCAGAGGCTCCAGGGGTGAGCAGGAAAGAGGCTTCTGGGAGGAGGGGACTGGATACTACAAGGTCCAAGGCCCCGGCTCCAGGGCCAAGGCGGGGAGGGTAGATCGGGGGTCCCAGGGCCATCAGGACGCCAGTCCAGGTGTAGATGTCCAGGCACTCTCGGGCAGCCATGGGAGGAGCATGTGGCTCCTCCCTGGGGGAAACATGCAGGGCCCATCCAGAGGCGCCCAAGCTGGCTTGTTTGGGGCAAGCAAGTGTCCCGCCCGCCTGGAGCGCTCACAGGCCCAGCCCTGGAGCTGCCCTGGCCGGGGGCCTAGCCCAGGGAGAAGCTCCCCCGAGGCCTCCCACCCTGGCACGGTGCTGTCCCCTCGGTGACTTGCTGTCTGTCTCCAGGACCCTCTGGACGCGGCCGGGTACTACCAGCTGGCGCTAGCGGCAGCCGTGGACCTGGGCAACAAGCGGGCCCAGATGAAGCTCTGCACACGCCTGGCCACCATCTACCACCACTCGCTCCTCGACCGCGAGATGTCCCTCTTCTTCTACCAGAAGGCACGGACCTTCGCCACCGAGCTCCGCGTCCGCCGGGGCCCCCTGGTCCCCAGGCCCCCGTCCTGAGCCCAGGCCTCGCAGGCACGGCCTCTGGCTGGCCCAGCGTCTCGGGGGCTGGTTTCCTGAGAAAGGGAGGCACGCGGTCAAGGTGCCAAGCAGCAATAAATGTGTTTTGCAGAAAGCCTCCTGGAGTCCCCGGGCTCCCCCTTCCCTGGGCTGCCTCCTGGAGAGTATCCGGGGATCAGGCCCCGTCCCCGGGGGGCCGTTCCGCTGCTGCACCCCATCCTCGGGTGTGGGCGGTTAGGACTGGGAGTCCAGGCGTCCCAGGCCAGGTCCCCCCAGCCGGTCAGCTGTGGGTGGTGGGATTCCCTGGGCACCCTCTCCCTTCCCTAGACCCTCACCGAGTGTCCAGCCCTGGGTCCTCTCTGCTTTGAATCGAACCACACTTCAAGGTCAGGACTGCTCGTCTCCCGATGAACAGCTGAAGAAACAGAGGCACAGAGAGGCTCGGTGCGTTGCCCACGGTCACAGCAGGCAGGAGGGGGCGGAGAGCCGGGGCCCGGTGCACTCACCCCTGCACCAGCCTGCCTCACATCATGCGTCCCGCTAGGACCTGAGGGCAGGGACGTCCCCCAAACCCTCTGCCCCTCGTCTGGGGCGGGGACAGGAGAAGGGGCTCCAGGTGTTCCCCCACCTGGGTGTCCTCCGGCCCAGCCTGGCCAGTCCCACCTGCAGCTCCTGGTCAGCTGTCGGGACACACGGTGGCAGGGCCTCCAGCCCACGTGACGTCCACTGAGCGCTGAGTGTAGTTAAAGGCTTATCTGGACCGCCTGCCCCAGCCCTGCCCGCCCCCTCTCCTGTCCCTCCCAGCGACCCGCCGAGGGCTGGGAATTCAGGTGGGCTTGAAACCGGCTCCTGATGCACAGACGGTGCGCTGAGGCTCGGAGGCCGTGGGCAGCCCCATGGCGCCCTTCCGAGCGTCTCCTTTTGATGACATGAAATGTACGTCTTGTGTGTGCCTATGTGGATGCTTAATCGTTCAGTCGTGTCCGACTCTTTGCGGTCCGGTGGACTGTAGCCCTCCCGGCTCCTCTGTCCATGGGATTCTCCAGGCAAGAGTACTGGATGGGCTCCAGGGATCAAACCCGGGCCTTCTGCACTGAAGGCAGATTCTTCACCATCTGAACCACCAGGGAAGCACACGCATCATGTTGAAAGTGAATAATTCAGTGGCGTAGGGAGCACCTGAAATGTTGTGCAACCACGGCTCCGTGTAGCTGCTAAACATCTCCGTGTCCCCAGAGAAGCCTCCTGGACCACCGGGCAGTCCTGGCCCCTCCCATCTGTCTCCCCAGGACCCTCGTTAACAGAGTCAGGAGAACCCCAGTTTGCTTCTGCGCCCAGGAGGCGGAGCCGGGAAGGCCTGGGTCGGGGGAGGCGGGCAGGGCGCTCCACCATTCTGTGGTCCTGGGGTCCCGGAGCCCCAAAGTCCTCTTCCTGCTCAGAGGTGCCTGCGGGCCCCCCTCCACCCAGGCCTCTCCCGCCAGGGGGCAGCAGAGAACTTTCCAGAAGCAGCAGCTCCCAGCAGGGAGGGAGCAGGTCCCAGCAGCGGGGCCAACAGACTTCCCTGGAACCCTGACCCTGGGCTGCCTTCTCTGAGGGCTGGGTGGGTTTGCACAATGGGCGGAGGCCGCGCTGCAATTGAAAACACAAAGACGTGACGGCGTGCTGGGGGCGGCGGGAAGCCCCGTCACAGTGACCCCGGGGTCACGGCGCTCGGAGGTCACGGGCTTGCTGGGCAGCTGCCCGGCCGGGCCTGCAGCCGCGCCGCGCGGGGTGGGGCCCGGGTCACTCCTGGCCCACCACCTGCCTCAGAACCCGCGAGTCCCTGGCCATCCAGGAGCCGATAGGTTTCCGCCGCTACCACCTGGGGTCCCAGTCCCACAGCCTAGGCCCCCTGGGGGCTCGGGCAGCCCAGGACCCCTTGCTCTGCGGCGGCAGACCTGCAGGTCCAGGTGAGGCCCAGTTGTCCAACCTGTGGGTTCAAATCCCAGCTCCTCACGTGGAGGCTGTGGGGCTTCGGGCGAGCAGCTTGACTTCTCAGAGGACCAGTCTGGTCGCAGCTAAGACAGGGCTGGTGATCACTGCGTCTGGGGTTGAAGTGAGGATTTGAGAAGTCGAGGGCTCGGCTCAGAGCTGGGGCTAACAGTGGCCTGTTTCCTATTAGCGGTGATGATTGCCAAGGGCCGGGCCTCAGCAACCGCAGGCTACAGAACCCGGAACCAGAGCGTGAGTCACTCTGATCAAGTTGCCCGGCCTCTCAGACCCTCAGTCTCTTCTTCGTCTGTAGCCAAAAACAAGCCCCACACCAGGGTTCTGAGGTGAAGAGACACTGTCCCAGCACGGAGCAGGCAGGCGCCGCAGGGCACCCAGCCCCCACGCCCGGCCCCCACCTGTGGCCGAGGCCCGGAGCAGGCAGGTGGAGGCCAGCGTCTGGCTGCCGTGGGCCCCGGGCCGACTGGGCTCCAGTCCTGCCCGGCTCCTGCGGTGGCCAGGGCCCCGGGAAGCAAGGCCCCACCTCTCCTTTCAGCAGAGTGGTGGGTGTGAGACAGGCGTGCGTCCGGCACTGGGACACACAGCCCAGGGGCCCGCCACCGCAGTGTCTCCACTGGGTCCATCCAGGCACCTTCCTACTTGGGTTCACTGCACACCTAATGTGTGCACACCTACTGTGTGTAACCCCTGTGGGCCAGGCATGGGACAAGCCACATGCGGACCGGGGAACAAGTGTCCCCTCCTGGAGGAGCCCCCAGGGGCTGAGGATAAAATCACACTCCCTGCGGGGGTCCCTGAAGGCTCTCCCACACACTTCCCCAAACAGAGAAGGAAAGCAGCCTGCCCAGGGTCACACAGCACCCTTCCTGACCGCAAGGCCCTGGAACTCCCCACCAAGTATGCTGTCTGCACCCTTAGCACCCTTCCTGACCGCAAGGCCCTGGAACTCCCCGCCAGCATGCTGTCTCCACCCTTGGAGAGCCAAGTCCAGGTTTAGCCCCTAGTTTTGACAAGAAACTGAGGTTTCGACAGGGAGAGTGGCCGTCTCAAGGATGCACAGCATGAGTCATCTCCATTATGGGAGCCACAGCAGCCCATCACCTCGGAACAAAGGGCAGGCTGAAGTCGCAAGGAGGTGGCTGTGTCTCGGCACAAGGCTGGATCCTTGGGCCGAGTCCTCCAGAGGAGAGCTCATCTCAGGGAGGAGGGAGCTCTCCGTCATCAGAGGGGTTCAAGCAGGCCCCGGAGGCCCCCTTGTGAATGGGGAGGTGTGGCTAGACAGCCCTGAGAGTCTGCAAGGGATGTAAGATGCCGCTCAGACTGGGGTCTGCGTTGGCCGTGACCCCCCACATTTTCGGGGATCTCAGCTGTCAGCTTGTGCTTCTGTGGGTGCCCGGGGCCTGGCTCGGTTGGGGCCGGGGGGCGGCTGTCAGCCACAGGCTCCGTGGTGGTGGGACCCGTCTGCCACAGCCGGGCAGGGGTCTGTGCGAGGTCAAGTCTGGCCTCTGCCTCCCTCCGGCCTGCTGTGACCTGGAGCAGCCAGCAGAAGGTACCTGTTGTGTGTCAGTGTGCCCTCCCTTCCGCGAGCCTGTTTTCTCCTCTGTAAAAGGGGTGTGTTCCTCATCAGACTGTTAACAAGACTGTGTGCTAAGTCACTCCAGTCGGGTCTGACTCTTTGTGACCCCATGGATTGTAGCCTGACAGGCCCCTCTGTCCATGGAATTTTTCAGGCAAGAATACTGGAGTGGATTGCCATGCCCTCTTCCAGGGGATCTTCCTGACTCAGGGACTGAACCCATGTCTCTTATGTCTCCTGCATTGGCGGGTGGGTTCTTTACCACTCGTGCCTAACAACAGCGTAGCTAGTATCTTCCCCCATCATCAACGGTGAGGGTTGATGTAAAACAATGAGGAAAGACAAGGATGTGCTTTCACCCAGAGGGAAGGCAGAATTCTAAAACGGCTGATATAACTCCCTTCTCTTGAGTGAAACTGTGAGTGTGATGGGATTTCCCTCCCTCAGTTAGGTTGGTGGTGGTGGTGGTTTAGTTGCTAAGTCACTTCCGACTCTTGCGACCCCATGGACTGTAGCCCGCCAGGCTCCTCTGTCCATGGGATTCTCCAGGCAAGGATACAGGAATGCATTGCCATTTCCTCCTCCTTAGTTAGGTTATGTATCTGCAAAGGTGAAGGTTTTGCAGATGCAATTAAGGTCTCTAATCAGTTAACTGAGTTTCTCAAACAAGGTGGGCCTGACCTAATCGGGTGAGTCCTTTATAAGCGGGCCCAGCCTTCCCTGCAGAAAGCTGGGATGCTGAAGACAGGATCTACCAGCTTGAAGAATGCCATGGGGCAAATGTCCTATGGAGGGGGCCACGAGGCAAGGGGCTGAGCAGTCCCCAGCTGGCAGCCCTCCAGGGTATGGGACCGCCCTCCTGCAGCCATAAGGAGCTGCATTTTGCCAATGACCACATGGCCTGGAAGGCGCTCCTTATTCTCAGATGAGATCACGGCCCAGCTTGACCACCTTCTGCCGAGACCCCAAGCAGAGGACCGACCACAGTAGGCGAGAGCTAGGAAGCAGGCGTCTTTTGAGCCACTCTGCTTGTGATCGCTTGTGACAAAGCACAGATAACGAACACCGAGGCCAAGCCCCAGGTGTGCCTGCAGCCTGAAGCCCCGCCTGGAAGGACCCACATCCAGCGACAGGCCAGCACCCCTCTCCCAGAGACCTCCATCCTCACCCGCCCGCCGCCCACACTCTGCAGGCTCCACTAGTCCACATGCGAGGCCTTGAGGTTCAGCTCCTAACACCAGGAGCTGAGGGCAGAGGGAGACAGGGAAGCCTGGGGATCGGGACCCCAGGCTCTCAGCCACCCTTCCGCATAGCTGAGGACCCCCCGGGGAAGCCTGGAATTCAGGGCCTCCCTCGCAGAGCAGAGGGCAACCTTCTGGGTGGGCCTGGGTCCATGGGGACCCAGGGCATTACTCCACCCCCCAGCCCCACCCCGGGGCAGTCACGTCTGGCCGCAAGCATGACCCTTGCTTGCCCCAGGGCTGTGCTCAACAATTTCATAATCACTGCGGGTTCGGGCTGGCTTCGCCCTGAATCTCGGGAAGGGGGATTGCTGGGTAAGAGTGTCTCCAGGAGACAGGGGCGTCCACGCTGGAACAGAGACGGGGTGGGTCCTGCGTCTCTGACGGCTCCCGGGAGCCCCACGTGCAAGGTGAGGAGACCTCTCCAGGGACTGGTCGATCTGGGGAGGCTGTGAGCCTGAGGGAGGACAGGGCTGTGATTCCAGAGAAGGTCAAGGAGGGAGGAACAGCCCTTACAAGACTGAACGCTGACGTCTGGGGCTCCGGCAGTCCCACCCCTTGGGGAGGGCGGCCAGGAGCAGGGCCCCCTGCCCTCCACCCCATGGGGCGGCCCCTGCCCGCCTCCTGCACCCGACATCCCACATCTCGCCTGAGCCAGCTGCTGCCGCTCAGACTGGCAGCCTCCTTGAGGCTGGCGGGTCAGCAGGGAGGGACCCCGCAGAGTGTGGTCATGGTCACGCATGGCAGGCTTTGCTGTCCAGCACGAGCAGACACGCCTGTTCCCGACACGGCCTGGATCCCGGAGCCAAGGGGGAAGACAGGCGGGCCTGGATGTCCGCTCTCCTGGATGCGCCCTGAGGGCCCCGCCTGGAACGGGGCGACCGACACGGAAGGGCCCCTCCATGCTGGAATGGACCCTGGCTGGAAGGAGGCCGGGGCCGCCCTGAGCTCAGCTGCCCCCCTGTGACCCTCCACCAGCTTCCACGTCTCCCCGGGTCCCCGGCCAACACCACGGGGCACAGCAGACGAAGACCCCTAGAACCACCTCAGTGGGTGCAGTGGACACATTCTGGGTCCTTTCACGCAACCTGTGATGAGCCCTCTCACAAATGAGGAGCAGACCCCCAACCTGGGAAGGGGTCTCCACCATACCTAGTGGAGTCTGAGACGCGGTCCCAGAAAGTCAAGGGTGAGGCCGGGCGGCCCACCGCCCCTTCTTGTCAACATCACAGTGAAGGTCCCAGAAAATGCAGCAAGCCAAGGAAAAAGAAACAGGTTCGAGGTTGTTAAAGAAGGAACAAATAGACATTATTCATCGATGACGGTGGTTTACACAGAAAACCCCAAGAGAGGCTCAGACAGCTTTGGAATTAACAAGAAGCAAGTCTGCAGGGAAAAGTGACCAGAAGTCAACTCTGTTCCTGTAGAACCAGCACCCATGAGTTATGAAACGCTCTGAAAAGTCGTGCGATTCAGACTCCTTGCCCCACCAGATCCCATGGTTTGTTATTAATACGAAGCTATTTCATGGATGCGTGCATGTGCATATGTGTGTGTACATGCACGTGTGTATGTGTGTAGGTGTGCATGTGTGTGTGGGCATTCGCTCAGTCATGCCCAACTCTGCGACCCCATGGACTGCAGCCCACCAGCCTCCTCTGTCCGTGGGGTTTCCCAGGCAAGGACACTGGAGAGGGTTGTCATTTCCTCCCTCAGGGATCTTCCTGACTCAGGGATCGAACCCACACCTCCTGCGCTGGCAGGCAGATTCTTTACTACTGAGCCAGCTGGGAGACCCATTTCGTGGATACAGGACAGAAATAAATAAATAACTGTGAAAAAATCCGAAGCCTAGTGTTGAACTACCCCACGTGTGGACTCAATGGAAAGCATGCAGAGCTGCAGGGAGAAGTCGGATGTTGTAGCTTCTGCAGAGGGACGCTGAGCTGCCCACTGGTGAAACAGCATCCTGACCTCACAGCCTCCTCATACCCACTCCCGTCAGATTAAAGACCACAGGATGGAAAGAAGAGCTGATGTGAACTTCTAAAGAAAAAAAGAAGGAAATTTTCCTGAGCCGGAAAATGTCTCCAGAAAGATACAAGTAGCACAATAGGAAAAGATGAACGCTTGTTTACCATTAAAATTGTAAACCACTGCGCCGGAAAAGACAGTGAGAGCCGCTCAGTCATGTCTGACTCTTTGAAACCCCATGGTCTATGCAGACCATGGAATTCTCCGGGCCAGAACACTGGAGTGGGTAGCCTTTCCCTTCTCCAGGGGCTCTTCCCAACCTAGGGATCAAACCCAGGTCTCCCGCATTGCAGATGGATTTTTTAGCAGCTGAGCCACCAGGGAAGCCCAAGAATACTGGGGTGGGCAGCCTGTCCCTTCTCCAGGGGATCCTCCTGACCCAGGAATTGAACCAGGGTCTCCTGCATTGCAGGCGGATTCTTTACCAACTGAGCTATCAGGGAAGCTCAGGGCAAAAAAGCCACAAGTTTGCAGACGATGTTTGAAAAGCGTGTATCCAAAGTAGTGTGTGTGTGTGTGTGTGTGTGTGTGTGTGTGTGTGTGTGCGTGCTTAGGAGTATAGGAAGGCTCAAGAATTCATCAGACCTGATTAAGAAGCCTAATATGCTTGTACACTTGGTTGCTTCAGTCATGGCCGACTCTGCAATGCCATGGACTGTAGCCCACCAGGCTCCTCCGTCCGTGGGATTCTCGCAGCAAGAATACTGAGTCGGTTGCCATCTCCTCCTCCAGGAATCTTCCTGACCCAAGGATCAAACCTGAGTCTCCTGCAGTTGCCTGCATTGGCAGGCAGATTCTTGACCTCTAGCGCCATCTGCGAAGCTCAAGAAGCCTCACAGTGATTAGTAAACAGTAAAACCAAGCGCGCCTGGCTGGGTTTCAGCAGCACTTGACATTGAATGGGCTTTGTTTTGAATCCCAGAAGGGCTTGGCTTGGACAGTTCAGAGTAAAAGCCAGGCGGATGAAACGTTTTACTAGGAGCCTGGATTAGCAGATGGGAACGGGTGCCACGTTACAGACCCATCCGAGCGCTGCAGTCCAGAACACAACATCCAAGGCTCGTGTGGACGTGGAGGGGGAGCTCCGGCTCGCCGCTGGTGGGAATGCGGAACGGTGCAGCCACGGGGGAAAGCAGTTTCTTATGAATCTCAACATCCAGCAGCCAGGCTTCCTTGGTATTTACCCAAAGGAATTGAAAACTTATACCCCCACAAAAACCCACAGATGCATGTTAATAGCAGCTTTATTCTCAACTGGCGAAACTTGGAAACAACCAAGATGGCCTTCAGTAGGTGATGATGGATAGATAAATAGCTACCGTTCAGAGCTCAAAAGAGACGAGCTATCAAGCCACTGAAAAACATGGGGGGGGGTGGGGACTTAATCACATGTCTTTAAGTGACAGAAGCCAGTCTCAAAAGGTCCCAGACTGTATTGAGTCCGGCTATCTGACATTCTGGAAAAGGCAACTGCGGGGTTGGAGGAGACTCCTGAGAGTCCCTTGGACTGCAAAGTGATCCAACCCCTCAGTCCTAAAGGAAATCAGTCCTGAATATTCACTGGAAGGACTGATGCCGAAGCTGAAGCTCCAGTACTTTGGCCATCTGATGCAAGGAGTTGACTTGTTGGAAAAGACCCTGATGCTGGGAAAGATTGAAGGCGGGAGGAGAAGGGGACGACAGAGGATGAGATGGTTGGATGGCACCACCGACTTGATGGACGTGGGTTTGGGTGGACTCTGGGAGTTGGTGATGGACAGGGAGGCATGGCCTGCTGCGGTTCATGGGGTCGCAAAGAGTCAGACACGACTGACTGAGTGACTGAACTGAACTGAAAAAGAGCAGGGGTTGCCAAGGGCGGTGGGTGATGGGATGAAGAGGTGGAGCACATGTTTTCAGGGAAGGAGACTCTTCAGGATGACTCCAATGACGGGCATGTGTCACCTCAGATTTGACCAAATCTCCGGAACTGGCAACACCAAGAGTGACCCCCAGAGTAACCGCGGTCTTTGATGGCGGTGATGTCCCCGTGTAATCCACCGATCGTAACAAAGGTGCCACTCTGGTGGGGGATGTTCATGGCAGGGTGGGGTCTGTGCGCGTGCCGGGGGCGGAGAGAGGTGCGTGGGAACTCTCAGTGCCTTCCCCTCAATTTTTCCATGAATGTAAAAGTGCTCTTAAAAAGAAATGGACTAAGGGTCCCCTGAGGCCAGCAGTGTGGGTCAGTGAATCAAGCGGGGTGACTGAACTCTGGGGGGCCCCCAGGCCTGCCTTGTTTTGATTTTTGCCAGGCTTCGTAGCTTTTGGGGTCTTAGTTCCCTGACCAGAGATTGAACCTGGGTCATGACTAAGAAAGCTCCCTGTCCTAACCACGGGACCGCCAGGGAACCCCCGGCCCTCTGGTAATTAAAACCCACCAAACTCCCTTTGGGAGACCGGAAGGGGGCAGAGAGAGGAACGAGGCTCAGCGTGGCTCTCTGGGTGCAGGGGCTGGGGCCGCGGTGACGGCTGGCCAGGGCGTCCCCGACCCCAGTCTGGGGACAAGGAAATGTCGAGAGGGCTCTGGGAGGCCTGAGGCTTGCAGGACCCCCTGTGGGATGTGAGTGGGGGCCTCCACGTAGGGAGACCCAGGCAGGACCATGGCCACTGGCAGAGTGGCACCCAGGTCTGGAGGGCAGGGGTGAGGTCTTCCCTGATAGCAGAGCTGTCTGAGAGCCCCCGAGAACTGAGGGGCCGGGCAGGTGCCGCTCAGGGTGGCTGAGTTCAGATCCTAAGGCTGCCACGTCTAAAGACGAGAGTAACACGGTCATGGTCCATGGGGTCGCAAAGAGTTGGACACGTCTAAGTGACTGAACTGAGCCGAACTGAGCGTGGTCATGGGAATCAAGCTGCCACGGTCCCGGCCCCAAGTTTCTCGTAAAGCAGTTGGACGTGGGGACCCAGCATCAGAACCAGTTAAAGCTGGGACTTCCCTAGAGGTGCAGTGGCTAGGACTCCCCACTTCCACTGCAGGGGCCCCAGGTTCGACCCCTGGTCAGGGAACTAAGACCCAGCATGCCTCGCAGCACAGTCCAGAAAAAAAAAAAATTAAGGCTCCCCAGAGTCATCTACTCTGAGAGTAGGCAGAGTGAGAACCCCGATCATTCTGGCCGTCCTGGGCCATGCTCCCAACTTAGGGGCTCAGAAGCATGAGGCCTGCCCTTCCCTCCTCACCCTCACCCCAGCACAGCTTTTCCAGGGCTCCTGGGTGCCTGGGGAAGGCTGTAAGCATTGGTCCAAAGCAAGTCCTTCTCCTCTGCAGGCTGCCCGTGCTGGTGGGGGCCCTTTTGGGAAAGCAGGGGACAACCTAGGTACACCCAGGGGTCTAGATGGCAGTCAGTCCTTTCTTAAAACTTTTCACTCATATATAAGAACCTCATAGTTTCCTATGGAAGCTGTAACAGATGCCCACAGACGGGGTGGCTTTAAGACTACAGAATGCTACCCTCTGGGTTCTGGAGGCCGGAAGTCTGGCCTCGCCTCCGGAGGCCCTCAGGCAGGACAGCTCCTTGCCTGTTCCAACAGTGGGGGCTGCCAGCATGCTTGGCTTGTGGCCACACCATGCCAGCCTTCAAGGGCAGCATCGCATCCTCAGATCTCCCTGCTCCATCTCCACACCCCCACCTCTCTGCCTCCCCCACTCAAGGACACTTGTGAATGCATGCAGGGTCACCCAGATAAGCGGGAGGCTCACCCATTTCAGGACCCTTGATTTAACCACATTGCTATAAAAGGTCACAGGATCCGAGGTTTAGGAGTGGACGTTTTGGAGGCTACCATCCTACCTCTCCCTGGAAGAGGCAATGGCCACCCACTCCAGTATTCCTGCCTGGAGAATCCCATGGATGGAGGAGCCTGGCTGGGGTTGCAAAGAGTCGGACACAACTGAGCGATTAACACACACATCCTGCCCCTTACATCCATCAAGGGCAACTCAAACGCTACAAGTGGATTTATAGGGCTGGGTGGAGGAGGTGTGGATCCCACCAAGGGCCACAGGGAAGTGGGCGGGGAGGGGGCGGTCCATCCACACCAGCAGCCTGGGACAGGCAGGCAGTCTGAGTCCCATCCTGCCGCCCACTCTGGGCAGGAAGGAAGAGTGTGGCCTAGAGCCTGGGAACTTGGGTCCTGGGTGGGGGGCACCGGCCCTGCAGGAGGCAGGAGACAGGAGGGCAGGCTTGGGAAACCTCAAGCCCTCCATCTGCTGTGAGCATCCTTGACAGCTGCTGCCCTCTGGGTCTGGGGTCTGGACTCTGAGAGCTGGTTTCTTTCCCTTCGGGAGGTCTGTGTGTGTGTGTGTGTGTGTGTGTGTGTGTGTGTGTGTGTGTGAGAGAGAGAGAGAGAGAGAGCAGGTGGAGGAATGAAGGTGGACAGGAATTGATGGGGGGACAGATTGCAGCAGAGACATATTCCCACCCGTGTCTGCCTGGCCTCTTACCTTCCTGGAGGGCACTGACCTTGCCTCTGACCCAGGAAGTAGCATCCTCAAGAAACACCTGCCTGAGGGGCCAGACAGACCCCAGAAGGGAGCTGTTCAGAGGTGTCAGACACTTTTGACACCCCCACCTGGCACATGGACTGAGGATGGTGATGGGGCGTGTCCAAGGTCAGAGGGGCATGTCCAAGGTCAGAAGGGCCCCCACTCTGATGCTCAGAGCTAGGCATCTGTGAGCAAGTCACCCCCCTTTGGACTCTTGTTTTTCTCCTCAGTACCATGGGGATAGAGATGCTGATTTCAGGGATTACTGCGAGGATCATGTGAGGGTGTGTTTGTTAAGCACGAGCCCTCAGTAAATGGCACGGTTCTTATCTTTTTCTGGGAAAAGGCTTGAGGAAAGAACAGAGGGATTACTTGTGTGCACTGGGCCATAATCCACCCATCACGTCCCCTTTGCACGTTCGTGCTGCCTCCTCTGCCCAGCGGGCTCCTATTCACCCTTCAGGACCCACTGTGAATGGCCCCTTCTCTAAAGCCTTTTCTGGATGCAAGGCCTCCCCGCTGGGACTCCACCTTGCTGTCTACACCTCACTTTTCGTGGGAGACGGTCGCCACCTGTTCGGCTGCCGGGGTCCTGCTCACTGTGAGGTCCAGGGTGGGTCCATCCACCGTCTATGCCAGCCCAGCTCTGGGCCAGCCCCCGGGAAGCTCAGGCAGAAGGCTCAGGGGGCAAGGCCTCCTAATGCAAGGCGGGTCCACGAGGAGTCAGCCTGCTTCCGTGAGGTGGGTTGGGAAGCAGGCGGGAGTCGTCCCGGGGGTTGGGGCCCCGGTGGGGGCCCTCCGGGGCGCCCTGCCAGCCTCCCTGGGCCCTAGCAGCAGGTGTGTCTGGCACAGCTAAGAACAGGCTTTGAAGCCACACAGAGGGAGACTTGGCGGATTCCTGCACAGAACAGAAAGTTCTTTTCTCAGAAATCCCTGCGGCGCCTCTTTCCCGGGCCGCAGCTTTCACCGGGAGTTACTGTCATATATTTTTTCCGCTGAAGGATGGGCCAGGCCAGCCGCTGCTGGATATCCTGCTGCAACTCCTTTGCCAGGCTGCTTCTGTGAAGTGCGCGTCTGACAGACATCCACGTGGAAATTCCTGCCCGGGCCCACCCCACGGTGTTGGGTGGACGGCGGGGGCCGAGGCTGTTTCAGGACGAAGTACCTGCGGAGACCGTGTGGCCATGGCCCCTCCTGGAAGCTGAAGCCCAGGGTTGAGAAGGACGGAGCCCAGACCCCAGGTGGCGACCGTCTCCCACGAAAAGTGCTGCACAATGAGTGTAGACAGCAAGGTGGAGTCCCAGCGGGGAGGCCTTGCATCCAGAAAAGGCTTTAGAGAAGGGGCCATTCACAGTGGGTCCTGAAGGGTGAATAGGAGCCCGCTGGGCAGAGGAGGCAGCATGCATGTGCAAAGGAGCCTGCAGCTCCCGGGGCCCCAGCCTGCACCAGGGTGTTTGTCCCGGTAACCCTGGGCTGGTCAGGGCCTGGAGCAGACTCACCCTTACGGGAGGTGGGCTGGAGCCTGGCCCATGTCCAGCAGGGGCTGGGATGTCACTCAAGTCTCCCCCTCACCTGAGTCACCCTCAATGATTTGCTTGTCTCATTAACAGTATATTCATTTAACTGTTGCCTGAGGACCCTGGGCCCACAGCTAGGGGGAAGAAAATGTCGCTGTGATTTGGGGTGAAAAATTAATGGCAGGTGTTATTTGCCTACTGAGCAGGCTGAGAATCTAGCTCTGATCTCCAGGAGGCTGGAAGGCCCTGAGGACGGTAGTGGGGTGTTGAGCAGCAGCCCCCAAACTCAGGTTCGCCCTCAGGTCGTGACCTCACTCGGAACTAGGGTTTTGTGGATCACCTGTCGTGGGTGCCCCTAAGCTCCGACACCCTCTGGCTCAAAGCCCAGCCTCCCCCACTTGCAAGGGGGCTCCTGTGGTCCAGGGACACCCAGCTCAGTGTCCCTGCACAGAATCACGCCCTCCTCCAGCCGGTGGGGCCCGGGGTAGGCGCCGGGGTAACCCGGAAAAACAGGGCGACCGTCTGCGGGGGGCACAGGTGGATGGCCGAGGCGGGTGGCCCTGTCTCTGCCCTCAGGCGAGGAGACAGAGGAGGGAGGGGACAGAGAAGGGGCTGGAGATCCCACGGGGGGCTGGGCAGGCTTCCGCCAAGCGGGGCCGTCCGGTGCCTGGCTTCTTGTGACAGCAACGTCTCCAGCTCCTGACCGCACTCAGCACTGCCCACGTGTCCCCGAGGCTCACGGGCGCCGCGTGTGGACGGACGTGGGGGCGGCAGGTGGAGGGCCATCCCGGGCAATTCCAGGCAGAGCCCGGCCAGAGAGAGGCCCCAGACCGGGTCCAGGAGCTGGTGGGTGTGGCCGAGGCTGAGGCCAGCCCCTCCAGCAGCCTCCAGGGGAGAGTTTGGGGGTGAGCAGCTGTGGACCAGACCCCAGGCATCCCCTAGAGCCCTGATGACCTGCTGGCCTTCCATCCTGGACACCCCTCCCAGCGATGGCTTCCACGGATGCTCACCCAGCAGCTGGCACTGGGCTGCGGGTGGTAGCGTGCGGCAAATAATTCTGGAGATGAGACTCCGCGGTGGCAAAGGTGCACCAAGCCAAGTGCTCCGGCTGGAGAACAAAAGCAGCAGAACCTTTCTGGAAGGCAAGGTGGCTCCCAGCGCCAAGTCTTAAAGGCATTTATAGCCATGGCCCTGCGGCTACTCAGGTGCGACTCCTTCCCAAAGAAGCCAGCACGATGCCTGCCAACAGTCACACCCAGGCGCTTTTATCCGGCCTTAACGGGGCAGCGCCCCACGCGAGGAGGTGGGATTGACTGACAGGCTGGGTGACACGTGGCCTCCAGAAGCAGGCTTTTGAAAACGTTTAATGAAGCGGAAAGGGGTCGCTCTGGGATGTGACTCAGTAAACACGACAGCGTCACGCCCCCAGCACCAGCTTTGTCTTCCCCGCTCTGCCCGGTTTCTGCAGGGAGAAGACCCCTTCCAGGCCGCCGGCCAGCTTCCAGCTGAGCTCAGGACAGCAGAGGCGTTAGGAACGGGTGATGGGTACGGGAGGCACGCCTGGCCAGGTGATCCCAGACCTCAGGAACCACCCCCTCCCGCGCCCCCCGGCGTGGTGGCAGCTTCGTGCCCGGCAGCAGCTCTTCTGTAGCTCTATCACCACCCTGGTACCCGTCACCAGTCTGAAGTGCCCGGAGTGCTTTCTGTCTTCCCAGCAGGACGTTTTTTAACTTTTTATTTTGAAATGATTATTGATTTGCAGGAAGTTGCAAAGAGAGTACGTGCAGAGACCTCCCGTGTACCCTTCACCCGGTTGCACCTTAGGTAACCGCTTCACAGAAGGAATGCATGTGTGCACACGCGTGTGAGTCTGTGTGCCTTCAGCACATGTGTAGATCCCAACAAGTGCCCTGCAGTGAGGACACAGAGCTTGTCTCCCCCCCGGCCCACGACCACTTCCCTACGGCTCACCCACCTCCCCCCTCTAACCCCGGCACCCATGCCCCTGTTCTCCATCCCTGTGACTCTGTCCTTCCAGGAAGGTGACGTGAAGGAATCACACGGAGTGTGAAGCTGTGACAGAGACCTTGTCCCCTCCACGCGACGCCCTGGGGGCCGCCCAGGTGGCTGCGTACCAATAGCTCTTTCCCTGGCGTTGGGAGAGGTGTCCCCAGTGCGGATGAGATGGCTGGACACACACGTTTGGCGTCACCACCCACATAGGACACCGGGTTGCCCCCGCTCTGAGCCACAACCCAGAAAATCTCTCGGAGGATGACCTGCAGGTCTCACGTGAACGTGAGTCTTCCTATCTCTGGAATGAACGCCCAGGAATGTGAAAGCTAGGTCATACGCAGATGTTTACTTCAGTGGATTCTTTTTAAGAAGCTACCAGATTATTTTCCAGAGTGGCCGCACCATTTTACACATCTTGGCAAGATTTTGACCATGCACGCCTTGGAGAAAAGCAGTAACGATGGTTATCTGTGGTTGCCATCGTCCAGCACAAGGTTTATTCCTTCTGTGTATATTCCCATATCTTCTAAGTTTTATGAGATACAGGTGCATTTTCTAGTATAAATTTTTGTCATCAAATACGCATTCATGAAAATACTTTATAAAATTAGAAAATGTTCATGAAATTGTGTTTTTTTTAAAAAAATGAAGATACCACAAGGCCTCTCAGTAAAATCTAAACTATAAAACAGACACATACACAGGCCCCAAGACTCAAGACCAGAGGATGGCATCCCACATGTCAACAAGGACCCACCCTGACGGCTGGGGTTGAGGTCACTGTGCATTTCCTGGACCTGCCGTGACTACCACAAATGGAGTGACTTCAAACAGTAGAAGGGCTTCACAGGTAAAGGAGCCACCGGCCAGTGCAAGAGACACGGGTTCCAGCCCTGGGTCATGAAGATCCCCTGGAGGAGGGCATGGCAACCCACTCCAGTATCCTTGCTTAGAAAATCCCATGGACAGAGGAGACTGGGGCGCTACAGTCCATGGGGTCGCAGAGTTGGACACGACTAAGCAGTGAGCACAAAACGATAGAAATTAGTTTTCTTACTGTCTCAGAGGCCAAAACTCCAAATAAAGGTTCTGCAGGGCCGGGTCCCTCCCGAGGCTCTCAGGAAGGAGACGTCCTGCCTCCTCCATCTCCTGGGGGCTCCAGGCGTTCCTGGGCTTATGGCCACATCGCCCAGTCTCTGTCTCCATCATCACAGGACCGTGTCTCCTCCTCTGTCTGTGTCTTACAAGGACTCCCGTCCCTGGATTTAGGACCCTGCCAGGGAACCCAGGGGGCTCCCATCCCAAGACCTTTAACTTAATTACATTTGTAAGGACCCTATTTCCCAATAAGGAAGTTCACATTCACGAGTCTGGTTTGCCTTTTTTTTTTTTTTAAGTTTTATTTTATTTTGAAGTATAATTGAATATTCATTGGAAGGACCGATGCTGAAGCTGAAGCTCCGATTTGGTCACCTGATGTGAAGAGCCGACTCACTGAAAAAGACCCTGATGCTGAGAAAGATTGAGGTCAGGAGAAGGAGGGGGTGGCAGAGGACGAGATGGCTGGATGGCATCACCAACTCGATGGACACGGGTTTCGGTAAACTCCGGGAGTTGGCGATGGACAGGGAGGCCTGGCGAGCTGCGGTCCACGACTGAGCGACTGAAAAACGACAGTTGAATGACCGTGTTGTGTTAGTTTCAGGTGTGTACCGCAAAGTGAGTCCATTATACATGCACACGTATCTGTTCTTTTTCAAGACCTTTTCCTGTTTAGGTTATTACAGACCACACAGCATCATTCCCTGTGCTACACAGCAGGCCCCTGTTGGTTATCTAGTTTAAATATAGCAGTGTGTATACATGTCCATCCCCGACTTCTAATGTATCCCTCCCGGTCTGGGGCTTAAGAACTTAGATCCAAAAAAAAAAAAAAAAGAACTTGGATCCATCATTTTCAGAGTCCCACCATCCAACTTACTGTGAGGGGTTGACTCTAAAAAACTGTGTGTCTATTCTTTGCTACTTTCTAGATGACCCACAATAATATTTTATTATTGGAAGCAGCCAGGAGGATTAATAATACTATGGGAAATGAGTTGCACAGTAATGGCGGTTATTTTCCCCAGTTTGAGAGAGAGCTGGAAACAGGGCGATAGCTGAGGAACACGGGGGGCAGAGGGCCAGACTCCTGGGGGCACAGATGTGCCCGTTTGCTGGTGGCATCATCACACAGGCATTTCCAGGGGGTGCAGGGCCAGGGCAGGGGTCCCACGGCCCGAGAGGACGGGGCCATGGTGGAGGTGAGGCGGGATGTCTGGGGGCAGTGGACGGGAGGCCCTGACGTGTTTACCGAGCGCGGTGCGGGCGGCACCTGGGCGTCGGCCGTGGCCACTGGGTGAGGTCAGCGCGGCGGCCCACATTGCAGGTGAGGAAACGGCATCTCAGTGGGTGGGTGGCTGCTCCGGCCGAGGGCCGGTGAGCGGCGGGGCTGTGATGTGGCCGGGGCACCGGGCTCCAGGATGCTTTCCAACACGGACTCTGGCCAAGTGTAGACCGGACCCTTGTCCCCTGGCCTTGCCTGGTGTGTGCAGTGGTGCTCGATAGATGCTCCTGGACCCGCCTGCTGGAGGGCAGTGCTCATGTCTACGCCGTCGCCGTGTGGCCGGTGGCCAGCTGGGGCAGGCCGCGGAGCTCCAAGCCCCTCACCCCACTCTCCCTCACTCAGCAATGCCTCCCTGGGCCTCGGTGTCCTCACCTGAGACCCGGACCAGCTCAGCTCCTCCCGTCTGTGGTGGCAAAGGAAAGAGCAAGGTTTTGTCCCCGGGAGCCTGGCCTTCCCAGAACCACGGTCAGCACTGCACTCTCAGCACCCTGGCCCCTGCCAGGGCCCAGCTGGAGGCGCTGGCCTCCCCCCCCCCCCCCCCCCCCCCCCTCCTCTTCTTCCTCCCCTCCCCCTCCTCCTCTCCCTCCTCCCTCCCCTTCCTCCCCTCCCCCTCCTACTCCCTCCACTACCTACTCTCCCCTCCCCCTCCTCCTATCCCTCCTCCCTCCCCCTCCTCCTCTCCCTCCTCCCTCCCCTCCTCCTCCCTCCCTCCCCTCCTCCTCCCCCTCTTACCTCCCCCTCCTCCTACTCCCTCCTCCCTCCCCTTTCTCCCCTCCTCCTCCTCCTCCCTCCACTA
>SNSB01003990.1:3025202-3040512 GCA_012922965.1 Capreolus pygargus | reverse complement strand
CCCTCCCCCTCCTCCTCCCCCTCCTCCCCTCCCCTCCTCCCTCCCCCTCCTCCCCTCCAGAAGGAGTCCCAGGACAGGAAGTCAGGGGAGAACTCTTCAGGCCCTGGGAACAGGCTGCCTCAGGGACCAGGACTGTCTGCTCGGCAGGATGGTGGCTGGAGTGTAGATGCCGACACACGCCCAGGGAGGGCGTGCACACACACGCACCCACACCCCTGAGCACACATGGACATGCACCGCACACCCAAAGCCATGCACACCACGTCAGCACACACACACACACCACATACACACACATTGCACACACATGCATATGTGCACATGTGCGTGCACACACTTCTCTTAAAAACCACTCTTCACGGTTACACCCTCCATACGTGTCAACGGAGAAAGAGGCGATCAACAAAGGAAGAATTCAGCCCGGGCCCCTGCCCCATGGTTCACATGGAGAGTTTCCCTCCAGATTTTGATAGAAAGATGTACAGGCACAGACCCAGGCTAATTTTTACCAACATGGCCTCCTAGGAGGCCACCAAATGTCACACCAATCTTCAGGGTCATAAATAGCACTGTGGGAGACATCACAACCAAGCCTCGATTGCTTATTGATAAATTCCCACGAGCCCATCGTGAGCAGCATTTTACATATGCAAGAATCAGTCCCTGTCCGCCCGTCTGTCCAGGAGTCCCCGGCCCCCTACAGGTGCCCAGCACAGGGGGAGAACACCAAGGGTGCCCCCAGGTGAAGTGGGCATTCCATTGGTTGGAAAGTGGAGCGGACAGAGGCCTGGATATGGGCACCGAAGCTGAAATCTCCCCAGGTGCTGCAGAGGGAATGGAAGTGGGCCGGCAGGCTGACTTCCACTATAGAAGGAGGCTCCTCATTGACGGTAAAGGAGGTGTAGACTTTTTCTTTTTAACTGTAGTAAAACAGATATAGCGTAAAACTTGCCTTTTAGATCATTTCTAGGTGTATAGTTCAGAGGCATTAAATATGTTCACAGTGCACAGCCGTCAGCACCATCCACCTCCAGACAGAAGCGTCACTGTGGGGAGCCTGGCCAGGCTGGGAGGTAGGAAACTGGGAGCTGGGGGACCCCAGGAAGTGGAGAGGAGGACCCTGAGCTGCACCCCGGGGGCGGCCCAGAGTGCAGCCCGTGCTCCAAAGCGCCAGGCCTGGAGCCGGGAGGGGAGAGGGGTGTGGGCAGGGGGCATGCCTTGGGGCTGAGGTCACTCGGGCCAGCTGGGCCGGCGGAGCAGGAGCCCAGGGGCTGCGTCTGCACAAACTCGGGCAGGGCTGGGGCTGACCAGAGCTGGCCGAGGGCGGGGTGGGCTCTGAGGCCTCCCGGGGCAGGGAACCGCGGGCCTCGGGGCTGAAGCTCCCGACCCATCCGCAGGGAAATTACAGGGAACAGCCTGGCGGACTTGGCGAGGAACACATCCACTCTGGGGCTTGGGTTAAAGAGGCATCGTGCTGGCAGCTGAAAGTGCCACAGAAGTGCCGGGTCCAGCGCTGCACACCCTGGGCCAGCTCAGGCGGGCACCATGCTCTCTCAGCTACGTCGCCCCTCCCCTCCACAACGCAGCCCTTGCCACCCTCAAGGACACTTCAGCCCACCCTCCCGCCCCCTGGCATCCCAGCTTGGAATCTCTAGCCAGAGCCCTCCTCTCATCTCCGCCTCTCCCCGCGTGTCCCCTGCCCACACTCTGGCCACAGAGAGCCAGCTTCAGGCTCCCCGGAACGACTGACTCCAGAGAGGGGGAAGGTCCTGGTGGTCTCCAGGGGGTCAGAGCTGTTGCAGAGGGCATGTGAGCAGGACTCAGGGGGTGGGCAAAGGGCCCTGAGACCCCGGCCTCCCATGCGCAGATGAGCGAAGCCGGGTCCCTACTGCTCACCAAACACAAAAATTAACTCAGAATGGATCGTAGAGCCAAACAGAAGAGCTAAATCCACAGAACTCCTAGAAGAAAATACAGAAATAAATGTTCGTGACCTTGGGTTAGACAAAGGCATCTTAGATAGGTCACCAAAAACACAAGAAACCAAAGAAAAAACAGACAAATTGGATTCCATCCAAGCCAAACCTCTGGGGAATTCCCTGGCGGTCCAGTGGTTAGGACTCTGTGCTCTCACTGACAAGGGCCGGGATTAGATCCTTGGTTGGGGAACTAAGATCCCCAAGCCATGTAGCTTGAAAAAAAAATTTAAAAACTCGAAACTTTCATGCTTCAATTCAAGTGTCAGTCACTCAGTTATGTCCAGCCCTTTGCAATTCCCATAGACTGTATGTAGCCCAGTAGGCTCCTCTGTCCATGGAATCCTCCAGGCAAGAATACTGGAATGGGTTGCCATTTCCTTATGCAGGGGATCTTCCCAACCCAGGGATTGAACCCAGGTCTCCCACGTTGCAGGCAGATTCTTTACCACCCGAGCCCTCAGGGAAGCCCACAAAAGATACCAGTAAAAAGCCTGTGGAATGGGAAAAATTATTTATAAACCATACATTTGATAAGGGGCTTTTATCCAAAATGTATAAAGAACTCTTACAACTCAGTATTAAAAGTGGCATGTAACCCAATTTAAAGATGGACAAAAGATCTGAATAGACATTTCTCCAAAGGAAATATTCAAAAGGCCAATAAGCACATGAAAAGATGCTCAACATCAAGGGAAATGCAAATCCAAACCACAGTGGAATACCACCTCATATCGAGTAGGATAACTATAGGAATTTTTTAAAAGACAGAAAATAACAAGGATGGGCAAGGATGTGGAGACATCAGAGCTTCACCGCTGGTGGGAATGTAAATTGGTGCAGTCTCTTGGGAAAACAGGCTGGCGGTTCCTCAAATGGTTAAGCATAGAGTTACCATCCTGCCCCCATGGCTCAGATGGTAAAGAATCTGCCTGCAATGTGGGAGACCTGGGTTTGACCCCTGGGTCAGGAAGATCCCCTGCAGAAGGAAATGGCAACCCATTCCAGTATTCTTGCCTGGAGGATTCCATGGACAGAGGAGCCTGTTGGGCTACAGTCCATGGGGTCACAACGAGTCGGACACAACCTGAGCAACTAACACTTTCTTTACCACATGACCCCGCAATTCCACTCCCAGGTATGTATGGAAGAGAATTGTAAAGTTATCTCCACATAAGCATATATGAATGTCCACAGTATTTTCCCTAAGAACCAAAAAACTGAGCACAATCCAAACATCCACTAATGGATAACAATGGATTATAAATGGACGTACAACAGGTGGCATATCCATGGAATGGAACAGTACCTAGCCATGCAAAGAAATGAAATACTGTTACATACTGACCACCTGATGAACCCTGAAAACCTCACACCAAGTGAAAGAAGCCAGTCCCAACAGGACCATGTGTCGCGTGATTCTGTTTGTGAACCGCCCAGACTAGGCAAAGCCACAGGGATAGAAACTAGACCATCGGTCGTCAGGGGCCACGGTGAGGGAAGATGGGGAGTGACGGCTGACGGGCACAGGGCTGCTTTTCAGGGTGGGAGGCGCTGTAAAATCAATTGTAGTGACAGTTGTTTTTGTCATTCAGTTGCTCAGTCGTGTCTGACTCTTTTCTGTGACCTCATGGACTACAGTACGCTTCCCTCTCCTCACCATCTCCCGGACTTTGCTCAAACCCATGTCCATCAAGTCAGGGATGCCATCCAACCATCTCATCCTCTGTCGTCCCCTTCTCCTCCTGCCCTCAATCTTTCCTAGCATAATGGTCTTTTCCAAGGAGTCAGCACTTAGCATCAGGTGGCCAAAGTATTGGAGTTTCAGCTTCAACATCAGTCCTTCCAATGAACACCCAGGACTGATCTCCTTTAGGATGGACTGGTTGGATCTCCTTGCAGTCCAAGGGACTCTCAAGAGTCTTCTCCAACACCACAGTTCAAAAGCATCAGTTCTTCGGCGCTCAGCTTTCTTTATGATCCAACTCTCACATACATACACAACTACTGGAAAAACCATAGCTTTGACTAGACAGACCTTTGTTGGCAAACTGATGTCTCTGCTTTTTAATATGCTATCTAGTGATGGTTGTACATAGTGAATATGCTTTAAAAAAAAAAAAAACCACTGAATTGTACTCCATAGAAGGATGAATTGTATGGCATAAGAATCACATCCCAACAAAGTTGTTATATATTTTTTCAAACCAAGGTTAGGGGAAATTCCCTGGCAGTCCAGTGGTTAAGTCTCTGAGCTTCCCCTGCAGGGGGGCATGGATTCAATCTCTGATGGGGAACTAAGATCCCACAGCTAAAAATAAATAAATAAAACCAAGGGGGGTGGTTAGAAACTGAGATTTCAGAGGTGAGCGGTTTCTGGTGATATGAGATGCAGGATGTGGTGTGGGGTCCAAGGAAGGGTGGAAGAGGAAGCCCCTGCGGTGAGGGGTCCTGGGAAGAGGCCACAGGATACGCATCCACTCAGTCACTGGGTGGGATGAGGGCTGACATTCAGGTTTCGGGAGGGAGGGGTGCGGTAAGGACGTGGCAGAACCTACAACTTGAGCTAGGAGCCGCCTGCACCCTGGAGCTGGCTCAGGCCAACACTGTGCTCCCTCCCATGCCCAGGACCCCTGCAGGGATTCCCCCAGCCAACCAACACTCCCTGACACGTGTGGTCCAAGGAGTGCCAGAGGACTTGCCAGGCTGGCTGGCAGGATGGCGGTCCACGCAGGAGAGCCTCCACAGGTGCCCAGTGTGGCCAGGCTCTGGGCTCCAGCTCACAGGCGGTGCCTCTGTGAGCACCCTCCCTGCGGGAGGGACTGCCCAGGGGCAGAGAACCCATACGGGCTCTGGAGTCGGACAAGCCCAAGTTCAAATCCTAGCCTTGGGTAAGGCTCGGTGATCTATCTGTCTCAGATCCTCGCCCACGCAAAGGGAACCTCGTCGTGGGGACGTAAAGTAGACAGCGACCGGCACGTGGCAGGCAGTCCGCTAAGTGGCGTAACCCCCACCAAGGGGCTGAGTTCTCCTGAGTCCATGTTTATTGTCAGGGTTGGCTGGGCACAGCCCTTGAACAGCAATCTGAGCCACAGGTAACACAGGAAGCTCAATCAAGCTGACTTCAGCATTACGGAGGCTCAGCCGTCTGACAGCCGAGAAACCACAGCTTCAGGCATGGCACGGTCCAGGCTCAAGACCGGCTTGCTTTCTCTCCTCCGCTCACTTCCACTCCTCAGGCGGCTCCGTTCCAAGGCAGACTCTTCCCTCAAGACCGTCAGGTGGCGGCCGGTCACTCTTTTCATGGTTCCCACCCCCAGGGAAAGAGTCTGTGTAGAAAGAAATGCTTCTTCCAGACAGTGCTGATTGATCCGTCATGCAGATTGGCTCTCATTGGCTAAAGGACTCCCCCCTGAGCCAATCACCATGGGAGGGGGCAGGGTATGCTGAGGAGCTCAGCCAATCAGGGCTCAGCCCTGAAGGCACTGGGTTCAGACCCATCTGAGTTTCACGATGGTCAGGAAACCAGGCTCCGCCTGATGAATACATGATAAGCAGTTCCAGAAAGGCACCGGGGTCTGCCTCCAGAGCTTGTACGTCACAAGGTGGGCTGAGAGGCAGGGGGGGAGCCCAGCCTGGCTGAAGAGACTTGGGTGTGAGGGTCTCCCGCGCCCAGGAACAAAGCGGGGTGGGCTGCCCTGGCAGATGTGCGGGAGGGGTCCCCGCCCCTGCCGGGGCTGCAGGTCATCAGGAGGTTGCCCGGAGGGGCCTCTAGCCTCTCAAGGGGCTCCCGCAGGCCTGGACCACCTCATCTTAGCCACTGTGTGACCTCGGTCGCCAACTGGCCACCCCACAAACCAGGGCCCAGCCGTGAAACCCGCCAGCCAGCACCCTGCTCTTCCGTGCCCTGGCCGTGTGGCCCTGGAGGAGTCACTCCCCTTCTCTGTAACAGGAAGCTGTAACACTAGGATGGTGAGAGTTTCCCCGCAGGGACCCTGTGAGGGGTGAACCTGGGCGCGGAGCACCCTGGGGAAGGGCGTGAATGAGGACCGTTGAGGCGGCAGGGGCCTGGGCAGCACCTGGACCCCATTTAGCAGCTTGAAAGCTTGGAGGGGAGCCCCTGGAGGGCCAGAGGCGGCCTCCTCACCCTCAACATTGCAGCCCTTCCTCTCTGGCTCATCCTCAGCACAGCAGGCCGCCAGGAATGTGTGGACACTGCTCAGGGGTCCCGAAGGGCAGCGTGGCTGGGGGGCCGGGGGAAAGCAGCTTGAGATGCCCTCCCAGCACTCCCACCCAGCCAGCCGGCCTGACACCCTGCGGGGCCAGAGCCAGTCTCTGGGCATCCGCTTGACCCCAGCTCTGGGGAGGATGGAGGAGGGTCTCGGGCTCCTCAGAGGGTGGCCAGGGGCCGAGCAGCCTCCAGGACAGCTGCACCGTCAGCTGGGGTGGGAGGGGGGTGAGCCAGCAGTCCAGGGAGGGCTGCCTTGCTGGACAGGATGGACAGCATGTACCTTCCCAGCATGGGGAGGCAGTCTGGTCCAGGGGAAGCTTCACGTCCAACTCCTATCAGCTCTGGGGTGGGGCGGGCAGGGTGATTTCCAAGAAAGTCTTGGGCTGCAGATAGTCAGAGCTGAAAGCTGTTGTCTTAAAAGAAGGGGAAAGGGCCAAGCCCTGCTGGCCGCGTGACCCTGATCCGTCATTCCCTCAGCTGGGCCCGTCCCGGCATCGGTCCGCTCCTCCCCACCAGCTTTCCTTACCCAGTCCTCAGTGTCCACTGGCTCTGAATCAGCTTTTGTAGGAGAGGCACGTTGCCTGGGTTCCCATCCCGACCTTATAGCTCCCTCAGTTGCTCTGTGACCTTGGACAAGTTATTGAACCTCTCTGCTCCCTCCCTCTTCATCTGTGAAATGCGCATGTCAGCGGGAGCACGGGGTCAGGATCAGATGCAGATGGTTTGGGCTCATACCATGTGACCTCCTGTTATCAATTAGCCTGGAGTCTCTGCAACCCACCTCCCCTTCCCGGGCCTCAGTTTTCCCTTCCATAAATGGACGTAGAACAGAAATGTGGGGCTGAGGTAAGAGCATGAGCTTTGGGGTCAGACCCACCTGTGTTCTAACCCTGGGTCCATCACCTAATGCCTTTGGGGCCTTGAAAAACCACAGCCTCTCCTGGCTTGGTTTTCTGCTCCCATTTGGTGGGTATAAGTAGTGCCCATCTCGTTGTGCCCTGGAACTTAAAAAGCTCGCAAGAAAGGGCAGACCTGGTCTAGCGGGCAGGGCTCAGGAGTGGCTGTCTCCCGGGCTGGGACCCGGCCCCAGGGTGCAGGGGGTGCCTCCCCTGCTCCAGGCCGTTGTCCCCCCAGCCCTCCAGTTGCTCCCCAACTTGCTCCCTCTGCTCCTCTGAGTTAACCACCCACTTACTCAGTCCTCACCACCTATATTCATTGTCTATGCTCACCACACACCTAGTGGCTGGGAACCATGCACATTTATTATCTCGTGGTATCTGTGGGTCAAGTCCCCAGCACGTTTCAGCTGGTCCTCACTCAGCTGCCCGCACCCCTGGCTGCAGGCTCACCAGAGGAAACATCTTCAGGCCCTTCAGATTGCTGGTAGAATTCCTTTCTTTGTGGGTAGGGCTGAGATCTCCACTATCTTGCAGGCTATTGGCCATGGACCACTTAGCTCCTAAAGGTCACCCCAGATCCTTGCCTTGCGGCCCCCTCCATGGGTCCCTCACACTTCCGATCTCTCTACACTTGTGTGTCTGACTTCAGGAAGGACCCAGGGCCTTTTAAGAGCTCACCTGATTAGGTCAGGCCCACCCACACTCAAGGAGAGTGTGAAGGATGTGTATACCTGGGTGGGAGTGTTGGGGGCCATCTTACAGCTCTACCTGCTGCCTCTGATGGTCCTTAGGCACCTCAGGAGGGTTTCCTTCTTTTCATTCTCCAGATAGAGAGAAAACTGAGGCCCAGGGTCACATGGGAGCTAATAAGAGAAGAAAGAGCATGAGGTCCAGCCTCTGATGTTTGCAGTCTTCTTCTGGAGATGAGGAATCAGCATTTCCTCCCCAGCCTCCTCAGGTCCAGCAAAGCCCACAGGTGGGAGTTGCAGGAGCAGCACCTAACTCAATCAGAGAAAGAGCATTCTAACAACAGAAGAGATTGCCTTGGTGGGTAGTGAGCACCCCACCACCAGGGGTGTGCAAGCAGAGTGTGCAGGCCTGTGAACGGTCAGTCACGGGGCGGCTTCTTTCAGCTCGGCCTCTGGGGTGTACCTTCCTGCCATCTGGGACAGTCATCTGGCTTCGAAATGCTGAGCCCAGCAGGAGGTGATCAGAGCTGGACTGCTGGCAGCCCCCAGCTCTGCTGCCTTCGTGGCTGAGTCAGGGATGGACGTAAGAACCACCATAAGACACACTAGATTTTTCTGGGAGGGAAAGGGACCCTCAGAGAATGTGGGTCTGGCTCTGCTGACAGCTGTCCTGCACCCCCAGGGCCTGAGAATGAACCCAGCGCTGTGGGGAGCCCAGCCTAGATGGGTCGCAGCACACTGGAGCTCCTGGATCAAGCCACACCTGACGCTAGCCCAGCGGGACCTATGGGGAAGGTGCACACACATGCCCTCTTCAGCTGAAGCCATGCTTTCTTTCATTTTTTTGCATACAACTTGGGGCCAAAGCATCAGCTTGCCCCTGGGCCCCTCACACACCCTGCTCTGGCCCGCCTGGGCCCTCAGGTAACCCCACATCACGCTGCTACTTCCCCTCCTCCAGGGGTCCTTGTTGCCCTAGAGAGAAGGCCTGTCTTCCTGAGCCCCACTGACCCCCCTTTGCACCCCTGCCCCCTGTCTTCTTGCTCTGCCTGGCAAGCCCCTCCTGCCTTCAGAGCCCGCTCAGGGAAGGCCCTTTTTCCCCCTGGGCCCCAGAGTGACCCCTGCCCAGCCCCCGGCCTTCCCTCTGGCCCAGCATCTCCTGGGTGTGCAGTCATGGTGTAGTTGCCCCGAGACAGGGCGTGGACTGACCGTGGGCATGTGCTCTGGAGCCAGCCTGCCCGAGTCCACTGCTGGCTTTGTCTAGGGCAGGCTGTGTGCCTTCAGGCATGTTACTCCACCTCTCTGAGCCTTAACTGCCTCACTTGCAGGCATCTTTTTTTTTTTTTTTGAAAGTCGTTCAGTCCTGTCCAACTCTTTGCAACCCCATGGACTATACAGTCTGTGGAATTCCCCAGACCAGAATACTGGAGAGGGTAGCCTTTCCCTTCTCTAGGGGCTCTTCCTAACCCAAGGATCGAACCCAGATCTCCCGCATTGCAGGTGGATTCCTTACCAGCTGAGCCACCAGGGGATCTTCCCAACCCAGGGATTGAACCAGGGTCTCCTGCATTGCAGGAGGATTCTTTACCAACTTCCCTGGTGGCTCAGACAGTAAAGTGTTTGCCTACAATGTGGGAGACCCCAGTTCAACCCCTGGGTTGGGAAGATCTCCTGGAGAAGGCAATGGCAACCCACTCCAGTACTCTTGCCTGGAAAATCGCATGCACGGAGGAACCTGGTGGGCTGAAGTCCATGGGATCCCAAAGAGTTGGACACGACTGAGCGACTTCACTTTCACTTTTCTTTACCAACTGAGCTGTCAGGGATCCCAGGAAGCAGGGACTGGAACATCCTCTATTTCCCTGCTTCCCTGAGCAGTCCTGAGGGCTGGCTGGTGCCTGTCCGTGCCCCTCCCCCTTGAGGTCAGGGGCCAGGGTGGGCGCAGCGCTGGGGAGGGAAGTCTCCCTCTCTGCGGGACTTCTTCCTCTCAGTGTGGGGAGGGCCCGGGGGCGGGGCTGAAGGCAGACTGGGCCCCACCCACCCCGACCCTGTGCAGGGCCCACCCTCTGAGTCACCCGCTGATGCGTCTGACCGAGGTGTGGCCGGGATGGCCTTCAGGTCCCCAGAGTGACATGAGTCATGACCTCATCCAGAGTGAAGCCATGGATAAAGCTGAGGTCAAAGGGCAGAGGCTGCCCAGAGCCCGGGGACCCAGGCCCGGCCGGCTGTCCAGCTCCACAGAGATGCAGGCGGGGGAGGGGGGTGCCCCAGAGGGCCCGCACACCCTCGCCCAGCTCAGGTCCCCCGTGGGAGGGACCCGACTCCATTCCCGTCAGTGGAAGTAACGTTGGCCGATGCCTAGCCTGTCCGCTGCTGGGGAGGTGAGACACTGTCCCCGTCATCTGCAAGGGGCTGGCATCTAGAGGGAAGCCAGACCCAGAGAGTGACCGTATTGTGATGGATACCTGGAGCAAGGTCACTTTCTGTAGCAGGAAGCCCGACCTGCAGGTGCAAGATCTTGAGCCCCACAGAAAGCATCCCCTTGGCCCGAGAATCTGGGAGCGTTTCCTACAGGGCGCCTCTCCCCCAGCTCACAGAGGAGGCGGAGTGTGAAGGGAGCAGGACCGTCCTCTGCCCGCCGCTGCTGTGCTGGCGGTCAGGATCGTGGTGGCCCAGCCTCGGGGCCCTTGGGCGCCAGCCTACAGGGAGGTTACCTTGGTCCCCTGGGCTATGTTTTGTTAGAGGGCCCCGAAGCAGAGTGTTGGGGCCCTCGCTGACACGGTCCTGATGGCCTTCAGTCCTCTCGGGCCTCCCACCTCTTCTGGAACCTTCTTGCCCTGCTGGGTTGTGGGCCACTAGTTAGATGGGCCAACGCAGCCCGTGCACTGAACAAAGCTTCCTGCAGCTCTTTCCCTGCGGTTTAATGTGTCATGGAGGCAAGGACGTGCGCAGGGAAGACATGCTCGTGAATCCGTGAAGCCGGTTCTCATCAATTTCAGTATCACACGCCCTTGCTCCTAAATGAGCTTCCAGGATGTTCTGCCAAGCCTGGGCACCACCGCAGAGCTCCCCTGCCTGCCTGGAGCCAGTCCGAATCCCACCTGCTAACGAATGGCGCTTCTTGAAGCATGCCTAGGCTGCTTGCCCCTTGTTCCCACTGAGAGCTGTTTTCTGGGGAGCCACACGGGACCCACTATGTGGGTACCAGGACATCCCACAGCGTCCTTTCTGAGGCTCCCCTGGGGACGCTGTCTCCTCTCCGTAGTGACAAGTCAGGATGCTCCGGAGTGACGGTTTGTGACGGTTTGTTTCTGCAACATGGGCATCATATCTCCATCCTTGCCTCGCCACCACGAAGCCGGGAGCCAAACTTACGGCCATGCACCAAAACAGGGGTCCCCAGCCCCCAGGATCTGATGCCCGATGTTCTGAGGTGGAGCTAATGTAATAGAAATAAAGTGCACAAAACATGCAACGCACTTGACTCATCCCGAAACCATCCCCTCCAACCCAGGTCGGTGGAAAAGTTGTCTTCAAGGAAATTGGTCCCTGGTCCCAAAAAGGTTGGGGACCACTGCACCAAAAAACAGCGTCTCAGGGCAACAGTTTGTGTCCCAGCCCTACCTCTGGCTACCTGGTTTTTTCCTACCACTCTTTTTGACTTGATTTAGTTTCTCTTCTTTCCTTTTTATCTTGATCTTGTTTGTAAAGGGGCTTAAGTACTGAGGGCAGCAGTGGGGGCTGGGGGATTAAATATAAATGAATAATAAATAGGAGGAAACTCCAACTTCCTTGAAGCTCCACCCAGGACACCTAGGGCTTTGAGGACACCCATCCTCAGCAGCCATGAAATTAAAAGACACTTGCTCCTTGGAAGAAAAGCTATGACCAACCTAGACAGCATATTAAAAAGCAGAGACATTACTGTGCCAACAAAGGTTTGTCTAGTCAGAGCTATTGCTTTCCCAGTGGTCATGTATGGATGTGAGAGTTGGACCATAAAGAAGCTGAGAACTGAAGAATTAATGCTTTTGAACTGTGGTGTTGGAGAAGACTCTTGAGAGTCCCTTGGACGGCAAGGACAACCAGTCCGTCCTAAAGGAGATCAGTCCTGAGTATTCATTGGAAGGACTGATGTCAAAGCTGAAGTTTCAATACTTTGGCCTCTAAGAGCTGCCTCATTAGAAAAGACCCCGATGCTGGGAAAGATTAAAGGCAGGAGGAGAAGGGGACGACAGAGGGTGAGATGGTTGGATGGCATCACAGACTCAATGGAGATGAGCTTGATTAAACTCTGGGAGTTGGTGATGGACAGGGAAGCCTGGCGTGCTGCAGTCCATGGGGTCACAAAGAGTCGGACATGACTGAGAGACTGCTGAATGGAAGCGACCCTCAGGAGGGGCGGGTCTCTGGGGGAGACTGAGATGCGGGGGGAAGGATTCCTGCCGCCCAAGGGGAAGCCCTGAAGGTGTCCGGGTCTGCACCCGGAGGCAGGACAGACTCTGACCAGCAGGGGGCACTGCTCCCTCCGGCTCCTGGGCACTGCCCAGACATCTGGAACCCGATTCCCTTTACCAGCAGAGCACGCGGGGCCTCCAGCCAGCCATGCTCACGGCAGCTTCTGCGACCGGGGGCCTGCCCTTTCCAGGCAAAAACTAACGCGCCCCCAGGGGCCTGCACCCCAGTTTCAGATGGGAGAAGGAAAGCGAGGAATGGGTCCTTTGACTTAAGGCTTCAGTTTCCCCATCCATGCTTCAGTCGCTCAGTTGTGTCCGACTCTTTGCCACCCTATGGCCTGTAGCCCACCAGGCTCCTCTGCCCATGGGATTCTCCAGGCAGGAATACTGGCGTGGGTTGCCACTTCCTCCTCCAGGGGGTCTCCCCGACGCAGGGATCAAACCCGCATCTGTTGAGTCTCCTGCACTGGCAGGCGGGTTCTTTACCATATACTTTAACAACCGTGTTAATGACAGCATGGCTTCCCCCAGGAAGGCCGTGCAGCTTGCTCTTTGCATGTAAAGCCGTCATTCTGAACAGGGCTCTCCAGACCTCAGCAGGCGGCCGCAGGGCCCTGCAGAGAGGGTGCGGACCCCCAGCTCCAGGGTCTACACCCGAAGGCTTTCTCTGCCTGACAGGTCGCCCCTCTGACCTGGCTTTGCTTCCGAGCCTTCACCCAGGTGGGAACTAGCTCCCCACTTGATGCCCGCAGCCCCCAGGCCCACGACGGCATCCACTACACCCTTGTAAAGCTCACCTCCAAAGAGGGTTGTGTCCGCTCTCTCCTTGGCCCACACCCCCCTGCCCCCACAGCCCCCGTCACACTGCAGGCGGCCGGGTCACCAGGCTCTGGGCCCTCAGGGCAGGGCCCCGGGCCTGGAGCGGCTTTTCCGAGAACGTGTGCAGAGTCATCAGGGGGATGCCACCTGTGGGCTGACTGCGCGCCACCCCCCACGGCGTAGGACGCCCTTTATACAGCACAGCCCTACACCTTCCCCTTTCCCAGAGGGGAAACTGAGGCACGGGGCTGTCAGGTGACCACACCAGGGTCCCAGGGCACCAAGAGCTTGGCCGGAACCAGACAGACCTTGTGCGGAGCCTGGGGGAGCAACTCCTACAGGCTCTAAGGACCTGGGACACTGGGGTGTGGGCGCTTCCTGGAGGTTTGTCCCCAGTGTCTCCCCAGGAGGGGTGATGTCCACCTCGACCACCTGTGTGGAGGGGGCCAGGCCTGTGTGTCCTGAGGGCACCCAGGCCCAGGAGGCTGGGGTGGGGGGGGCGGCGCTGGGACCCAGGGGAGGGAGAGGAGACAGGCTGGGGAGGAGGGGCCGGGACTAACGGTCTGGCCTTGCCCATTCTATGAAGGGGGGCTGGGGGGACCAGGGGGAGTTGCTGAGGTCACTGGAACTGGGACATGAACTGGGCCGGGTCAGATTCCCCGGGGTGGTGCCCGCGGCCTGCACGCGGGGTGGCTCCTCCCCTGCAAGGCCCCTGACACCCCAGGGTGGGGGCCCGCTGCATAACCATCACCCGGTTTCCCAGACCAGGCAGGCCCGGCTTCTGGCCGCGGGTGGGTCCAGGCCCGGAAGGCCGGGCGCGGGGGTGGAGGGGGGCGGCGGTTGGGCCTGGGCGGGGCTGGCAGAGGGGCCGGGCCGCCCCATTTCTGCGAGGGCGGGCGGCCGGCGCCTTAAAATGCGGCGGGGGCCGGCTGCCCCGCAGACCGTCAGCCCGGCCTGCACGGGGCGCCTTTCCAGTCCCCCTCGCCGCCGCGTTCCCCGCGCCCCGGGCATGTCCCTGCGGTCCCGGCGCCCGCCCGCCTAAGCCCGAGCCGCTGGCGCAGGTGGCCGCGTTCCCTCCGTCGGCGCTCGGAGCCGCGGCCTCAGTGCGCGTCCCCTCCCGGGGCCGATTCCCCGCGCTGCTGCCCGCCGCCGGCCGGTCCGCCATGCAGGCGCAGGCGCTGCTCCTGGCCGCGCTGGCCGCCCTGGCGCTGGCCCGGGAGCCCCCGGCCGCGTCGTGCCCCGCGCGCTGCGATGTGTCGCGGTGCCCGAGCCCCCGCTGCCCCGGCGGCTACGTGCCGGATCTCTGCAACTGCTGCCTCGTCTGCGCCGCCACCGAGGGCGAGCCGTGCGGCCGCCCCGTCGACTCGCCTTGCGGGGAGAGCTTGGAGTGCGTGCGTGGGCTATGTCGCTGCCGCTGGGCGCACGCCGTGTGTGGCACCGACGGGCACACCTATGCCAACGTGTGCGCGCTGCAGGCGGCCAGCCGCCGCGCGCTGCAGCTCTCCGGGACGCCCGTGCGCCAGCTGCAGAAAGGTGCCTGCCCATCGGGTAAGCGCTCGGCCTGCGGGGAGGGAGCTCCAGCATCGCTGGTGGGGGTGGGATGAGGGATGAAGAAGCGTCTCCTGGGAAACGGGGCTCAGAGCCACGGAGGAGCGCTCCCCAGGGAACAAGTGACTTTTTCTTTTAGAGATCATCTAACCGGGCTTCTGGTCTTCAGGTCGGGAACACCGACGGGGAGAGGTAAAGTGCTGTCCGGAAGGTCACAGAAGTAGCCCACCAGTGGTGAGACCAGGGGCTCTCTGACCGCCCCAAGGGGCCTGGTCCGCCCAGCATTTCCCCGGTCTCATTAAAATGTGCCCACCTTGTGTCTCGTTTCCCATGGTCCCCATATCCCTGCTCTGCCTGGGTGTTGGGTGCAAAGCATTCTTTCCTGGCCTTCGATGTCTCAATATTCAAATGCAGTTGAGCCACATGTAGTGTTTTCTCTTTTTTTGTACCGCATTTAAAATGTGTCTCTGGAAGGTCGTTTAGTAACCGTGAGCCAGCGTGTGGGGTCTCTGGACTGTGTGGGGGGTCTCCGTGGGAACAGGACGTGGGGTAAGAATCTCTCAGTCCCATCCCATTAAAGCTTAGAGCACGAGTGCGTGCGTGCTAAGTCGCTCAGTCGTGTCTTTGTGACTCCATGGACTGTAGCCCGCCAGGCTCCTCTGTCCATGGGATTCTCCAGGCAAGAATTCTG
>SNSB01003990.1:3007875-3025102 GCA_012922965.1 Capreolus pygargus | reverse complement strand
GGTTGACCCTGTGAAAGAAAATGCTAGAAAACCCTGCTGTGCCCATGCTCGTCTGGGGCATCTCTTGGGAAGGCAGGCTCCAGCGTTGGTTCCTCGGTGCTCTGAGGGCATGCCCTGCGCTGAGTTCACAGCAACCGAGAGCAATCAGGCTCTGTGTGTGTATGCAGCCTGCAGCAGCCGGGGTGACACTAACCCCCGGGACAGGCTCCACCATGGGGCACAGGGCCGCCTGGGGGCCGGGGAGCCTGGAGGGGCTGAAGCGCTAGCTCTCCTGGGAAGAGAAGGCAGGGTGAACCGCCACATGGAGACCTTACCGTGTGTGGTGAGCTGGGTTGGGGAGAACACACAGCCCAGAGCAGCTGGTGTGCAGGGGGATGTGTGTGTGCATGCGTGCGTGCCTTTGTGTGTGTGTGCGTGTGCGTGCGTGCCTTTGTGTATGTGTGCATGCGTATGCGTGTGTGCATGTGTGACCCCAAGTCTGGACAGCTTGGTAGGGACAGGACCACGCGTGTCCCATAAAGGTTGTACCTTAGACTTCACCCTTAGGCCAGGCTTCCCACATCAGGTCTGGGATTCTGAAAACAAGTGTTCTGGGGCCCAAAATTTCTGGAAAGTAAACTCCAGCCCTGCAGTGGGGAGTCACACTCAGCTTGAGTCTATCAGAGCTCCTGAGAAAACCTGCAGCAAGGTAAAAACAAAAACAACAAAAACCCCCCAAATGATAAAAACCCAGGGTTTCCCAAGAGAACTTCAGCAAAGAGCTCCTTCCTGGGAGAATGCACGGGACCTCCCCCCGGCATGTGGGGTTCCAGGGAGCCTAGTTTGGGAAGCATTATGTGGGATTAGCCATGATTATATGGGACAGCCTTTGAAAGGTTTTAAGAGAAGTGAGGGTAATGTGGTCAGGCTTGTGCTTGGATTGTGCCCAGGAGACTGGGGGCATGGGGCCGCTCAGTGTCGCGGTGGGGGGGACGTTATCATTTACTGTGCACCCACCACACCCTCTGCCTTGGGGCTTAGAGCCAGCGGGCCCATCTCAGGCTATGCTGGTGGGTCAGACAGGCAGAGGGCTCAGTCTGGGCCTGGTGTGGGCACCCCCCAAAGCCAACTCTCCCAAGTAGTGGATGCTCTTAGAGTCAGGCTCCAGGGCGCCAAGGGCTGGAGTGGGTTGGAGGTGGTCTAGGCATTTTGAAGCTTTATTTTCTTTAATAACTATTAAATGTTGTGTTCTTTTTTAAAATGTTCATTTACTTGGCTGCACCGGGTCTTAGTTGAGGCCCAGGGGATCTTTAGTTGTGGTTGGTGAGCTCTTAATTGTCGCAAGTGGGACCTAGTTCCCTGACCAGGGATTGAACCCCAGGCCCCCTACATTGGGAACACAGTCTCAGCCACTGGACCACCATGGACATCGAGAAAACTTTCTTCTTGGCCGATGGAGTCCCGGCTTGCGAAGCCCCTTCTCTTGTGTCCTGCTGGCTGTGGGGTGGCAACAAGGCCCCTGCAATGAGGCAGAGCTTGGCTGTGTCCTGGAGAAACTCAGATAGTGGGGGAGACACGGGAGGCTGAGCAGAGAACAGTAGCCTGGTGACCAGGGGCAGACGCAGAGGGTTCGGGGGCTGAGTGGAAGGTCACCAGCTGGAGCCATCCCTGCCCCTCCTACTAACGCGGTGCCGCCTGCGAGGTCCTTGTCCTCAGTTTCCTCATCTGTAAAGTGGGATGACTGCTCAGTTTTGGTGAACTGGTGCAGAGAGTAATGAGCTCCAGCGTGCAGACACATGCCTCTAACGAGCGGTCGACCGACAGTCCGTGTATTTTGTGTGTGATGATCACGCTTCTGACGCCTCCCACCACCCTTTCCATCACCTGATGAGGTCTGGGAGGCTCCCCAGAGGCGGAGCTCCGGTGCTGAGCCGCAGGAGGTGACCGGGGCTCTCAGGACGTATGGATGGGGGGGATGCAGGGAAACGGGGAGCCGGGCAGAGGCAGAGGGACCAGCTGCACCAGGCGGGCGCGCAGACCACAAGTCCTGCCTTCAGAGCCCCCAGGGGCAGGGGGCACCCAGAGGGGCTGAGGCCACTGGAGGGCGCGGAGGGGCGGCCTCGGTGGGCGGGGCGGCCTCGGTGGGCGGGGCCACACGGCCCCGCTTCCCCTGGGCGTCTGGCACAGCGGTCCAGGCGCGGCCCGCCCTTGCTCCCGGTGCCCACCGGAGCACAGGGACCTCAGACACCCGGCTTCCCGGGAGGCAGCAGGGCCAGAGTCCAGCCCCTGTGGGACTGGAGCTGGTCCCGGGCTCCGACCGGCGCCATCTCACTTGGCGAATCTGTTCCTTACTCATGCACCCCAGATGTGCTCACAGAAGCCGGGAAGGGCCAAGTGACGGGGCTGAGGTCACTCGGCTGGGAAATGACCGAGGCAGGCCTGGCCCGGGTCTGGCTGGCACTCTTCTGCAGGCAGGGCGGCGGGCCCCTGAGGTCTGGAGTCAGGGTCAGGCCTGGGTCTCCAGCGCCAACAGGCTCAACCTCTATAGCGTATCCCTGGCAGCGTTACCTGACCCCCCAGCCTCCCTGGGGCCTGGTCAGAAATCACCGGGTGACCTCCGCGTGTAGCGGCAGGTAAAGGGCTACTGTCTCCAGCGTTTCCCCCCGGACGTGATTCCTGCGGCTCCACCCTCGCTGGCCTTTGGATGCACCCAGGGTCCTGTCTCCAGCCCCCTCCTTCCCTGAGCCGGAGTCCTGTGTCTCAGCTGGCCCTTACCCTCAACTGACAGGACCACCCCTGGGGAGTTTAGGTCAGAAGCCTTCGTCACCCTTTGACCCCTTACTTCCCCCCATTCCTCACTCCCGGCAGGAGGGTTCTCAGCTCGACCTTGAGATATTCCCCGCAGGGCCCTTCCAGCCACGCTGGCCTCCGCGGACCTTTCCGCCTCCCTCATCGTCCCTTTGGTCACTTCACACGGCGGCCAGGATGAATCTGTGCTGCCCGTCACGGGTGGGACCTCTGCAGCAGTTCCCCGACGCCTACCCTGACCCCCAAACCCCTGGGCCGCCTGGGCCTGCCCACCCCTCCAGCACCGTCCCCTCCCCCGCTCCAGACACACTGGCCTGCTTTCCCCCTCAGGGTCTTCGCACGTGCAGTGTCCGCTGCACCAAGTTCCCATTCCCTCACCTTCGTGGGCCGAGTCGTCGACCTGCCTTAGCCTGGACGAGCGGCCCTCCCTGACTGCCTGGGTGATCCCCTTCATCAGCCTCATGGGCACACCTTGGGGACTCCTCTGAGCCACCTCACATTTCTTCTCTGACTCAATGCCTTATTTTCATCTTGCAGACGTCTGGTCTGTTTGTTCTCTGTGGGCCTGGTCCAGCAGCTGGGCTCATTTGGTGCCGCTGGAATGAAAGTCCAGCCCATGTGGTGGGTGTTCCCTCCTTGCATACCCCCCGTGATGGTGGGCTCACTACCTACTCGGGGAGCTCTTGCACCTTCCCATGTCTGTGCTAGGCAGACGCTACATGCTAGGGATGAGTGTCCATCAGGGGGAGAGTACATCCCAGAGCACTGCTTCTGCGTGGAGCAGAGGTGTCCCTTTGCACAGCCTCTGCTCACAGCTGCAGACCAGGAGGCCTGTGAGGCTGCAATTAAGTCAGAATTTCGAGCCCCGGGGCGGTTCATTCATCCTCAGTCGCTTCGATCCTTGTCCAACTCTGTCCGTGGGATTTTCCCAGCAAGAAGCCTGGAGGGCAATTCACAGCGTGGCATTTAATCGTCGGCTTTTATTGTTCAGCCCCAGAGCAGGTGCCAGTGGAGACTTTGAGCTCTGTTTATTTAACAGCTTTGTTGACTTTCTGTGTTTGACCCTCTTAGCGGCTTCCCGGGCCTTGCACTCAGGATTCACAGGGCCTCCACCTCTCCCCTCCCCCCCACCGGACCAGGGGCTGACTGCAGCTTCTGGCGGCTCCTGAGGACACGTGAGGAGCCAGGGGTCCGGCCAAGAGGGGCTTAGGGCCTGGACGGCACCCTCACCCTCTGTGCTCCCTGCAGGGCTTGGCTTGGACGGCACCCTCACCCGCCGTGCTCCCTGCAGGGCTTGGCCTGGACGGCACCCTCACCCGCCGTGCTCCCTCCAGGGCTTGGCTTGGACGGCACCCTCACCCACCCTGTGCTCCCTAAAGCTAGTCTGGAGGTGCGCTGGGATCCCACAGCACCCCATCCGGTCCTGTCTTCCCCAAGCCTGTCCCCTTCCCATGAGCCTCCACACCGGACTCCCACTTGCCTTTGGGGACCAGGCAGGACCTCCCTTGCAGCCTGCCGGCTCAGTACATCTTGGGCTCTGCTTGCTGTCCACTGCCACCACCACCATCACCAGCCGAGTCCCTGTGAAATCCATGATCATCTGTGCCGTGAGGGACAAAGGACAAATGGGTGGAACTCGGGGAGAGAGAACCCATCTTTGGGACGGGGAGGGGGAGCGATGAGGGAGGGCTTCCTGGAGGAGGCGGCATCTAAACTGCCATGGAGATGGCAGATGCAAACAGAGCCCGTGCAGAGGAGGATAGCAGGAAATGTGAGCATAGGCTGGAGGAGCTGTGAGGGTGGCCCATCTTCAGGAAACGAGAGACCCCTGAAGCTCATGGGCAGTAGGTGTGCAGAGCAGGGTACGGGGGCCCAGACTGTGGGAGTCTGGTGCCTGAGTGGGTCTGAGCTTGGCTGACAGCCGAGGGGGACAGGCTCCAGAGGCTCTGGGAGCTCATGACTGAGGGGGGCAGGGGGCAGGGCGGCTGGGTGGCCGGGCCTTTCCTGAAAGGGCAGGTTCAGAGGGCTCTGATTAGGTCCTGGCGTAGGCTCTGGCACGGAGGGTACCCAGTGGGGGGACGGGCTTCCATGGCAAGGGCCTGGCTGCGAGCGGCCCTGCCCTGCGTTGGTGCGTGCCACGTTGCTCTGTTTGCATCACTGAGAGGGGGCGGGCGGTGTCTGGGACAGGGCCGCAGGCTTATTGCCCCTCCAGACTGTGGGGCCCCCTTCATGACCTGCGGGGCCCGTGGGGCCCCACCCCCACCCCCATGCAGTTCCAGGTCTGAGCTGGGCTTCAAGTCCACCTCCCGAGGGACCCGAGGGGCCACCCAGCCACTTGGGGGATGAACTGCCCCGAGTCCGTCACGCCGCGAGCGTTGTGCCGGGGAAGCCGGAGCCCAGGTGTGACTGGCTCAAACCCCTGACGGCATCCACCTGGCCCGACACATGCCCCCCCGGCTGCCGAAAGCAGAGAGTCACGTGGCCTCCTTGCAAGCCTGGGGTTCGTGCGAACCGGATGTGGAGCAGTGGGCTGCTGGCTGAGTCCCGCCAGAGGGACTGAAAGCCACCTCCTCCCGAGCTACTCTGATGGAGGGAAGCCAGCAGGCTTTACCAGGGTCAAGGGTGAGACCTTGTGCTGCAGGCTAAATGCCCATCATGTCTGGATGTGTTTGTCATGGCCTTTATAAGGAAAGACCCCAGCAAGGTACAGTGGCCTGCCCGAGGTCATCAGGTGGGAAGGGACAGCTCTGCCCTGAGCCTGGTCCCTCTGACTATTCTTGTACACCGGGCAAGCCTCCAGCACCTTGAGGAAGTAGCCTCCCAGCTTAGTTCTGATAAAGGTGTTGAATAGTTGGAAAAAGAATGAAAGCACAGACTCCTTGCCCTAGAGTAGCACAGACATGGCCAGGACATGTGGGTGTGTGCCTCTCAAATAGAATGCCAGGTCTGCTGCAGAGGGTAGCAGGGGCCCCCTGGAATTGTGCAGTGCACAACCTGCCCAACTGTATGCTTTAGCCCTCTAGCAGAGCCAGGACTGAGACCCAGTTCTGCCCCAGCTCCGCCACTTCCGTGGTGAGGCCCTGCAAGTCTAGGCTCTCCACACCTTCAGCTTCCCCCTCTGTGAAGGGGGGACAACAGACCCTCCTCCCTGGATCACTGACAGTCAATGAGATAATTTACCCCAGTGTAAGGGCTAACAGGCGTTAGTGGGAACAAACCTTAATGCTGCCAAGTGGATGTTTCTGACATGAATGGAGTTTATGAGAGGGAAGCAGGGCCTCTGAGGGTGGGAAGAAAGGCAGAAAGGCTACCACGTGCCAGGCCTTGCCCATGGGGGTTCCCCTGGCCTCATTTAGCCCCCATGTCACAGCTGAGGACCCTGAGCCCAGAGGAGTCAACAGCTAGGCCAGTAGGGCAGGGAGGGCTTCCTGTAAGAGGAAGACCAGGGGGTTGACCCCACCTTAGCTTGCAGGCGGCCCGGAGTCCTTCCTGGTCTGTGGGGCCCCTTCAATAAAGTGCAGACAGGCTGGTGGCAGAGCCCTCTGCTCCGTGGTGTTGGCCGCAACCGCAGTGGGATTCACAGTCAGAGGAGCCGGGCTGACCCCAAGCTGAGGACGGGCCATGCCAGGCTCTCCTGGGAGCCGGACAGCCCGTCACCCTGGACAAGGACCAACGACGAGAAAGAGACGTGTCAGGGGTCGAGGGGCCTGGCTGCCAGCCTTGCTGGGTGCCCTGACCTCTCTGAGCCTTTTTCTTCGTCTGTACAATCGTGACGATCCCTGCCCTGTAGAGCGGCTGTGAAAATTCCCCGAAGCCCAAGTGCCGGAGACTGGACTGGCGTGGCCTGTGGAGTGGAGGTCTGGCTGCAGCCATCAGCCCTGTGTTACAGGGATGGGAGGCTGGGGGTCACAGACAGCAGGGGTCCCCCCTCCCCCCCACCCCACCCCAGGAGCCGCAGCAGGATCTGAAGTCACCGTCTTTGGCTGCGGGGAGACAGTTCACTCCAGGACAGGCATGTTTTCAAGAAAAAGAAAAACACAGGCAGGGAGCCATCCTGGGAACTAATTAGATCCGGAAGGCAGCCCCTGGGGCTGCAAAGCGGCCCCTTGTGGGTGGTGGGTGGGGCCTGGGGGTGTGGGCGAGAGGCCGCGAGGGGCCCCTGGGACCGTGCACCCACTCACAGGGCCCCCGTTCCCTGCGGCTCTCTGCTCACCACCGTGCGTCTGGGTGCCCAGGCCATGGGGACATTCTCGAAGGACAGGTCTGGGAGGGGTCACATGGGGCCTTGGGCCCCAGATGACAGAGCTGGGTCCCTGAGCCCACTGAGTCAGGCAGGGCGGCTCCCCAGGGTCAGTGTGTTGGCCTGGGCCTGGGGACTGCAGGAGAAAGAATGACTGCAAAGCGGGGCCACTGCAGAGCGCGCGTGCCTGGGGAGCCACACCTGAGGGCCCCGGGAGGCCGGCGCGGCAGTAGGAGACTGCGGGAGTGGGGCCCGGACAGCCCGGTCCCCAAGCCCTGGTGAGAGCTGCCATCTGGCCTGCAGGCTGTAGTCAGCACTGTGGACAGATGGGCCCAGCGTGGGCACCTGCTGATGACCCCTCCATCCTCAGCTCTTAGCTGACCGCTGGGTGATGTGGGGGTAGTGGGGGAGTCTTCTGATTGCAGGAGGCAATAGAAGAATGGGCAGTGACCTCCGAGTTAGGGGAAAAAACTGAGTCTCAGCCCTGGCTCTGCCTGTTGTGTGCTGGACGGGTAAGGCGTGCAGTCGGGCAGGTTGCTCACTGCACAATTCCAAGGGCAGCCGTCATGCTGTGATCTCTGTTGATAATGTGCAGTACACAACCTGTGCGGCAATACGAGTGGCCCTGGGTGGGGTGTCTGGGCCAGTGCCTCTGCCATCCTGGGCCGGGACTTCCCCATCCATTTCCCTGGCCGTTGTGAGTATCCAGAGTCAGCACACACATTAGGTCCTCTTTCAGGGTCCACCACTGTCAGCCCTCCCGGAAGCCCTGCCGCACAGAAACGCAGGAGGAGGGCCCCGGGCACACTCGGCTCTCCTCCCGTCCCCGGGAGGTGCCGCTGGACCCCCGGCCTTGGGAGCTTTGCTCTGATGTGAAGTTCTTCCTGACTAGGACTCCCAAGGCCTGCGGACTACAGCTTAGTTTTGAAAACACACACATACACACACACCAATGCTAACAGCTGAATCTGGTCAAGACTGACTGTTGACTTCAGAACTTTGGCTCCAGGACAGGGTGAGGCCGGGGTGGGGGTTGTCAAACCCCCCCAAATAAACAGAGTCTGCCTCCCAGCCGTGGGGCCCGAGGTTTTCAAGTGGAACGCGGCGGTGGGAACCGCGTCTCTCGTTTCCCACTGATTCATGGGATGATTCATCCTTGTGTGGGGAGGCAGCCCAGGAAGCCCGCCCTGCCCCGCCTCCCACCCCATCCCCACCACCCACCTCGCCCGATTAAAGGGACAGGATCTGGTGGGGGGGCGGGGGGGGGGCCATGAACCATCCGGCTGACCCAGGAGCTCTCGGGGTGCCCAGAGTCAGGGAGGGCAGAGCCTCAGGAGGCACCAGGCCTGCGTCCACCCTTAACTGTCTTCACCTCCAGCCCGTTTCCTGGCATGCTGCTCCCACTGCGAGACCTGCTTAGCAGGCTGAACAACCTTTGTGGAGATGTTTGCAGACCTACTGTGTGCTGCTGGATCAGATGGGGTCTGGCAGAGCATGCCTGCCCTCCATCCTTCCCACCCGCCCCCTCTCAGGGGCCGCCTTGGGGGTCGCCTCTGCTGGTGACAGCTGGGCTGCGGGGCACCCCGACAGGTCTGCTGTGTCCCAAAGGAGCTGGTGCGCGGGTGGGAGGTGAGCCTTGCCCGGCTTCTCCCTGGGGATCCTGCAGCCACCCGGGCCCTGCCACCTGCCCGCGGGGGCACTGGAGACAGTGCATGCAGCCTCCCGCTCTCACACTCCCCAGCCCAGCTCACAGCACCCCCCACACACACCCCGCCCCGACCAGGCCTCCATGTCTCCCGCCTCTGTCTCACTTGCCTGGGGGAGAACCTTCAGAAAATCCACAGACCCAAACAAAGTCACCCGTCACCCTACCTCTGCCCCAAACGGCCATCGTGAAGTCTTTTGGTGTGTGTTCCTGTCAGCCTGTGACCCGTGAATATTTTACGGGGGGGTTTTGTTTTTAAATCGTCCCATGAAATTGAGTGTCGCCGATTTTAACTCATCTCTGGAGAGGCTGCACTGGAAAGAACAGCACCTGCGGGGCGGTCCACATGCGGTCCGGATCTGCGGACGGCCGGGTCAGTGGCTCAGCAGCTTGGTCAGCTTGGGGCGCGCTCCGCTGGCCAGCGGGACCTGGGCTGAATCGGCTGGCAGGGAGCAGACGGGCCTAAAGCTCTGTGGAGTCCCTGAGATCGGGGATGGAGTCAGAGTCCCAGAGGTCGGGGATGAAGTCCCTGAGGTCAGGGACGGGGTCCCTGAGGTCAGGGGATGGGGTCCCTGGGATCAGGGATGGAGTCTCTGAGGTCGGGGGATGAGGTCCCTGGGATCAGGGATGGAGTCAGGGTCGTGGGATGGGGTCTCTGAGGTCAGGGGATGGGGTCCCTGGGATCAGGGATGGAGTCAGGGTCGTGGGATGGGGTTCCTGAGGTCGGGGACGGGGTCCCTGAGATGGGGGACAGGATTCCTGAGGTTGGGGACGGGGCCCCTGAGGTTGGGTCCCGTGGGTCCCGTGGTAGCACGGTCTCTTCTGATCCGATGCTCTCACCCCTCCCTCTGCCTTGCTCACACTGGGCCCGGTTTGCAGTCGGCCGGACCCAGCGGCAGCTGCCCTCCTGCTGTGTCTTTGCACCTCTGTTCCCTTCCACCCAGCGTGCCCTTCCAGGCACTGGGCTCCACAGGGCACCCTGGGCCTGCCTCTGTCCCATCGCTGGTCACACGGTGCTGGGACTGGCTGGCCACTGGCCTGCTCCCAGCACGGGGTGTGCACCCAGAAGGTGCTCGGCATCCCTATGAGAGCGAGTGCAGCGGACAAGGCCTTATGCCGGGAGCCCCAAGGAGGATCTGGGAGAAACCGCCAGGGGGCTACCTGGAGGAGGCAGGGTTTGAGCCGCACCTGGGACAGGCCGAAGCGTTGTGGTAGGGGGGACTCGGGAGAGGTCCGGGTGGGAGGAGGCACAGAGAGGTGGGCGATGGAGCTGGGGGTGAGTGGCCCCACTGGGAGGGGTGATACCTGGCCTTGCCCATGTGGGCTTGCCTGTCCCAGTGCAGAGCAGTGGTGGGCACGAGCCTAGGCTAAAGAATATCCAGGCCTAGTGCCAAGCCCTCCCCTGTCTGGGTTCTCCGGGAACCTTGGGGACATGGGGATTGCCTGGTAGGGGAGAACTTTGTGAGACCATGGAACCTGAAATGGCCCCTCCACCTTGAAGACAGACATGAATGCAGGTTCCCAGCGCCCTTGGATGGGGCAGCAGAGCTAGGCTCAGCCCCCACGGGCTAGCAGGCCAGTAGCTTCTCCTCCAGAAATTCGGGGACTGTTAGCAATCCACCTGGAAATAAACGTGCTGGGCATCTGCGTGTGCTGGGAGCCGCAGAGCCCTGGCCTGGGGTGGGCCCCAAGTCTGTGACCATGACCTCTGAACCTGAGACCACACCTCTCCACTGGGCTCTGCCTCTGCAGGGGGGCCCCTGGCGGCCCGAAGTTTGATCATCAAGGAGCCAAGACTGGGGCACGTCCCAGCTAGGCTCCGGCCACCCTGGACAGGCGGCCTTTGATTCAGGCTGACCGCGGGAGGCTGGGCCCTCCACGGTCAGTGACCATGGGCTGATTGAGAGGCAGACATCACAGGATCGGTGGGGTGGGCCCTCCTTGCCTCCCCTGACCACGGAGCCCAAGGCAAGCTCTGTTCTGGGCCCCGAGTCCCAGTCAGGCTTTAATGCACAGCCAGGGCCTTGGTAGGGGTGGTCCGGGGGGAGGGAGGGCCCTAAGGACAGGGAGACCTGTGGCTCCATCCAGAACCTGGCTCTGCTCCAATGGAGTTTCCGTTTTTCCACCTTCGGGATGGAACTGATGACCCCTGCCCTGGCCGCCCCCTGGACAGCCGGGGAGATGAGTCTGGCTGTGGGTGGGGACCTCACTTGTCCACAGAGGCTTCCGAGGCCCCAGTCGTGGGCCTGTGCTCCTTCCCGTCCCCTTGGACAGTCGGGAAAACCAGATTTTCTCCAGATCCTGGTGCCCGGTCACTTCCCAGAGACCCTCAGCTTGGAGCTGGGCTTTATGGGCTAAGCCCTCTTCGTTCAGCACCTTCAGGGAGCCTTAAGGTCTGCACGTCAACGGCCTGTTCCTGCAGCTCTCTGGGGCGGGCAGGGGTGGAGAGGTCCAGAGACTGCAAGCGATTTGCCTAAAGCCACACAGCTGGAGCCCAGCCCGGCGCTCCTTTCAGGCCCTGGGAGCCGCTGACAGGCAGTGCTGGGCAGTGCGGGCTCCAGATAACCCTGCTGTCCAGTGGGGGCCTTGGGAGAACCCAGCACGTATGCCCGCAGAGAGACCAAAGGGGCTACGGGCCTAGTGCCACCCGCACGCCTCAGGCCTGTGGTCCCGGCAGGCGGCTGCTGACAGCAGCAGAAATGTGAGCCGGTGAAGGCTCTGGGGAAGGTCGCGAGCTGCCTGGCAAGGCAGCCTGGGGCCGGGCCAAGCTCGACACACACAGAGGGGCCCTGGCAACTCAGACGGCGGCAGCCCGATGTGGCCCAGGAGGGAGCCGCCCCACGGCCAGGAAGCGCCCACCCAGGGGGAACAGCCACGACCTTGTCCAGCAACTGCATGGGTCCAGGGCCTGCAGGGACAGGCCAGTGCTGCAAGCTGGGGTGAGGTGGGGGACGGCTTCCTCACACCAATAGACTGCGTCTAGGAGAGAAAGGGCAAGGGCCCTTGGCAGCTGGCCCAGAGAGATCCAGCCCGAGCTTTGTGAGAGTACTGTGTGGCCCAGGATAAGTGTCCTGACCTCTCTGAGCCTCTCGGCCGGCCTGGCGATGTGAGGTGGGGAAGCCCGGCATCCACCACCCTGATCCTGGTGGTCTGGGCTGCACTAATGCACCTGGTTCTTCCTGCCAGTGTAGGTCTCCACCAGCTGACCAGCCCGCGGTACAAGTTCAACTTCATCGCCGACGTGGTGGAGAAGATCGCGCCGGCCGTGGTCCATATAGAGCTCTTCCTGAGGTGCGTGGAGGCCCTCGTGGCCCGCCCCACCATCTCCTGGGCCCAGACAAGACTCAATCCTAGCACCGGGGGGGCAGTAGAGACCAGAGTGGCTATGCAATCCAGCGGACCTCAATCAGACCTCCTGGCCGCGGCTGCCCTGGGGAGGATGTCCCTCCCCAGTCCTGACCTCGTGCCCTAGAGAGGCAGAAAGCAGCTCGCACGTGACCCAGCTGCAGTGGCTGCCGCAGGCTCACAGGCGCTGTCTGAGCTGATGCCGCCCTGCAAAGCCCCGGCTCCCAAGGAATCCTGGGGTCTCCTCCCAAATCGACTTAGACACTGCAGCTCTGTCTTAACCTCACGGCCGCTGTGTGTGGAGGGGGCCGGCAGGGGCCCAGATGGAACACACAGGGTCAGACCCACCCCCACTTCCAACCTGTTGGGGTTGAATGGAGCCAGCCCCTTGCGTGCCATGCTGCCCGAGGGGACCATCACCAAGGCCTCAGCCACAACCCCAGGGCCTCGCTTGACTGGACTTCACAGCGCTTTCCCCGAGCGGTGGGGGCAGCCAGCATCATCAAGCCCCCCGAAGGCACAGGGGACGAGGGAGTCCATCCCCCACCCCACCCTGGGCAGGGGGCCAGGAGAGGGCAGAATCACTCCCACCCTGACTCCTGGCCCCAGAACAGGACTTGGCCCCTTCCCGCTGGCCGTGGAGCTTGGCCAGTGGGAGCCCCTCTCTCCCAGCATCCCGCCCCTGACCTCTGGAGGGCTGGGGCGGTTCTCAGCACCGACGGCACTCCAGGGGCTGAGCAGACGCCTAGCGTGAGCTCAGCATGGTTCTCGGAACCCGCTCTGTGCCCGTCACCACAGGGCTGCCCTTCCTGCCCTTCTGAGCTGACCCACAGCCCCCGGCCTGGTGCCACCTCCCGGAGGAGACAGCCAGGCCCAGCCACCCGCCCCTCAGCGCTGACTGATGGCGCATGCACCGCACTCCGAGAACCTCCCATGGGTCAGGAAGGCAGGCTCCCATGTCCCCATTTTCTGGATGTGGAAACAGAGGCCTGGGCAGCTGCCCCAGGCTCAGGGCTGACTCCCAGGTCTCTGGCATCTCAGAATCGAGCCCATCCTCCTGCAACACACTGACCCTTCACTGCACTTTCCATGGGCCTTAGACCCTGAAATGTGTCTTTAGGGAAATAACAGCCCAACATGTGAATGGCCCGTCCTTGGCCTTGCAGGTGGCTTGTAGAGGGGGGGCAGCGTCCTTCCAGACACCAGCCCTGAACCAGCCAGTTTGCTGACTACAGGAGGAGGCAGCAATGCTGGGCCCAGCCTTCCTTGGAGGCTGATGTCCCGGGGTGGGGGCGGGGAGATGCCAAGGGGGGCGTCATCCCAGACACAGGCAGCACAGGCACCTCCGGCTGTGACCCCAGAGTGCGCGGGGGGAGGCCCTGGGCCACCTGGGGCTCTTTCTCAGACCAGGGGCGAGTCCTACACCCAGCAGGCCCCACAGTTACCGCTTGGGGAACCGCACGGAACCGCGTGGAGGGTGTGGGCAGGAGCTGGTCTCAGGCCTGAGCAACTGATGCTCTGGTCACCGTGCAGAGGGGCTGAGTGGCCAGGCTGCCCGGGGCAAAGCCTGGCTCTGCCGTTCCCCGGCCTGACCCGGGTGGCTGCTTCATGTCCCTGGGCCTAGGTCCCCACCTGTGAACTGATGTGGGCAGGAGGCTGACCCCTCTGAGCCTCAGTCTCCTCATCTAGGAAATGGGCTGACACCACCTCCCCTGAGCCAGGCGGCTGCCAGCCTTATTTCCCCACCTGTGAACTGGGGGGCCTCTCTATCTTGTAGGGTGGCCGGGAGCACGATGTGACTCGGCCCCTGGCTCCATGGGGGCTCTTGGTGACCTTGGTTGTCCCTGACCTGCTGGGGAGGTGGCATTTCTGCACTTCCCAGAGATCCGCTCCGCTGTTCCTCCCCACCCTCCCCCATCCCCACCCCCTAACACACACACACACACACACACACACACACACACACACAGTTAGGCCCTTTATGGCTGGGGTCTGTCCAGCAGCCTCGGGCATGGATGACCTGCCCCGTCCAGGCCCCAAAGACAGAGGCAACCCTCCCCGAGGAAGGCTCTGAGCCTTCCGGGACTTCAGGGCAGGCAGCCAAGGCTCCGGAGGGAGGTGGGAGCACGGGCCCCTCAGTGTTTACGACCTTCTCTCTGTGCAGCTGGAGATCTGGGACGCTGACATTCCCCAGGGACCTGCTGAGTCCCGCAGAGCCGTGTGCGCACCCTCCTATCTTCCGTATGGCTTATTGACCGACTGCCTGCAGACAGGCACCCTGCTCGCTGGAGCAGGTGGTGTTGGCCCATTTCCCAGATGGGGAGACTGAGGCTCAGAGGGGTCAGCCTCCTGACTGTCCACAGCCAGGCAAATGTAAGTGGGGACTGGACCTGAGGTTACAATCCTGGTCTGTCTGGCTCCAGGGCAGGAAGTGCCTGCTGCATGTCATGATGCTGACATTCACAGGCCTCATGTCTCGTCCTCGCAAATGGCAAGTCACAGGTCATCGTCCCCCTATCTGAGGCTGTGAAATGAGTGCGGACTTAACGACTGGCCAAGGCCACAGCCAAGCGGTAGCAGAGCCAGGATTCAATCCTAAGGCCTGGTGGATGCTCGTCTCCCTTGGCCCCTGGCTTGGCCGCCCCACCCGCAGTCCTGACCCAGCCCACCCACCTGCCTCCCCCACAGACATCCTCTGTTTGGTCGCAATGTGCCCCTGTCCAGTGGCTCAGGCTTCATCATGTCAGAGGCGGGCTTGATCGTCACCAACGCTCACGTGGTGTCCAGCACCAACACCGTCTCGGGCCGGCAGCAGCTCAAGGTGCAGCTGCAGAATGGTGACACCTATGAGGCCACCATCAAGGACATCGACAAGAAGTCGGACATCGCCACAATCAAGATCCACCCCAAGGTGAGTGGGTGATGAGGGGGGTGGGGAGCCCTTCCTGGACCCTGGAGCTCAGAGACCTCTCAGCCCCACTTTCCCATCAGACACTCAGAGGAACCGAGGCCCCTGGGGACTGGCAACGTGTCCTAGTCTTGGGTCTAGTCAGACTAGAACCCCAGTATCTGGACACTGCCCTCCAGGCCCTGAGTGGCCCATGCAGGGCAGAGCACACTGCCTTCCAGGAAATGTGCTGCTCCCACACGGAGGGTGGAGGATCTCCAGGGCGGGGGACACTTCCATTGTCCCTCCCGGGCCTATTGCTGGAGATGCCACTGTCCCCCTGGGGGTCACAGAAGAGGCGACACCCTCCTGCATGTTTATTGGTGTTCAGCATCGTGGTTCCGGCTCCTTGGGGCACTGTGGGCTCACCTGGGGTGACCTGTGCCCTGCGCATGCTATGCAGTCCATGGCAGGGAGGGACGGGCCCACGTGGGCCTGGGAGTCCAGCTTGGTTGAGCTTGCACCCAGCTTCTGCTCTTTCTGAATAAAAGTTGCCAGGATTTGAGATGACCAGTGTTTTGCAACGAGGCCTCCCCTTGCCTGGTCACAGGAGAGGGAATTCAGAGACTCCACGAAATTATCCTAACGGAGACCCTTGCCCACTTTCAGAGCCCTTTCACAGGTGTTTCTGAGCTCAGGACACCATCTTTATGTTGGAGACGGGGAAACTGGGGATGACGGGAGGGCCGTACTCAAGGTCAGAGGTTGGCAGACATTTTCCGTGAAGCGCCGGACAGTGAATGATGTAGGTTTCGCAGGCCCTGTGGTCTCTGTCGCAACCTCTCCACTCTGAACCGTCCTGGGAAGGCAGCCACAGGCCAGACAGATGGCTGGGCTGAGGTCCAGGAAAAGATGTGTTTACAGAAGAGGATGCTGGATCTGACTGGATTTGGCTAAGGGCCGCAATATGCACCCCCTGCCCAAGGACCCCCGTGGGGAGAGGCAGAGCATTTAGAGCCCCGGGTGGGCAGCCGCTGGGTCTCTCCCCTTCCAGGCACTGGAATCTCCCCCTGGGGAGTGGAGGGGTGCATCCTAGCAGCCACCAAAGATGCTGGCAGCGTCAATAGGACCAGGTGCCCAGATATTCCAAGTGCCTGCTGGGGTTCTTCTGACCGCAGGTCTGACTCCCGGCCCCCAGCCCTGCATTAAACTGGGCTCTGGGGAAAGTGCTGACCCGCGTTGTCCCCTCTGGGTCCTCGTCCCAGATGCCGTTCCCTGGGTCCTCACCTGGGACCCTGTGTGTCTCTTGCTGAGGCTTCACTGCCCAGCAGCATAGAATGTGGCACGCTGAGGCTCCATGCCGCCCACGTGGGCACAGCCGCTCAATGCCTGCTTAACACTCACTTGTGTGAACATCGTTTTTCCTGTTTATCAAGAGCTGCTGTGAAGAACAGAAAACTTCTCACTTGACTTGGAGGCAGACAGTACACAGGGGATGCTCCTGACATGGGAGGAGAGGCTGGATGGATAGAGCCCACAGTCCTGAGGGTCTGCGGCTCAGGGTCCTGCCCTCTGACCTCCTCCAGAATCAGCAGAGGCCCCTGGGATCTGGGCGTGGCTGTGCCCCCGGGCCATGCCCAGCCGGACCTCTCTGTGTCCTCCCTGCCATGGACCCTGTGGCCTGCCTTGGGGAGACCTGTGGTCGCTATGAATGCCAGCCCTGGGTCTGGTGGCCCCCCCAAGGCTCAGCCAGCGTTGCACTGGCCTGCCGCTCTGGGGACCACCCTGCTGGGGGCCTGGCCATAATTTGGCTCTGGTCCCACCAAAGGCCCACCACTGAGCTTCTTTTCCCACGTCCTCCTTGCCTCCTCCCCAGAAAAAGCTCCCGGCGCTGCTGCTGGGCCACTCGGCAGACCTGCGGCCCGGCGAGTTCGTGGTGGCCATTGGCAGCCCCTTCGCCCTGCAGAACACGGTGACCACCGGCATCGTCAGCACAGCCCAGCGAGACGGCCGGGAGCTGGGCCTCCGGGACTCAGACATGGACTACATCCAGACGGATGCCATCATCAACGTGAGTCCGCATAGCGGCTTCAAGATCGGTCCCCAGAGCCCCATCCCAGAGCCCCGCCCCCTAGCCCCTCCCCGAGCCCCGCCCCCATAGCCCCGCCCCATAGCCCCGCCCCATAGCCCCGCCCCTATCCCCGCCCCTGAGCCCCGCCCCTGAGCCCCGCCCCCGAGCCCCGCCCCCAGAGCCTCACCCCCC
>SNSB01003990.1:2985575-3007475 GCA_012922965.1 Capreolus pygargus | reverse complement strand
CGCAACCCTGATCTGGGACAGCCCTTCAGAGTCGCAGAGACGCAGCCAAGACCTCAGAAATATCTTTGCCTAAATCACACACCCCGTCAACATCATTATTACTACCACTGTTGTTATTCCATTGGATGCCACCCCTTGCATTCACAAAGCCCTTTGCCCAGACACCCAGCACCTGCCGCCTCTCTGCTTTACCACGGTTCAGACCCTCTTCTGGGAAGTGCTGGTCTTTGAAAGGCTTGCCGATGCCAGTGGGGTGAGAAACGGTGCCCTGTCCTGCATCCGCCGGGGAGGGTGGAAACACCCATGAGAGGCTGGAGGGAGCCCGTGGGGTCTGGGCGGACAGCACCGGCCAGCTCAGACCCGGATGATCAGAGTCGGCCGTGCACTGGGCCGCCGCGGGCCTCAGCCTTCTTGTCTGTGGAATGGGCGCTGAGGCCTTTCAAGCCTGTGGTGCTCAGTCGCTTCATCGTGTCCGACTCTGCGACCCATGAACTGTAGCCTGCCAGGCTCCTCTATCCATGGAATTTTCGGGGCAAAAATAGTGGAGTGGGCTGCCCTTTCCTCCTCCATTCAACCCCGTTGCGGGAGGAAATTCAGTTACATGTTTCTGGGCCAGTTGGATGGTAGTTTCTGAAGAAAAAGCTTCAGAAACCCTCCAGGAGGGGAGATTCGGGGCCCGGCTCACATGGTATTTCCTCCTCTGCAGTATGGGAACTCCGGGGGACCGCTGGTGAACCTGGTGAGTGTCCCCTAGAGCGGGAGCCTCGAGTTTTCTGGGGCCCTGTTCACACTGGGGCGGGCGGCACAGCCTCGAGGGGTGCTTGGGACCCAGCACACGGGCCTCGTGCCTTCACATCCAATGGTCTGGGGGCCCCGGAGGGGGGTGCGACCCCAAGCACGTGCTGCCCCCAGGGGAGCGGGTGCTGCCGGAGGAGGGAGGGAGGTCTGAGAGCAGCAGGACCCATGCCTGTGGTGGGCCTGGGGCAGGGGACACGGGTCGGGGGCCGGTCCCCTCATCCTCATGTTGACGGGGGAGGAGCTGGGCTTACCACACACCCTGGCCCCCACGCTCCCTGGGGCTGGCCCCTACGTCGACTGGGTAAGGATGGACACGGGGGTGGGGGGGTCCTGCAGGGATGCTGGGGCAGGGGTGTCTGCCGGGCACCCCGGGAGGAGCTGCAGCCAGGAGTGGGGTCTCAGGTGGCAGATCAGGCCAAGCTGCATCCGCCTCCTGGGGGGTGCAGGACAGGGAGGGAGCCCAGCTCAAAAGGGATGAACAGTGGAGGAGGCTGGGGGCTTCCCTGGCCCCAGGTCCCCCCACGCTGCCTCTCGAAAGAGGGGATAGAGGGTCCCCCAGTCCTCACCACGTCCCTCTTGGCTCCAGTCCCTCAGAAGGCTGGCTGGGGGGCGTCCTCAGTCAGTAGGCACAGCTTCTCAGGGGCAGGCTGTAGCTTCCCAGGTCAACACTCTGCAGTGATGGAGCTAGGGGGTCAGGTGTGGAGGTGAACGGCAGGAGAGATGGGGGCCCCTGACTCAGACCTGGACCCCGGAGCACCTTTACGGGGCTTCTCAGGGATGGCGCTGACGGCCAGGGCCGCCCGTCTGGGAGCTGAGTCGCATGGACACGCTGCTCTGCCACTGAGCCCAGTGGCCGCTTGTTTTCTCGGAGTGACCACCCGCTCTGATCTCCCGCCCAGGACGGCGAGGTCATTGGCATCAACACGCTCAAGGTCGCAGCTGGCATCTCCTTTGCCATCCCCTCGGACCGCATCACGCGCTTCCTCTCAGAGTTCCAGGACAAGACTGGCAAAGGTACGGAGCCCCCACGTGGGGTCAGGGACACTGTCCCAGGGCTGAGCTCACACCCTCCAGCAGGGCCAGGCCATCCCGCAGTGCCCTGTGATGGCGCCCAGTCCCCACTCTGTCCTGATGTCCCGAGACCCCCACACCTCAACCTCTCTCCCATCCTCTCCTCACCTCATGACGATGCTCACCCCCACGCCTCTAGACTGTCCCCTCTGGCTGGGGACCACCTATCTCACCTCCCACCTCCTAAGGTGGTAGCCTCCAAATTTCACTTGTCTGAACTGTTCCATAGTTGTCAGAACCCAAATAGAACTTCCTTCTATCCCATTAACCCATCTGCCCTCCCACCCACCAACCCATCCACCCATCCACCAACCCATCCACCCATCCACCAACCCGCCCATCCATCCATCCTTCCTCCCACCCAGGCACCAACTCATCCATCCACCCACTCATCCCTTCCTCCACCTACCCTTCCTTTCTACCTTCTTTTTCTTGCTTTCCGTCCTTCCATTCTTCCTTCTGTTCATCCATCCATCCATCCACCCCTCCTGCATCTTTTTATCTGTCTAGTTTTTGAGATGATGGTTTTCCTTCTTCATCTTTTGATATGGTAAATTTTTTTGGTTGGTTTTAAAATATTAAACTATCCTTGCATTCCTGGAATAAACCTCACTTAGTGGTGATGTATTATCCTTTTTGATATATTGTTGGGTTTGATTTGCTGAAAGGATTTCAAGACTTTTCACATCTATCTTCATGAGGAATGTGGGTCTAGTTCTCTTTCCAGTTCGGGTGTTGGGATAATGAGTTGCAGACTGGCTTAGGAAAAACACTCCCTCTTCTACTTTCCATTTTCTACCTCAATGCTGTTTTACTTCTGACACATCTGGTCAGCAAAAAGTGGGGTTTCTCCCTGCCAAGCAGGGTGTCTTACAATTTAACTCAATTGTGACACTGTCTACCCAGAGATAGCATCAGACCCCACAAGTTAAGGGCTCAGTCTTGTGATTGCCGCAGCCCTGCCTTCAGATGCCTGTTGTACACTGTGACGATAAAATCAGAATTGCCCATGACCCCTTTCTTGGGTTGGATCGTTTGCTAGAGCAGGAAAGCTGTTTGCTTGAGAGATAACCAGTTTATTGTAAAGCATATGTCTCAGGAACAGCCTGATGAAAGAGATGCGTCGGGCAAGGTGTGGGGGAAGGGCGGGGAGCCCACAGTCTCTGGGTGCCCCTCCACACAATCGCCAGCCCAGAAGCTCTTCAGACCCATCTTTTTGGGGTTTTGTGGTGGCTTCATGACGTAGGCATGGTTGACTAAGCTACTGTGTGTGTGTTAGTCTCCCAATTGTGCTGGACTCTATGCAACCCCATGGACTATCGCCTACCTACTGCTGACCATAGCTACTCCGTCCATGGGGGTCTCCAGACAAGAATACCAGAGTGGATTGCCACGCCCTCCTCCAGGGGATCTCCCCGACCCAGGGATTGAAGCTGGATCTCCTGCATTGCAGGCGGACCCTACCATCTGAGCCACAGGGGAAGCCTCTGAATAAGTTACTAGCCATTGGCAATTGATTCAACCTCTAGTTCTTCTTCTCTCCCCAAAGCAAGGCAGAGAAGGCTGAGGAGGAACGTTCCAATCCTCCAGTTACGTGGTCGGTTCCCCTTGAAACCAACCTGACACCCTTACAAACTTTCCAAAGTTTACCTCATTAACATAAAGTCAAGTGTGATTGAAAGGGACTTGTTGTGAATTACGAAAAGTCATGTGAGAGTTAGACCATAAAGAAGGCTGAGCACCAAAAAAAAAAAAAAAAAAAAAAGGCTGAGCACCAAAGAATTGATGCTTTCAAACTAGTGCTAGATAAGACTCTTGAGAGTCCCACCACGGACAGCAAAGAGATCAAACCAGGCAATCCTAAATGAAAGCAACAATGGAATACTCATTGGAAGGACTGATGCTGAAGCTGAAGCTCCAGTATTTTGGCCACCTGATGCAAAGAGCTGTCACATTGGAAAAGACCCTGATGCTGGGAAAGATTGAGGGCAGGAGGAGAAGGGGACGACAGAGGATGAGATGGCTGGATGGCATCATTGACTCGATGGACATGGGTTTGAGCAAACTCCAGGAGATGGTGAAGGACAGGGAAGCCTGGTGTGCTGCAGTCCATGGGGTTGCAAAGAGTTGGACACGACTTAGCGACTGAACAACAATAACAATTTCACCTTTAGAGGTCTGGAACTATTTCAGGAGTTGCGAGAAAAAGATGTCCCTTAGAGGTCTGATCACTTTAGGGAAGGAAGTACAAAAATTTTAGAAGCTATGTGTTAGGAACCCTGGATGAAGACCAAAATATGTATACATTTCCTATTATTAGTCACAGTGTCACAGAAATAGTCACTCATTTTCAGTTTTCTGGAACCATTTGTTTAGAATTGATATGATGTCTTCCTTAGGTGTCAGTTAGAGATTCTCCTGTAAGACCGTCTGGGCTTGAAGTTACTTTGTGGCAAGATTTTTAACTACTTCAATTTCTTTAATAGACACGGGGCTCTAAAAACTGTGAGTCTCTCAGTCTTGTCTGACTCTGCAGTCCGGTGGACTGTAGCCCACCAGGCTCCTCTGTCCATGGGGATTCTCCAGGCAAGGATACTGAGTGGGTTGCCGTGCCCTCCTCCAGGGGATCTTCCCCACCCGAGGATTGAAACCAGGTCTCCTGCATCAGAGATTCCTTACTGTCTGAGTCAGTAGGGAAGCCCATTCAGGGTTATGGAGGGTATCTGTTTCTTCTTGAGTGAACTTTCGTAGTTTGAAATTTTCAAGAAATATATTGTTTACCTCTGTTGTCAAGTTTATTGACATCTAGTTGTTCATATTAGTCTCTTATCTTCTTAATACCTAGAGAATCTGTAGTGACGTCACCTCTCCCATTCCTGATATTGATCATTGTGTCTTTTTACCCCTAATTAGTCTGGCTAAAAACTTATCAATTTTATTGATTACAAAAAGTCAACTTTTGGTTTTCATTTCTTTTTTCCACTTTTTCCATTTTCTATTTCTTTGTTTTCTATTCTTTATTATTTCTTTTCTTCTGCCTACATTAGATTTCATTTGATCTTCTTTTTCTAGTTTTAAGGAGAAGGCTGAAGTCATTGATTTGATATCATCCTTCTTTTCTGATATTGATACTTTAGTGCTATTAATTCCCCTCTAAGTATGCTTTACCTCCATCCCACGAAGTTTGGTACGTTGTATTTTGTTTTGTTTTTTCAATTTAAAATGCTTTCTAATTTCTCTTTTGATCTATTCCTTAGAGTTGGGTTTTTTAGAAGTATATATATTTACTTTCTAAGTTATTGTGACTCTTGCAGATACCTTGTAGTTTAATTCCATTGTGGCCAGGGAGCGTATTTTTATAACATAACAATTTAAAAATGTGCTGAGACTTGTTTAGTGTTTGCTGTTGTTCAGTCGCTCAGTTGTGTCCGACTGTTTGTGACCCCATGGACTGCCGCACACCAGGCTTCCCTGTCCTTCACCATGTTCAGGTTTGGACTATGTGAAGGTGGTTTTGGGGTCTGAGACATCTGCTCCATCACAGACTGGAGAGGCTGGGGGCCTGGAGTTACCACCTCAGCCTTCTATGTTTGCATTGCCCCAGCCAGGGGGCCTGCCGCATCGTTAGAGCTCCCTGGGTATTATCAATTAATATCTGGTTTATGGAGAAGGCAGGAGAAGGTGACCACTTCAGATCAGAGCAAGGCAACTTGGGGAGCCTGCAGGATGGAGGCTGGGTTGGGGAGCTCCCCTGTCCACTGGGGTCGGGTGGGGGGCCCAGCAAGGGAGCAGATGTCAGAGCTGTTGTGGGTGAATGTTGCCTGGTGATGCGGGTGGGCCCGAAGCCACCAGATCAGAACCAGGACCTCTCCCAGGCCCTCAGGAGCAGCGACGTGGGGAGAGGTGCCTCTGGGCACCTGACCACACAGGGGCTGGGCTGGCCCCAGGAGGGTGGCCCCTGCTGCCTTCTGCTCCTTAGCCAGGCCCCTTGGGGAGCACTGAGGCTTTCATGGTGGCGCTAACCGAGTCCCGACACGCTCTGTTTCTAGACTGGAAGAAACGCTTCATTGGCATCCGGATGCGGACCATCACACCCAGGTGAGTGTCCAAAGGACGCTGGCGCCCACCGCCCCCCCATTCTCGCCCCTCACTCCCACCCTCGTCCTGGACCCTGGCCCCTGGCAGGTGCTCCCATGGACCAGACACACCCAGGCTTCTGAGCCTTTGCTCAGGTCAGTCCCTCGGCCTGGAACGCCTTTCCCCCTCAGCCTGATCCAAAGGTGCTCTTCGTCCAGGAAGCCTCCCAGATCAGTTTTCCTGGGGCTACCGTAACAAATCAACCCCAAGTTAGTGGCTTAAGACAACAGAGATTCCTTCTGTCGACAGTTCTGGAAGCCCGCAGGCCAAACTCAAGGGGTCAGCAGGTCTGCGCTCCCTGGATGCTTCAGGGAAGGGTCCTTCCTTGTATCTCCCAGCTTCTGGTGGTACTGGGTGTTTCTTGGGTTGTATTTGCATCGCTGCAAACTTTGCCTTTCTCATCGCATGGTGGGCACAACGCCCCCAGATTAGAGCCAGGACATCTCCCAGACTCTCAAGAGCAGCCACGTGGGGAGAGGTGACTCTGGGCGCCTGATCACACAGGAGCTGGGCTGGTTGAAGGAGGGTGGCCCCTGCTCCCTTCTCCCTCTTGTTTCGCTGATAAAAAGAACACCAGCCATTGGATTTCGGGACCACCCTAAGTCAGGCTGATCTCATTTCGAGATTCTTAACCAGCCGCATCAGCCAAGTCCCTATGTCCAAACAAGGTCACATTCTGAGGCCTGAGCAGACTTGAACTCTGTGAAGGGGACACCATTCTCCCTCCCCAGAGGCTACTTCAAGGGGAGGAGAGTCTCCTCTTCACTTGCGCAGTTGTGCTTCCCTCCCCAGCTTGCACTTGGTCCCCCAGTGTCAGAGCTGCCCACCCCCAACCTTGGCCATGACCTGTTTGTGAGCAAGGACTGTGTCCTGCTCACCCCCAGGGCCAGGACTATAATGGAGCAGGTGTCTGCAAATTCTGAGTGCGTGAAATAGGGGAGGGGCTGGGGAAGAGGAGGGACAGGGAGGAAGGAAAGGAGGCTGAAGGGAAGAAAATGCAAAGTCTAGGGGTTTAGAGAAGGAAGAGGTCACTGCGTTGGGGGGCTCTGGGAAGAACTAAGCTCGCCTGAGTGACCCTCCCACCCACACAGTCCCTAAGATGACCTTCTTCCCGTGTTGGCAGCCATTCCTCTAGGGAATAAATCTGAAAGCAATTTGGAATCAAGACCAATGTGCCAATTTACTGTCTAAAGGTGCTATTTTTCTCTTCCATCCAGCTGTCAGTCACACCGTCCTTCCAGGCTTCTGTGTCTCCACGTTCACCCATTGTCTGTCCATCCTCCTTCCGTCTGCCCATCTACCCGTCACTCTTTCCTTCCCTCCATCCCGCCATCTGATCACCCATCCCTCTGCCTTTCCTTCCCTCCTTTCTCCTCCTGCCACTCATCCTCCCATCTGTCCGTCACTCTCCCCACTCCACACTTCCTACCATCCACCCTCACTGAGATTTCTCTTGAGGAGCCCGAGTTGAGTGGGGGGTCTCAGACAAGAACCAGTGACAACCCAGAGTGGTCCATGGCAGGACCGGGCAGCGTGAGGGCACAGAGGAGTCCCCTCGTCCTGGGTGGAGGAGGGGACGAGGGGGCAGCTTTGTACTAAGGAGTCAGCTTAGAGGCCCAGAAGAAGTGCCTTAACGGTGGGACTGTCTTTTCAGTTTGGTGGAGGAGCTAAAGGCCAGTAACCCAGACTTCCCGGCGGTCAGCAGTGGGATTTATGTGCAAGAGGTTGTTCCGAATTCACCTTCTCAGAGGTAGGCTCCACCGGAGGAAGCAAGGAGGCTGGGCGGGCAGGCTCGGGGCCTGGGCTGGACTTGACTGACCTTGCATGACCTTGAGCTTCCTGGCAATGTGGTGTAATGTGAAAGTGGCAGGTGGGGTCCTGGCCAGTCCTTTAAGCTGGGCTCAGGCTGGAGGGTGAAGGCCGTCCCCTCCTTGGCCCAGAGTGTCCTTCCCTTTAGGTCTAGAGAGAAAGAGTAGTGGAGGTCCCACCCCGAGCTGAGAATCCCATGCCAGCCTCTCGGGTCAGCCTGGGTCTTTCCTGGCCAGTTTCCACATCTGCAAAATGGGCATGATTCTGCCTACTCTTCCTTTCCCACGAGACACTGTCAAGGTCAAATGGGGGACAAAGGCTGGCTTCCTCGGAAACCACTGAATACGCGAGAAAGGTCGAATGTTGCAGCACGGTGGGCTTAAGCAGGCTGTGCGGGGGTGATGGCACGCGTGAGCCTGTGTCCTGGGCCGGCTCTGAACACGCGCCTGCCCCTCCTCCTCCAGGGTCCATCTGTGCCATGGGGGAGCTCCTTGGGATCCTGCTTCTAAACTGCAGCTTCAGGACCAAGAAGTAGCTGATGTGGGGTCTGGGGCTCCTCTGGGGGCACGTGGAGCCAGGCAGGAGGGCCCCCCTGCCCCTTTAACCCAACAAGACACATTTTCTCTGTTTCATGTGCTGGGCTGGAAGACGCGGATCCCTGGGGTCTTCCTGCCCTGAACACAGCACGCGTGGTCAGCAGGCAGCTGGCCTGCCATAAAAACTGTTGAGATACCAATCTGTGATGCCAAAGAATAATCACCCCTGACTCAAGCTCTCTGTTTGGGGGTGCTGGGGCAGCAGGCAGGCGTCAGGGAGAGTGGCCACATGCAGGGTGCCCCAGACAGGGGAGCTTGTTGGGGACGGTGGCCGCGGCTGACCCAGGCTGGGTCGTGAGCTGGGTGTTCCAGGTGCTTCCCCTCAGGGGCTTCTCACTGGAGCCTGCGAGGTGTGGGCTCTTGTCCCATTGCTCAGATGGGAAGACTGAGCTTTGATGCAGTCAGTCATCTGAGGTCACGCAGCTCATGCGTGTGGATCTGGGTCCTGTCCCCCATGAACCTGACCTCGGTGCCACCCTGCCTTCCTTCTGGATGGAGGGGAAGGTCATAGCAAGTCAGGTGCAGAAGGGCGCTGGCCTTGCTTGCTCCAGCCCTGACGGGAAACTCTTGGCAACTGCAGCAGCGGTGGAATCAATACCCTGGACCTCACTGTAATTTGCAAAGAGTGTCCCCACCCAGGGCTGCAGTGGCAGGAACTGAGGCTCACGGGGCCGTGTCCCTGGCCCAGGTGGGGAGGCCACAGCCAGAACGTGACCCCAGCCCCTCTGCTGTACAGAAAAGCCGACCGGCAAAGTGCTAGCCTCTGGTCGGACAGTGGTCTCCGCCTGGGGTGAGAGCCTGGCGGTCAGCACCCTGTTCTCACCTGTTGAAGTGACCTTCCTTAAACCCACGGCTGTTAGAGGAGCCCAGGCGCCGGCCTCTCGGGGACGAGCTGTGACCGCCTCTCTCTCCCGTTGGCAGGGGAGGTATCCAAGATGGCGACATCATCGTCAAGGTCAACGGGCGGCCCCTGGCTGACTCGAGCGAGCTTCAGGAGGCCGTGCTGACCGAGTCGCCCCTGCTGCTGGAGGTGCGGCGGGGCAATGACGACCTGCTCTTCAGCATCGCGCCCGAGGTGGTCCTGTGAAGGCGGGTCCACCCACCCCGCCGTCGCCGAGGACTGGGCCGTGGGCCAGCTCCCTCCAGAGCCGCTGCCCCCACACGGGATCAGGACGAAGGGCCTGGGTCGGTCCTCAGCACAGCGGCGGACTCTTCCCGGCCTCCAGCACTGAAGCCACAGGCTGGCTGGGCGTGGCCAGGGGCCGGTGTCTCAGCCTGCATCGCGGTGCCCCGGGGGAGCAGTCCAACGCCCACCCTCTCCACCAAATGCTCCGGAGGGCCCCTCCATGTTCCCGGATCTGGAAGACTCATATTTCCCCCAAAGCCCCTCCTCTCTCCCGCCTTCCTGCCTTTGCACCCGAGGGTAGGATACCTCTCTGTAAACGCCTGCCGTTCCTTCCCCACCCTCACCTCCCCAGCTCTCACTGACCCGGTCTCGGGCTCCCAGCCTCCTCCTCTCCCTGGGACGCCCCTCTGCGCCCCCAGCACAGCGCCCATCACCTTAAATGACCAGGGCTGTCTGCCTGGCTCACCTGCTCCCACTGAGGAGTCGGGTGTGGCGGGTCTGGCTGGCAGCTGGCACCGTGATGCGTCCCCTGACGACCTAGCTGAGCCCTAGGGCCTCCCAGGTGGGAGAGGAGCAAGCAGAGAAGGAGCAGAGAGTGTCTGCCCCCTGCCCTCTGCCAGCGGGAGGCTGGCCTGTCCTCCCGGAGAGGACCCTGGGGTGGGGCGGTGTGGCGGGGGTGTGGAGGAAGCTGGGACCCGCGGGCAAGGGGAGGCGAGGACTGAGCCGCCGGCCTCCCGAGCTGTTCCGCAGGCAGTGGGGACTCGTGGTGTCCCCAGGAGCTCACGCGGTCCCCTCTCGGTGGGGAGCCTGTTTCCAGGTGACCCCGTGAGCTCCCCAGTGCAGTCCGGTCCCCGAGTTGCTTGTACTGTATGTTTCTCTACTGTATGGAAATTAAAGTTTACAAGCACATGTTTCTGGGCCAGCAAGGGTGTGTCTGGGGCCCCCTGCCCACTCCTGCAGAGTTCCTCCTGACCCAGAGCTGACCCATGCCTCAGTAGGCGGAGATGGGGGGTGGTGTCAACCACCGGAGCAGCGCCCGGGCATTGCCACGCCCCAGCCACCCTGCCCTCAGCCCCAGGATCCCCACTTCAACTCCTGGCCCCTGGTCCCCAACAAGATGTCTCCCTTCCCCATTGCAGGAGCCTCTCCCCCGACACAGGAGGGTCCTGAGACCACCCGCCTCCTGGCACTCAGGCAGAGCCCTTGGAGAGGTGCCCGGCTGGCAACGGCGAACCCACCGAGTGCGAAGTGCGTGCCCGGTCAGGCCAGGGGGTGAAGTCCCCCAGTGTCCGTGCTGTGTCATCCTCACTGCCGACCACCCAGCAAGGGGATTCGAGGCGGAACGGGGGAGGGCGGAACAGAGCCAGCTGCCCAGGACCCCAGCGAGGGCTGCAGGCAGGGACCGAGAGCTGTGAAGTCGCCCAGAGCCCCCCTCCAGGGTCGCATGAGCGGGAGGGTGAGGGGCGCTGAGCCGGGCTGAGAAGGAGAGCCCAGCCTGGGGTTCTGGACCACCATCCTGGAAAGATGGAGACCCCTTTGGTCCAAACCTCTCAGAGAGGCAGGGCCTGCCCCAGCAGGCCTCTGTGTGACCGCAGCCAGCTTGTCCCTCGGGGATGGGGGTGGGGAAGCTATAGCCTTCACGCTTTCCCAACTCCGAGAGCCTGAGATTCGGCAGGTCCAGACTGAAATGACCCGCCGAGGGGGCTGATTTTAGGCAGTAGCCTCGGAAGGCCATGGCGTTGGCTGGAGTCCTGCTCAGTACCTGGAGGGACTCGCAGGAGGCAGGCCTGGAGTGGGCTGGGGGCGGAGGCGCTGAGTGGGGCTGCCTGAGTGGCCGCGGGCTGGCTGGACGAGTGGGGTCAGGGTGGGGCATGCGGAATCAGACTGAAGAGCTCTCAGCACTCACAGCCAAAAAAGAACCCGAGACCGTCTGACGAAGCCGTGATCTGGTTCACCGTCCTAGCTTTGCGATCCCAGGGTTCAGGCGATCACAGAACTGAGCGCGCTCCCCACCCGCCCCCAGGCCACGTCCAGGCCCTGCAGGGGAAGGAGGGGCCGGGCACAGAGGCCACCCTGCAAGGCGCCTCCCAGCCCCACCACGCGGTGGTCCCTAGAGGTCCCTGTCTGAGCACCGCCCCAGAGCCTGGCCCAGCCTGTACGGTGGGACAGCCCACCTCGCAGGGAGCCCCCGTGCTCCTCGCCCATGCAGGGTGGACCAGACCATCCCCATAGAGCAGGCCTGTGCCATCTCATCCCCCCGCCCCTTCCCCCGTCCACTGCCCAACCTGGAACAGTCCTGATGCCCAGGGTCGGTCCGCTTGCTGAGGTCACTGTCTCACCCGCCTCGGGAGGGCCCCTGCTTTGCGCACCCACGGCGGCGCACAGAGTGTGGTCCTTGTTCTCCATCTCTGGCCCCCCGACCGTGTGCCCAGCGGCCACGTGGTCCTCCCCGGCGGTAGGGAGCCCGGGGGAGCTGGGGCAGCTGTTCAGGTCAAGGCCTCTGGTCTGGGGGCCTGGGCTTGGGCAGACGATGAGCTGGAAGTAGGGCACTCAGGGCAGAGCCTTGGACTTGAGCAGGGCCATGCGTCTGAGAGGGCTCTGGGGTCCGCGGTCAAGGGGGTCAGTTCGATTCCCGGTGAGAAGAGCTGCTTCCTGGCCTGGCAGAGGCTGCTGATGGCTCTACGCCCAGGAGGCGGGGTCGGGGTGGGGAGGGGGCGGGAGAGGACTGGAGACCCTTCCTACCGGCCGGGCCTGCAAGGCCACCATGAAGTTCCCCGCCTCATCTAACCCTGTTCGCTCCCCCAAGGCCCCGCCTCCACTTCCCATGACACGGAGGGGAGGGCTTCCGCTTGTGAAATTGGGGGACACCATCCAGCCCTTAGCACAGCGGCGCAGGTGGGGGAGGAGCAGACAGGGAAGCGAGAGAAGCCGACAGGTATTGCGCTGGAGGGATCAGGGGGTGACGAAGCCGGCTGAGCCCCTCTGAAGAGCTGTGAGGTGGAAAGCTGCTGGCAGTGGTGGTCCCTCCTGCCCTCCTTCCAGGGGGCGTAGCTGGTGTCCCCTGGGCCCAGAGGGGACCCCCAGGCCTAGAGGGAGCTCTGAGCCCAGAACTGTCCCTTGCAGCTGCAGGTGTCCTCAGAGGTGTGGGTGTGGGGAGACATGGCCAGCCGCTCCCGCCCAAGACTTGGAGAGACAGACAGCGGGATGCCCAGCACCTGCCCAGAAGTCCAGCAGGGTCACTTACTTGCAAGTGCCCAGGATGGGTCGCCGGCACCCTCCAGGCATTTTCTGGAACCATCTTCCCCTGAGGTCCGGCCCTGGGGTGGACCAGGCTCCCTGACATGGCCTCTGTGGGTGTTGATGATGACCAGCCCATCAGCATCCCATCCCCCCCCACCGCCACCCGGAAACCCTCATATTTGGAGGGGAGTCGTGGTTATGGCCCAAAGTGGGGGGAGCTTCCCTGGTGGTCCAGGGGTTAGGACTCAGAGCTTTCACTCAGGGGTTGAGAGTCCAGTCCCTGGTCAGGAAACTAAGGTCCTGCAAGCCCTGTGTGTAATTAAAAAAAAAAAAAAAAAGTCACAAAGGAGGTTCCTGACTCACAGTCTGGCCCCAGAGTGCCCAAAATATCACTTCATATCTGGTCATTTCCTGCACCAGCCCCTGGGGGACAGGGCTACCCTGCCCTCTGCAACCTCAGGCCATCTGTGTGTGAAATGGGGGGTGGCATGTGAGGGTCTCAGCTCAGGCCCCTCGCTGCCTGACTCCTGCAGGTGCCCTTGACTCTGTGCTTCAGCCTTCAGGGAGGCCCATGGATACCACCTCTGGGGCGGAGGGACCCCTTATCTGAGGATGGGAGCAGCCCGCTCCCCTGCCCCTGGGCTGCCTCTGCAGCAGCAGGCTCTGTGGGGGTCCAGGCCTCTGACCCCCACCCGCCACTCAGCCCCAACCACCCCCAGCCGGGTAGACCTGGCCTCTCTGCAGCTGTTTCAGCAGCTCCTGGTGAAAAACAACTTTTTCAGAGCCTGCCAGCTGCCATCTGAGCCATTGTGCAACCCTCAGGCTCCTGACACAAGGCCCTGGTGGCTGGGCCCGCAGTCCTGGGAGCTGCAAACGGGGTTCTGAGAAGGTCAAAGGCAACCCCTCACTTCTGACTTTGAGGTTTCCCCCACCCAACATCTGGATCTCTAGATGGACGGGACTGGAAGGGGACATCACAGCTTCCCTGGTTCGAACAACCCATTGCACAGAGGCCAAAACTGAGGCCCAGAGGGGAAAAGGATGCACAGAGTCACACGTGAGCCAGGGACAGGCTCCTGCAGGGCCCCGGGCTGAGCCGGAGCAGACAGCTGTGGCCGCAGCTGCATCCGGACAAACATCCATCTGTCCGAGTGTGTGCGGCCCAGGCCGGGAGCTCCAGGAGCCGGGGTTCTGGGGGTGGATGGCTGTTGTTCCTGTGAGCTACGGGCCTGCAGGGCATCTTCCTCCCCTACCCCTCTGGGATTAGTGAATCCAGAACACAGTGACCAAAGATGGAAGTTCTGGAATGGGTCAGATGAGAGGGAAACAGCAGGGGGCCTGGCACGGCTCCCCCAGTCTCGGGCAGCGGCACCTGGAGGGAACGACTGGGGCCTGCCTGCCAGCACTGCCCGGCTCCGGGTCTGTGTCAGGCAGCCTCCCGCCTCCCGTCCACGCCTCCCCTCCCCCCGCAGGCTTGGATGCTGGTCCCCCTTCTTGCTGCCCCCGTGGCTGCCCTGCCCTCGGTCCACGATTCTCGGGTCTTTCAGGGTCTGCTCCCATCTCCTGCACTTTCCCTGCCCTTCTCTCGGGACGCTCTCCAGGCTGCTCTGTGTCTGCTTCTTTCTACTGACCATCTTCTCCATGACGGGCTGAGAAGTGGTCTCCAAAGTGTCCACATCATAGCCCCGGGGAATCTGTCTTGTCAGCTCACCTGGCCCAAAGGAGCTTGCAGGTGTGATCTGATGTAAGATGCTGCGGTGGAAGGCCGCCCTGGATTCTCCAGGGCTGGGACACGAGACCACAGGGTCCTTAGAGAAAGAGGCAGGAGAGTCAAACAGTGGACGTGAGGTCGGGGTGACATGAGGAAGGGGCTGAAGACTGTGGACGCCTCTGGAAGCTGACAACGAGGTCTCCCCTGGAGACCCCCAGCGGAACCAGCCCCACCCACACCTGGACTCCAGCGGTGACCCTGACCCTGACCCTTCGTGACAGTCAGTGGCTTTGTTCAGACAGTGTACTTGTGACCCCTGACAGCAGGAAGCCCAAACCATCTCGGAAGCCTGTCCGCCTCTCCCGCATCCCGATTGTCCCATTAATCAGCCCCATGCTGACCACTTCCTACCCTGGAAGGCCAGCTCCAGGATCAGGCAAACCGTGAACGTCTCTGAAGCCCCAGCCGTGTCCCCAGAGCCAGTTCCATGCCCGCAGCAGAGCGGGTGCTTAGGGAGAACCCTCCAGAACCCATACTTGCCGCGTCACTGCAGACCAGACTCCCAGTTCCACATCAGGGGAGACCAGGTGCCAGGGCAGGACCTGGGGAGGGGAGGGGAGGGCACCACCTTCCTCATTGCCACGCGTTTCTCTAAATCCCAGGAGCAAGCACCGCCCCCCTGCAGGTGTCCTTGCAGATGGAGCAGACCACATGCTGTCCCCTTACCCACTCGGGGTCACCAAGCCCTGCCCGAGACCCACTGCAGCCTCCAGGGACACCCCCGGCCAGGGAGCCTCCAGGGGGAATGAACCCTCCTCCTCACACCCGCCAGCCCCAGCCTCTGCCCAATTCCCTCCCCCCACTTCAAAGGAGACACCCACTCTGGGCCCCCCAGGGCTCCCCCTCTCCCTACCCCTCACCCACTGATCGCCCAAGTCCTCTCTGATGTCCAGTGTCTCCTCACAGGGTGGTCACAAGCCACACACAGCTTCCTGTTCCCAAACAGCTGCCCCCTACCCTCTCAGGTTCAGAAGGGAGGCTAGAGGCCAGCCCTGACCCTCTGCACCCCAGTCTCTCCAAACCCGGACAAACACAGCCAGGATGTACACTATGTGCTCACGGCACACATGTGAATACACACGCGGGCACGTGTGCATGCACACACAGCACACACTCATGCGCATGTGACTATGCGCACGGCACACATGTGAATACACACGCGGGCACGTGTGCATGCAGACACAGCACACACTCATGCGCATGTGACTATACACACGGCACACATGTGAATACACACGCGGGCACGTGTGCATGCACACACAGCACACACTCATGCGCATGTGACTATGCGCACGGCACACATGTGAATACACACGCGGGCACGTGTGCATGCAGACACAGCACACACTCATGCGCATGTGACTATACACACGGCACACATGTGAATACACACGCGGGCACGTGTGTGTGCACACACTGCACATGTGATTATGCACACAGCACACGTGTGAGTACACACATGGGCACGTGTGCATGCAGACACAGCACACACTCGCACACATGACTATGAACATGGCACACATGTGAATACACACATGTGCATGCATGCACATGTGCCCGTGTGCACATATTGTGCACATATTATGCATAAATATTATCCACATATTATGCACACAGCACATGTGAATACACACAGGCATGTGTGCATGCACACGCAGCACACACTCATGCGCATGTGACTATACACACGGCACACATGTGAATATACACACAGGCACATGTGTGTGCACACACTGCACATGTGATTATGCACACAGCACACATGTGACTACACACATGGGCACGTGTTCATGCAGACACCGCACACATGACTATGAACATGGCACACATGTGAATACACACGTGTGCATGCATGCTCATGTGCCCATGTGCACATATTATGCACACAGCACACGTGAATACACACAGGCATGTGTGCATGCAGACACGGCACACACTGCACACGTGACTACGCACACGGCACACATGTGAACGCACACATGGGCACACGTGTGTACACACACAGCCCACACCCATGTGCCCGCCCTCTTCCCCATCGCCCCGTCTGTCAGCGTGCCGGGTCATTGTACACAACTCCTCTCATGCCACATGTCACGTTACGCCCACCTTTCTTGGATTCAATGTCGTCTTCTTTTATAATTTCTTTTTCATTTTCTTTGAAATGTTTCCTCAAGTAAATGTTTTCTAAAAGAAGCACAGGTGTGAAAGGAGAGCTGACATGCTTGAAATGTTTTAATTTTTTCAAAAATTTTTCCCTGTGAAGTGTGACACAGACAGGAAAGGACCCACGCCTGCGGAGGAGTGCACCATCCGAAGGTGAAGCCACACCGCCCTCCCAGCCCTGAGTCAGGAGCAGAGCCCCGCCGGCCCCCAGACGCCCGCAGCCCCTCCCTGGACGCCCCCTGGGCCATGTTGTGGTCACTGCTTCCTCCCTTTGTCTGAGGTGTCACCTCCTCCATCTGTGTCGCTCACGCGAGGTGAGTTTTGCCTGCTTCTTTCACTGTTCAAATGGGATCCCACTGCATGTCCTCGTTGGTGTCTTTTGCGGAATGTTGTGTTGTGAGGTTCATCCACCGTAGTTACCAATGCTCATCGTTGTAGAGTGTCTGGTCCATGGGTTCTGGCCTCCTGGTGATGGATACCCAGGCTGTTTGCAGCTGTGGGCCATGCCCAGCCCCCACCCCCAGGCCACACAGCCCTGAGCATCTGTGTGAATGTGTGTCTCTGATGACTGGGCATTCATTTCTGTTGGGAGTAAAAGCTCCAAGGTCGTCAGGTGCATGGATACCCCCTGTGGGTAGAAGTCCAAGCTTTTCAAAGCGGTTTTACTAACTTGCACCCCCCGCTGTGTGTACGGTGGTTCCTGCTGCTTCACACCCTCGGCAGCACTTGATGTGGTCAGCTTTGAATGGGAGGCATTTTGTGGCCACGGAGCCGTAGCTCTGGGTTTCAGCTTGTGAATCCGAGACTCCTGGGAAGCAGGGCAGCTCTGCCCACATTGTGGGTCGATTACGTTTCTCTCTGGTGCAGGGCCTTCCACTTCTTGCCTGTTAGTCTCTAGAATGGCCTTTTCCTATGGCTTGGTGGTTCTTTTGTGCCCTGTAGAAATGATCCCGCTTGCCTTTTTTGTGCTGAATATACCTTCCCTGTCTCTGTAGCCCTCATTTCCACTGTGAAATGGTGTGCTTTGATGAATAGAGGGTTTGTTTTAATAGCCCAATTTACCCATCTTTCCCTTCCTCGCTAGTGGTATTTATTGTCTGTGTGTTTATTTATTGGCTTCACTAGGTCTTTGGAAGAAAAGTTATGACCAACCTAGACAGCATATTAAAAAGCAGAGATGTTACTTTGCCCATAAAGGTCCATCTAGTCAAGGCTATGGTTTTTCCAGTAGTCATGTATGGATGTGAGAGTTGGACAATAAAGAAAGCTGAGTGACGAAGAATTGATGCTTTTGAATGGTGGTGTTGGAGAAGACTCTGGAGAGTCCCTTGGATGCAAGGAGATCCAGCCAGTCCATCCTAAAGGAGATCGGTCCTGGGTGTTCATTGGCAGGACTGATGTTGAAGCTGAAACTCCAATACTTTGGCTATCTGATGCGAAGAGCTGACTCATTGGAAAAGACCCTGCTGCTGGGAAAGATTGAGGGCAGGAGGAGAAGGGGATGACAGAGGATGAGATGGTTCAATGGCATCACTGACTTGATGAACATGAGTTTGATTTGGGGATGGACAGGGAGGCCTGACGTGCTGCAGTCCATGGGGCTGCAGAGTTGGACACAACTAAGCAACTAAACTGAACTGAGGTCTTCTTGGCCTCATGCGGGCTTTTTCCAGCTGCAGCAAGTGGGGGCTGCTCTTTGTTGCGTTGCAGACTTCTCACGGCGTTGACTTCTGTTGCAGGGCACAGGATCCAGGCTCACGGGCTCAGCAGTTGTGGCATCTGGGCTTAGTTGATCCAATGCATGCGGGATCTTCCCCTAGCTAGTACTTTTTAATGTCTGATTTAGAAAGAATCTTCCTACCTCGGGATCACTACCTTCCTGAAGCTTTATTATCTTACATTTAGATGCGTAATCCAGCTGGAACTGCCTTTTGTGTGTGATGCAAAGGAGGGGTCAAGTCAAGTTGACGTTTTCCATCTGGACATCTGGAGATATCACAGTCCCATAAAAGGCAATTCTTTCCCCCTTTGTCAGAACCCAAGCTCCCATACGTGCACGCTATAGGGTCAGGCACACCCACGCAGAAGCATTTACACACATGGTGTCTGAGGCCGGGTCCCCCAAGAGCTGACCCTGAGCCACAGATTCAGGTACAGGTGACCCCCAGAAGCACTGCAGAAAGTGCGGAGTTGAGACAGGTCAGGACGGGAAAAAGCCAAGAAGCTTGTGATTTAAGGGGCACCTGGGGCACGATCCTCCTGGGGGAGAAGGGGGAGGGAGAGGAGGAGGAGAAGGAGGAGGGGGAGGCTCCTGGCTGAGCCTCCGTTTTCTCACCTGTGAAATGGGAGCTATGTCCATCTCATGGGGTGGTTACGTGGCTTGAGAGAGACTGCAGGTGGGGTATCAGCTGGCCCATAGCGAGAAGCAGTGAGTAAGTAGGGGCCATCATGACTGTGTGTTCCTGAGATGGTCCAGACTCCTTGTTTCCGCCTCCAATGGCTTTCTAACTCTGGGAAGCCATGATAATGGTAAACGACTCTGAGCAAGCTCCCTTTAGCGAGGAGGACCCGCTCTCTCACCGAGGTCTGCCTGTTCCCACACGCCTGGCCCTGAGATCGGCCTCAGGAAGACGTTGCCTTTCTGTGAGGTTAACCGTGACACGTTTCCACGAGCATTTTTATACTGTATTTGGGTAGGAAGCATCGATGCGTCCGGGTCATCCAAGGGCTGGGCCATGGTCTGGCGGCGCTGCTGCAGGCAAAACCTCCGCCAACAGCTCAGCTTATCCGCAGATAGAGCCATTTTCTATTTTGGTGTCACAGTGAAGGCTCTGTGGACGGGGTCCAACTTGGCCACTATCTTGACAATGTGTTTGCGTTTAGAGCTGGGTTGGGTCTAAAAATAGGTCTGGGAGAGATGGCTGCTGAGGCCAGCGCTCTGCGCGGCCCGAGGCAGGCCTGGGGGCTCGGGAGGGAATGTGAGGGGAGCACTTACACGACCCTGACTGCTGGTGTCCCCGGGCCCCATCTTCCCGGGGCTGAGAGCCACCTCCTCCAGGAAGCTTTCCTGGCCTGTCAGTTGGGGTGGCCTCCTTTCTGCATCCTCTGTGATCAGCTTACTGTCTTCCCCATGAGACTGTGAGCTCCACAGGAACATGACTGAGTCTCCCTGCCTCTTCTTTCCCTTCCCAGCTCTTGGTCTAGGTGTTTAGTGAAAGCTTCAGGTTGAGCCCACGTGAGTGTTTCTCTTGTTTCTGCATCTCCATCTCTGTGACCTCAGGCCCAGGCCCTCCCGCTCCGGGTCTCACTGTCTGCACCTGGAGACAGAGAGTATTGCCTCCTTGCAGAGGTAGTTGTGAGGCTCAGACTCTCCAGGCGCCCCCTTCCACGCTGCCCTTGGACTTTTTCAGGCTTACATGAGCTGCTCTTTCACCTGGAGCAACAAGAACAAGGGACCCATGATGGGAATATAATGATGTACATTTATGGAGGCTTCATGAAGCCAAAATGAGATAAATCAAGTAAAATTAAAACTCTGCCTGAAACCGAGTAGGTGTCCCCCAAGTGTTAGGAGCCATCATCGCCATAACCACCCCACCATCACCATCAATACCATCATCACCATCACCATGGCCTGGTGGGGGTATGCTCCACAGTCTCCCAGGGACCCCACTGGGACTGAGCCCCCGAGCCCACTGCCGGGACACCTGGTATGCCTTCCTTCTCCCACTCCCCTGCCAAGGCTTGATCCCTCTCACCAGGCTCCTCCACGAGGAGAAAGAGTTCGGTGACCCAAGACACGTTGGTCACGTGCATTAGGACTCCAGGCAAAGGAGCAAGCTCTGTGGACCCGGAAAACCAAAGCAGGCTTCCTAGAGGAGGTGGCACTGGAGAAATGCCTTAAAGGCTGAGCAGAGTCAGAGAAGCAAGACCCTAATAGACCTTGGACCTCCTTGGGGCCTCTGCACTACTGGCTCTGGGATGGGGGACTTGATCGTGAGAAAGTGCAGTTGGCCTTTTCGACAGTATCTGCTCCATCATCTATTTTAGAAGAAAGGACCCCAGCTGGAGAAATAACCCCCTCTTGGCCCGTCCAGACCACAGAAAATGGATGCCTCCCAGGTGTTCCATCTCTGCAGATGTAAAATGCAGGGAGGCCCAGACCCCAGGCCGGCCTGGGGGACTATCTCCCCAGCAAAGCCCTTGGCCGGGCGGGATGAGGTGGGGCCCCCAAGCACTGGGAAGGAGACGTATGACAGCTGGCCCCCGTGACACTCCTGGGTGCCGTCCAGCCCACTCCAAAAGGCTCTGCTGCTTAACTCATCTGCCTGGCCCCTCTCTGCTCACTCTTCTTTCTGCATTTATTTCTTTAAAAAAAATATATCGCTTCAGTAAGTCAGAAGGGGGAAAACAAATATCCCATATTAACTCATGTACACGGAATCTAGAAAAATGGTCCTGAAGAACCTATTTGCAGGGCAGGGACAGAGAGGCAGATAGAGAGAACAGACTATGATTGCAAAGGACGAGGAGGGGGTGGGATAAACTGAGAAAGTAGCTTTGAAACGTAAACATTGCTGTGTGTAAAATAGATAGCTAGTGGGAAGTTAGAGTATAACACAGGGAACTCAACCCAGCGCTCTGCTGTGAGCGGTGGGAGGGGGTGGCAGATGGGAAGGCTGATTCACATGGTTGCATGGCAGAAGTCAGCACAATTGTAAAGCAATTATCCTCCAATTAAATATGTATATATGTATATATATGTGTGTGTGTATATGTATATAACTTCAATGCTCTTTTCTCTTAAGAGTAATACATGCTCACTATAGAAAACCCAGAAAAACACAAGAAAAAGAAATTAAAGCCACTCATACAATTATGACTGCTTCACATTGTTCTACAGCAGAAGCCAACACAACACTGTAAAAATTAAAACACAAAAAAATTTTTTAAAAATCACTTTTAACGTCAAGATGCAGTGGCAATACCTGCTGACGTTTGTGTGTCTTTCCCAGTCTTTGATTAACGTCCACACACACATGAAAAAAACAGGTTGAGATCTTGACTAGGCTGCCTTGAGTCTATAGATCAAGTTGGGGAACTGACATCTAGGCACTATTGAGTCTTCTCTTCTGTGAACATGGAATATCTCTCTTTCTTCCCTGATATTCATCTTTTTTCTAAATCTG
>SNSB01003990.1:2964109-2985565 GCA_012922965.1 Capreolus pygargus | reverse complement strand
TTGCATTGAGATCATGCTGCAGGTAAATTTCAGCCCTGCTCGCCCACTTCACATTATTTAATGTTAAGCCTTCTTCAAGCACAGATGCTAATTCTCACCTTATTTTCTGACCCAAGGAGACAGTGGTGCACCTGTCATCCCCTATGATTGCACCTCTAGATTGTCTCCAGGCTTGAACTATGGAAACAGTACTGAAGCTGGAATCAAAGTCACCAGGAGAAATATCAGCAGCCTTAGATACGCAGACGACAGCACCCTAACAGCTGAAGGTGAAGAGGGATAAAGAGCCTCTTGATGAAGGTGAAAGATGACAGTGAAAATGCTGGCTTAAAACTCAACACTCAGAAAAATGAAGATCATGGCATCCAGTCCCATCACTTCAGGGCAAGCAGATGGGGAAACAATGGAAACAGCAGCAGACTTTATTTTCTTGGGCTCCAAAATCACTGTGGATAGTGACCGCAGCTGTGAAATTAAAAGTTGCTTGCTTCTTGGAAGAAAAGATATGACCAACTTAGACAGCATATTGAAAGGCACAGACATCAGTTTGTCGACAAAGGTCCGTATAGTCAAAGCTATTGTTTTTCTAGTAGTCACAGATGTGAGAGCTAGTCCATAAAGAAGACTAAGCACCAAGGAATTGACGCTTTGGAGCTGTGGTGTTGGAGAAGACTCTTGAGAGTCCCTCGGACTGCAAGGAGATCCAACCAGTCCATCCTAAAGGAGATCAGTCCTGAATGTTCGTTGGAAGAACTGATGCTAAAACTCCAATACTCTGGCCACCTGATGGGAAGAGCCGACTCACTGGAAAAGACCCTGATGCTGGGGAAGATTGAAGGCAGGAGAAGGGGATGACAGAGGGTGAGATGGTTGGAAGGCATCACCGACTCAACGGACATGAATTTGGGCAAACTCTGAGAGACAGCGCAGGACAAGGAAGCCTGGTGTGCTGCAGCCTATGGGGTGGCAAGCGCTGGACACGACTGAGCCACTGAGCGACAACAGTAACGGAGAAGCGCGCCTGTTCACTGGCACCTGGAAGCAGCTCAGCAAACAGCTCACGCGTGCTCTGTCATCTGTCTCACTCTGCAAGCTGCACCCCCACCCCCATGTCCGTGCGGAGGCGTGGTGTGTGCAGGCCCAGGGCCCTCAGAGAGCAGGGAGGCCCTAAGAGCATGCGGTCAGGACTGGAGCCCCATCCGCCAGCCAGGGGCCGGGACTCGCCTCCTCCTGGGCCTAGACCCTTCTGCTTCCTAAGTGCCCCAGACTGAGTCCCCGGGGCTCTTGGAGACTCTACACACCGTGGACACCCTCAGAGCTCGTTGTCAGTGAAGGGATGAAGACCCAGGACCCTCGCCCCACACCCTTTGTCCTATTTTTCTGTGCTTGCTTTGTTGATGAACCTTTTCCTGGCTGCCACGTACGTGCAAAGCAGGTCTCATCCCAAGGGCACAGCTGGTGGATTTTTACAAGCTGACCGTGCCGTGCACTCAGACCAGCTCAGAGAGAGAGAGGACAGTACCAGGAACGCCCGGGGGCACCTCTGGCCCAGAGGCTCTCGCCTGCAGCAGTGCTGCCCCAGGGCACGTCCCGGCAGTGAGTGCAGACACTTGTCATCGCTGAGAGGGCGCTGCCACCATCAAGCTGGTTGGGACGCGGTTCAACACCCCGCTCTGCACAGGTTGGCCCCCAAAGCGAGGGCTACCCAGCCCCCAGTGACTGCAGTGCCGAGGCTGGGAGACCCGGCTCCGGTCCGTCCTAATTTCTAACTGCGTAGACTCGTTCTGGTTGGTGTCAGCCGCTAAGTCATGTCCGACTCTTGGGACCCCACGAACCATCGCCAGCCAGCAAGAGTACTGGAGTGGGTTGCCATTTCCTTCCGCAGGGGATCTTCCCAACCCAGGAATCGAACCCAGGTGTCCGGCATTGCAGGCAGATGATTTACTGATCCAACAACCAACCCTGATTCAATTGGGTCTTCCTGGAGTTAGGTCACCATTCCCCTCTGTTCTTTCTGTCCTCCCCAGTCACCGAGCCTGGACTCTGATCACACCCTGCCTGAGCGGGAGTCCCGCCTCCCTGGCCCAGAGTTGGAGCAGTGCCTGACGCAGAGATCAGGGACTGAAGGCATGACGCCCATCGAGAGGACGCTCACCAGGGTCCCACCTTTGACAGGGCCCTGGCACCAGGCAGGCCCCCAAGGCAGGGGTTCTAGAAGGGAGCAGAGACACCGTGCCCCAGGCCCCTGCGAGGAGCAGGACACCCCAGCGGAGGAGAGAATCCGCAGCAGGGACTCTCCCATGCTGGGCACCCCAGAGATGGGCCCAGGAGGCCTGCACCCCCAAGACCCCCGCACTGAGCCCGACCCTGAAACAGGAGGATGGCTGGACACCGACACTGCCGGCAGCTGGGGAGCAAGCAGCCGGAGCGGATGGAGGGGTGGGAGGAGGACCAGCCTGGGGGGAGGCCGGAACTGGGCTGACTAGGAGGGAGCGGAAGGCAGCGACGTCTCAGGGAAGCTGGAGGCCAGACAACAGCCCTGGTGGCGGTGCTGGGAGCGGGGGGCCAGGCAGGCGCAGGGGGTCTGGGCTAGGCGAGGAAGCCTGGAGCCTCTCAGACCCCGGCGCAGCTAGTGATCAGCGGGACTCCCTGGCTGGGTCCCGGGCACCCACACTCCTGGCAGGTTGGAGGCTGCCTGGCAGCCCAGGCCAGGTGGTTCTGCCCTCTCCGAGCCCCATGGCCCCTGGGGTACCCAGCGGCCAAACTGGCATCAGGCTGCACCTGTGAATCATGTCCCTGGGCTTGCACGCTGCCCCCCCCCCAGAGTGGGCACCTGGGCACCCACCCTAGACCAGCCCTGCGTGAGCCTGTGGGCACAGAGACCCACAGGTGGGCACGTGGGGTGCCCTGGGCAGGGCCTCACCCATCGCCCACCTCCCAAGCACCAGACCCAGCAGGACAGTGCCCTGCACGGAGCTGGCATGTGAGGGAGTCAGGTGGTGGGGACACCTGGGAGCTTCCGGGGTGTCAGTGTCTCCCCAGAAGCCAGAGGGAGCGGATGAGCTGCGACTGAGGGTGGGTTGGGGATGAGGGGGTGGTCCCAGGCCCCCGTTGCCTTCAGCCAGGGAGGCCGAACGGCATAGCAGCTGTTTCTCGTGGCCTGAAGGCGGCACGTTTGTCTTCAAACCAGGAAGGAAAAAATTGGATTTAACCAAAACCTAAAATCTGAGAGTGTTTTTAGCAGTGGAACCCTCCAGGGAGAATCGCTCCAAGAACCAGAGATCAGACTCTCCAGAGTGAGACTGAACCATCCCTGCAACGTCAACTCCAGGAGTTGGATGCCTCGTCCTGCCCATGAATTCTGTATTATTATTATTACTTTGGCTGTGCCTTGCAGCATGTGGGATCTTGGTTCCCCAACCAGGGATCGAAACTGAGCCCCCCGCAGTGGAAGTGTGGAGTCCTGACCACCGGACCTCCAGGGAAGCTCCCTGTCCTCACGTTCTAGGCAGGTCCTTGTTGCCCAAACCACGCCTCCAGCCCCGCCCCACCCCCTGCCTGGAGGGGACCAGACAAAGAAATCTCGGTGTCAGTGCCAGAGCAGTACTGGAGGAGGTGTTGCTCTCGGGCTGAGACCCGAGAGAGCGTGGGGCTCCCTCTGATATCCCCGTGGTCCCTGTCCCTCCTGGCCCGGCCCCACCCTGGCCCAGGCCTCGACCTTGGACTTCTGGACCCCAGAAGACAGTGACCTGTCCCCTCCTGACGGCGGGGAAGGCTCCGGCGGGCCCACACTCAGCCTGAGGCTCGAGGGTGCTGTTTCAGGAGGTGGTTGGGCCTCCCTGTCATCGGCAGGCAGAGAGAAGTGCAGCCTGACTCCTCCACCCACCACTCTGAGACCCTGAACGAGTCAGTTCACTTCTCTGACCTCCGTTTTCTCATCTGTTAAATGGGTACAGGCTCCACTGCACAGGGTCACTGTGGAGAGTGTCTGGGAGTGCCCTCGGGCAAGCAGTCCAGGGCTGCACACACCTCCTGCCCCTCTGTCCTCAGGCGGTGAGCAGCAGGATGAGTCTGAGACGCGAAGGGAATACCCCCTGGATCCCACAGCCAGCTCCCAGCAGATGCAGGATCTTCCGTTCCCTCTCAGCGGCTGGCCGTGGCCACGGTCCTGCAGCTGGCAGCTCTGGGTGGGTGAGATAGTGTCTGTGTCGGCCTGGCTCCGGGGGGCACGGTGTGGGCACAGGAGGGGGCTGGGTGATGCAGACAGCAGGCCTTTGGGGGAGACAAAGGTGCAGTGAGGCCCCAGCCCCTTCCCTGCTTGGACCCCGGCCTCCACCTGGGTGGCAGGAGAGAGAATGGAGTGGGCCTCCTGCCCAGGGGATGGAGGGATGAGGGCAGAAAGATGAGGTCATGGGGAAAGAGAACATCACTTGTTTATAATCAGATACCCACAACCAGAGACACTGGGGAGCCGCATGCACAAGCCTGCGGACAGGCAGCCCCGGGCAGAGGGACCAGGCGGGGCCTCAGTGGTCAGCCCGCGGGCCTCTCTGGACAGCAAGGAGATGACATGCGTCACCTGTGAGCAGCAGGCTGTCAGGGCATCAGCCGCTCGGCCCAGCGGACCCTGAAGGTCTCAGAGGGACCATAGGCCTCCGTCTCCCCGGGCAACCAGGGCCCCAGATCGCGGAGGCGCCAACCCCTCCTGGCTTGTTTTGTTTTGTATCTGCTTCTTTGGGTATGCCACATGGCTTGCAGGATCTTAGTGCTCCAACCAGGGAATGAACCCAGGCCCTGGGCAGCAAAGGTTCAGAGTCTTAACCACCGGGCCGTCGGGGAATTCCCCACCCCTCCTGTTTTAAGGCAGGAGCCACTGAAATATGTTAGGTGGGAGTAAGTGACCAGGAGGCCTGGTCTGGGGGCTGGTGTCTGGGGGGCCTGGGCTCCCTGGCAACCTGGGGAGAGGGGTGGGCTGGTGAGTCTGGGGTCTGCAGGAGTGGGCAGCGAGGAGGCTGCCAGCCAAGAGGTGACACCCCCCCACCAACTGAGCTTCACATCTGTACTCAGCAGACTCACAAGTTCCCAACCACTGAACTCATGTTCATGCACACAGACATGCATGCACATGCACTAGTACACATACACACATGCACAAATACATGTGGGCACACATGTGCACATGTATATGCAATCACACACAGGCATGAACATGTACATTCACATACCAGCATACACATGCACAGACACACGTGTGCACACATGCACAGACATGCACAGGTGCTCACATGCACACACAGGCATGAACAAACACACATGAACACACACATTCACACAGCAGTATACACGTGCACAGACACACGCACGCACACACATGCACAGGTGATCACATGCACACATGTATGAACAAACACACACGGGAACATGTACATACATGTATATGCATGCCTGTCCGTGCACACACGTGCATATATACATTGCACATGCAGTGCACACACGCACACCCATGCAGTCCAAGCCCCGGAAAGGCGTGGGCAGCCCCCCGTCTCAGCTCACCAGGAAGCCTCCTCCAACCTGCTACTGGCACAGAGTCCCACACGCAGCCTCTGAGCCCCCGCCGTCCAGAGGAAGGGAGGGAGCGCACCACGTCCACTTCAGCCGGGCCTTGGGACCTATCCTCACTGCTGCAGACATGCACAGCCACCTCCCACCCAGAAGCTGTCGGAACCAAGGGGGCCACCCTCAGCTGACCCCTTGCCCGTGGCTGTCTGGAGGCAGTGAGCACAAAGGGAGCGGGCAACCCGCCCCAGAGCCAGCTGCTTGCCCTCCGGCCGCCCTCTCCTGCCATGCTCACCTGCCAAGAGGGGCTTCGGACGTGGTCCTCAGCCACGCGTGGAAGGCCCACTGGCTGGGCACGTGGCCCGGCCCAGCCCTGTTCACAGACCCTGAGTCCACGTCTGGCCACCTCCTCTGGAAGGCGCAGGTCCCCTGACTTCACCCTGCAGAGCCACCAGGGTTTGGGGTCTGACAGTCCAAGGGGGGCTCTGAGCAGACCACGGCTCTGCAGGGAGGGCCAGGGAGCTGACGGGTCCTGATGGGGACTGAGGGAGCTGGCACCTGGCCCATCCTGGCGGGAGTCCCCGCTCCCCAGAGTGGTACGTACAGCTCTGGGCTGGGGACACGGGGGCTGTGGTCTGCCTCAGACCCCTCTCCTTGGGGGCCAGCCTGGACCCTGTCTGGGTGAAGCCCCAAGGGGGTCTGTGTGATCAGCAGTGCTGGGCCCAGCAAGGGCCCGTGTTTCCTGGGCAGACAGTCCAACCACGAGTTCGAGGCCCTGCTGGGTGCCCCTTGGTGCGCATCAAACCTCACCTCGTTACTGCTTCAATTTTCAAAATATCCTCTTCTCCCCGGTTTGTACGTGTGGAAACCACAGCCCAAGGGATCAAGCCCCTAATGTTGGTTTACATGATATGACGGCAGCCCTGTGATTTTATTATTTATTTAAAATATATTTATTTTATGTATCTATTGGGCAATTTGGGGTCTTAACTATATCATGCGGGGGCACTGCAGCACAGACTCTCCAGGTGTGGTATGGAGATTTAGTTGCTCCGTGGCTTGTGGGATCTTAGTTCCCTGATCAGTGACTGAACCCACATGCCCTGCATTGTAAGGCAGATTCTTAACCACTGGACCATCAGGAAGTCCCAGCCTGTGATTTTAACCTTCTAATCCATGCTCATTGTTGTTGTTCAGTGGCTAAGCTGTGTCCAATGCTTTGTGACACCATGGACCGCAGGCTTCCCTGTCCTTCACCATCTCCTGAAACTTACTCAAACTCATGTCCATTGAGTTGGTGACACCATCCAACCATCTCATCCTCTGTCGCCCCCTTCTCCTCCTGCCTTCAATCCTTCCCAGCATCAGGGTCTTTTCTAGTGAGTCAGCTCTTCGCATCACGTGGCCAAAGTGTTGGAGCTTCAGCTTCAGCCTCAATCCTTCCAATGAATATTCAGGGTTGATTTCCTTTAGGATGGACTGGTTGGATCTCCTTGCTGTCCAAGGGACTCTCAACCCAGAGTGATTCCACTCAAACTCAAGGTTGACAAGAGGAGGGGACAGAGTCCGCCTGCTTCAGAGGGTCACCTGCAGCACTGGGGGTCTCACATGCCCCCGACTCTACCCTGAGTTGGGAGAGATGCCCAAGTCAGCCTCCTGAAGGGCCACAGGGATGCAGGTGGGGGCTGGTGCAAAGGTGGGTGTGCCTGCAGGGGGACGGGAGACAGTGCCCTGGTGCAGGGGATGACCTGATGTGAATGCTCCCCGATGAGGGCCCACTGCATGTCAGGCCCTCCACACGGCATCCGTGGCCAGTTCAACAGCACAGAGACCCAGGAATAAGATTTGTGGCAATAAGGTTTACCCCCTCGCATCACAGTGCCCAGTGGCTCCACACTAGATGGGAAACAAAGCCAAGACTTACTCCTAAGATTTCTCTGGAGCGCAAAGTCAGCTCCCATGACCATACGGGAAACCAAGACTTGCTTTTGCCTGTTTGAAGCATGCAGGCATGAGGACCCAATGAGACTGTTCAAAATTACTTTATTTTCTAAAAATGACTTTATTTTCATTTTTGAATAAGTAATACAAGAGGGACTCTTGTAATACATCACCGACTCAATGGACGTGAGTTTGAGTAAGCTCCGGGAGTTGGTGATGGACAGGGAGGCCTGGCGTGCTGCGGTCCATGGGGTCGCAAAGACTCGGACAGACCTGAGTGAACGAACTGAACCGACCTGAAGACGAGAGGGAAAGGCCACACATAAAGAACCAGGAACCAGAATGGCTTTGGACTTGACAACGGCTATACCAGCAACCAGAAGATAATGGAGAAATTCCTGCAGAATCGGCCTCTGTCCACCCACCCTTTCCTGTAGGAAAATGATTTCCAAACTAGAATTTTATACCCAGTGCAATAGACTGGATGTTATTTGGGAGTGTCCCCTACCCCCAAATTCACGTGTTGGAATCGTAACCTCCCATGTGCTGGTGCTGAGAGGTGGGGGTCTCCGTGAAGTAACTGGGTCATGAGGGTGGGGCCCCTGAGTAGGGCTGGTGGTCTTATATAAAGAGACCCAGAGAGCTCGCTCACCCCTCCTCCATGTGAGGATACAGCAAGACGATGGCATCTGTGAAGTGGGAAGCTGGTCTCACTCACCACATGCTGCGTCTGCTGGGGCCTTGATCCTGGACTTCCAGCCTCCAAAAGTGTGAGACATAAGCACTCACTGTTTCTAAGCCCCCCGGTGGCATTCTGCTGCGGTAGCACAGACAAGCGGGGACCACCAAGCTCCTGGTCAAGTGTAGGAAAGGCCGAGGCATCTCAGACAGTTGAACTCTCCCCAGCTCTCTTGTTGGAAAGCCTGCAGAGTACAAGCTCCTCAGAGAAGGGAATAAATCCAGACCAAGGAGGATACACCCCATGTGCCTAAGGTCTGGAGATTTAGACGAGGGGCAGAGGATTTGAAGTTGGATTAACAATAAGCACATAAGGGGGAGGGGGGGAAGAGCAGAACAAACCACACAGCCATGGATAACTGCAGGCAGAGAAAGATAAGGCAGGAAAAGTAATCATAGTGTATTACCTGGCTCTGCTGTGAGTTCCATTTACACAGTCATGTAAATCTAACTCAACCACATTCTTTGCATTGCAGGACTGGCGATGGGAAGGAGCTGGTGCGGGAAGGGGCCATGGATAAGAGAAAATTTATGCCTGTCCCCTATAAGGCATGTCAGTAGATATCACATAAGCTGATAAAAATGAGATTGAGAAATAGGAGAATGTTATTTAGGAATGTTATTTAGGAATACAGACATAAATACCAAAAGAAATGCTTTTTTTTTTTTGGAGAAAGAGGAAGTGGCCGCCTCTGGGGAACTGTGTTGGGGGCAGGGGACGGCTGTTTTTATAAAAGCCCTGGGAATTACTTAACTCATCAGATTATGCACACACACAATTTAGATTGTAAAGGCCATAAAGACAAGGTTTTCCTGTGAACCACAGAGGAAGGAGCGCTCACTGTGGCTAGGGGGCAGTTGGCCCCAGAGGTGGGTGGAGACCCTGCCTCACCTGAGTGGCAGGCGGGAGGGAGGAGGAGGGGGATCCCAGGACCCCGGGTTCCCTGGTGGAGATGGAGGTCTCAGAGACCACCAGGCAGTGTAGGGGCACCTGCTCCGGGGGCTGTGCCCTCTTCCCATCACAGCTCGGGGGAAGACCCTCGGCTGAGGGGCCCAGAGGCCTTCAAGGAGTCAGAGCGGCAAGACCATGTGGGACGGGACCCATGCCTTCCCCCTCTGGTCCCGCCTGCCCTTCCGTCCTAACTGGAGACCCTTGGGGTCGAGGGGGTGACATGGGCCTGGGCGATTGCTAGCATCCCTCACTGAGCTGACTCAGCCACCCTGGGGGCCACGGGGACTCTGCCCTCCTGCTTCCACCAGATGCAAAGTCAGCACTGGGTTGTTGCCCTTTCGAGGACGCGGGAATGAGGGCCGAGATTCCTTTGTATTCTGAGAAAAATACAATATCTGGTCCCTCTGCCCTGAGCGTGGGAACAAACAACCCTCGAAGTGTGTGTGTGTGTGTGTGTGTGTGTGTGTGTGCGTGTGCACGCGCGTGCGTGTGCACACAGAATCACACTCCCCGGCCCCATCTGTCCTTCAGGCTTCGGGCTAGCTTCCGGCAAACCCTCCAGCTGCGACAACAGCTCTGAGCGCTCTGCTCACGCCCGGTGAGCCCCAGGGCCTCACAAAGGGCTCCGTCCTGCCCTCAGCCCCGTGCCACGTGCCGGGCAGGGGTGTGGCTCAGGGGCTCCGTGGGCGGGACCCTCTGCTGGGGCCCCTGGGCCTGCCGCTCAGAGTGTGACCCGGGTCCAGGGCCACAGGCTGCGGGCCGTGCAGGAACAGGGAGGTCCTGCAGCAGCCCAGCGGGGCCAGGGCAGCAGAGCCTGGGAGCCCCCGGAAGCAGTGCCCGGGGCCGAGGCGGAGGACCAGCCTTCACGGGAACGGCCCCAAGCACAGCCCCGCAGGTCGGAGGCTCTCGGGGCGGCGGCTGTGCCCAGACCTGTTCAGTGGCGGATGCCCCCTCCACCATCAGGAAGCAGATTCAGGCCCTGCCACCTGTCCCAAGTCACGGGGTCAGAATCCGCCTCCCCACCACCTTCAAAAGCAATCTACCCCCTCAGGCTCGGCGGTGCGGAGACCGGCAGTCACCCCTCTTTCTCCCACAATCTCAAGCATCTGACCAGCAAGTCCCAAAGGCTCCGCCTCCAGCAGACCTGGAATTTGCCCACCTCCCTGGCGGCTTGGAGCCACCATCAGCTGGTGCCTCTGTCTCCCTGCTCCCGCCCTCTCGGCCCACGACCCGGCCCCGTCCTGCCTTTATTCTCCCCGGAGCATGCAGCCCGGCAGTCTGTGTTTCCTATCTGTGCTTTAGCTGACCTCTCCCCACAGGACGTCAGTCCCCCAGGAGCAGAGCTCTCTATTTCCTCCCTACTCAGGCACCCCTTTTTCAGAAAGACATCAGAGGGCAGGCATGGGCAAGGAGGCCCACCCAGAGCGGGGTGTTCTGATGCAAAATGGAAGGGTGCTGACCCAGGGGCCCAGGAGGACTTGCTGGAGGAGGTGGGGCTCAGTCACGTGGGCTTGGTCGCCCACACTCAGTGGCTCATATGGGCAAGGGCTTTCAGGAAGGCGCCTCAGCTCTGCTATTCAGGACGCAGTTTTGAAGGAGCATCGGATGAGGCCCTGCCACATGGCCCTGGGCCTCGGGAGCTACAGGCATCCATGCGGTGAGGCGTCCGCCCAGCAAGCATTGACTGGACCCTGTTGTATAGGTGTGAGGCTCGAGGGGCCTGGAGGGGGCACGACAGAGCCCACTTCTGTAAGAGAGCACATCCGTGGAACAGAGGCAGGCCACCTGGGGTGCAGAGATGTGGTGAAGGTGGGTCTGGGGAAGAGGAGCTGCTGGGAGGACGATGAGGGGAACAGTGTTGGAGGTAGAGGGAGCAGCCCATGCAAAGGCTCTGAGCAGAAGGCCCTGGTTGCCCCTCTGTCCTCCAAGGGATGTGCTGGGATGGTGGGGGTGGACAGCAGTTCCAGCCAGAGGGCAGGAGTGTGTGCAGGGCCCTTTCAAGCGGACTTTCTCCAACACAGCTGTTGGCATCCCTCATGTGGCCACCAGCAGCCTGGCAAACGTGCCGCTGAAACCCTGCTTCACTGATTGGGTTTGGGCTTGTGTTTTCTTTTTAAGGAGAAACAGCTGGGAGGCCAGGAGACCATGGACATTTGGAGAGACTCCTGAGGCCACGGGTCCAGCCAGCCCTGGTTTCCCCCACCCCCGACTCCCGTGGGCCTGGGCACAGGGCTACCCGGGAGGGCTGGCCCGCTGCCATGCCAGGCAGGGTGATGGCCCTGCCCCCGCAGGCCTCAGACGCTGGCCTCTAAGACAAGGGTCTCCCTCCAGGCAGAGCAGCTCCGTGTGCCTCCCACGCTCTTGGGAGCCCAGCTCAACCTGGCCTGGCTGAGCCCAGGTCCGAGTCCTCAGCTGCCCCACCCGGGGCTCCACCCTGAACATCTGCTGGGCCTGGGGCCACCCTGCATGCCCCCAGAGCCCCAGACAGCACCGTGTGCCCCGCCGTGACCCTGCACGGTGGCGGATGGTCACCACCTCCTGGACTTGTCCTAGGAGTTAGGCCCACTCTCTCCCCAGTCCTCACAGAAGCCCTGCTGGGTAAGCGATGCCGCACATTTTACAGGTGTGGCAACTGAGGCACCAGCAGTTTGTGTTGCTTGCCTGCACCCCGGAGTGGGGGTCAGCACCTCTGATGCTGGCGCACAAGTTCTCTCCCCTCTGGTGTGTGGGTCCAGCCTAGACAAGGGGCAAGACCAGGGAACAGTGCGGCCCTGGGAAAGGGGGCTGGCATCGCAGGCTGGGCTCCCACGTCAGTGCCTCCCAGAGAGGTTGAGGGTGGGGCCCCCACTTCCCTCCACCCTCCGCTCGCTGCCCTCCCATGCCCAGGGCAGGAAGGAGGGTCCCCATGTGCCTCAGAAGTGAAGCAGAGCCTCCGGGGGTTGGGGAGGAGGCAGGCGGTGCTCCAGAGAGGGTCCAAGTGGAGCTGGCCAAGGGGGTGGTGAGTGTCCTGGGATGGCTGGTGCTGGGCGGTGGGGGGACAAGGTGGAGGGTGGGGAGTCCACAGGCTGCCATGAAGGGCCCTGCACGCCAGTCCAAGGACCTGCCACCTGACCCGGAGGGGTGGGGAGCGGAAAGAGGCCCCTGCCTCAGGCCCAGGGGTGAGTGCCGCTGGGGAGGGCTGTGGGTGGGCGTGGAGAAGGGCCTTCTGAGGGAAGGGGCCCCCCAGGGCCTTGTCAGAACCAGGTCCTAGGGGCCGGCAGTGATCCCGGGATGTCTGGCTGTGGGTTCCCACGGCCGTGCCCTTCCCTGGAGGGAGACCTGGGGAACAGATGGTAAGCTGACCACAGTTGTCAGGGCGGTGAGACACGGACCCCGGCTCCTGGCCTGCCCGGAGCTCTCTGCGTCCAGCCTACCTCCCCCGAGTCCTGGCCGTGCCATGGAAATGAGGGTCAGTCACCGGAGAGTGCGGAATAAAACCTGCATTCAGTGTGGATCCTCTGAGCCAAGAAACAGCAAGTTAAAGCCATGGCGGCGGGGGCAGGTTGTCTCTTCCCGTCTATTATGGGTAAATGCCCTGAAGCAGCATCACCCGTGCTGGGGAGTGAGCTGGCAGCCACATCCCCAAGCCTGCCTGTTGACTTTACGGACTGGGGTAACGGGTGTGAAAAGCAAAGCCGTACGAGCCATAAAAACATAAAAAATGTGCGCCAACCGCAACCCAGACCTCCCACTCTGGGAGGGCACCCTAAAGAAATAATCCCAAACACACAGCAGAGGACACGCACACAACCTTGTCCACCCCTGTCTGGGCCTCCAGCTGTAGCAGGAACCAGGAAACAGCCTCCTGTCCAACCGCAGGGAAACGGCAAAGGCGACCGTGGCCCGCCTCGCTGGACGGAACGCCACGCAGCGGATGTGGATGCTGCATGGAGGGTATACTGAGTATTGAATATTTACAGAGGAAATGAGGGGAAAATCAGGTGAGCTCAGGAGCATGACTATGTTCAGAAAACTTACTGCGGGTAAAAGCGTGGAGTGGAATGTCCCATGATGAAGGGTTTGCTGTCTGGAGGTGAGTGACTGGGGCTCCAGGCAACTCTTCCTTGAGCTGAAAATGTTATGCAATGTGTTTATATTGTTTTCCTGATTTTAAAATCCCTAAGTGGAGAGAGATGATGTCAGCTGGAAGGCTCAAGATGGAGCTTTGAGTTCACACTCACTTCCCAGGTACAGCTAGACACAGGAGATAGGGGTTTGATCCCTGGGTCGGGAAGCTCCCCTGGAGGAGGGCAGGGCAACCCGCTCCAGGATTCTTGCCTGGAGACTCCCATGGACAGAGCAGCCTGGCGGGCTGCAGTCCATGGGGTCGCAGAGTTGGACACGACTGAAGTGACTGAACACGCACATATGGTCCACGGGGAAGTTGGTATGCAGAAGGTGAGGTGAGGTCCGCCAAGCCCAGGTGACCCCTGCTGGACCAGGAGCTGTGAGCGCTCCAGGGGGTCTGACTCCGAGGCAGGGACAGGGTCGGGGGGCAGACTGGGAGACAGCCTCCGGGGTGGAGATGAGCGCTCCCAAGAACCTGCTCTCCACAACCTGGAACCGTGCACTTCCCCGATACTGATGAAGCTAGAGACGCCCTCCTCCCCCGGCCCATCTCCACAAGCTGGGTTCTCCAGGGACAAAAGTCTACACCTTGAAATCCTTAAGGAAAGTGGGCCGAGTACCCCAGCACAGATACTGCCAGCCCAGATGGAAGAGCACGATGGGCGGTGGAACAGAACCGCAGCAGAGACCAGGACGTGGACAAGCGCTCCACACGAGATGTCCCAACGTCCCAGCATGGAGACGCACCACCCCCGCCCCTCTTCCTGGGGCCACCAGGGAATGCAGACTGGACCCCCAGCCAGCCGCTCCTCTGGACCACCAGGGGGGTCGGAGTGCAAGGATGGGGCTGCATGTGGGTGAGGCTGTGGGAGCAGAAATCAGTTTGGCCACTCTAGACCGTCCAGTAGGATCGCCTGCAGATGCTGGTCCCCTCGATGAACACCCGGCAGGCACGTGACATGTTCAGAGCAGCTCTGCTCACAATGGCCCCAGGGTGGACACAGCCCAGACGCCCATCATTGGGAACGCAGACCAACCACGTGATAACCACGTGATGGAAAACCACACAGCGAGAGGACAAGCCATCCGCAGCCAGGCGCGTCAGCAGGAGATGCCCTCAAACGCAGCACCAGGCAGAGGGGGCCGGACACCAGGTCCACCCCGTGTTTCCATTCCTGTCAAGTGGAGGCGGGCAAGCTCCCTCTGTGCTGAGTGGTCCTGGGGCCCCCGGAGCAAAGGACCAGGCTGAGGTTCATCTCCTCACAGTCCTGGAGGCTGCAGGTCTAAGATGCAGGCAGGGCTGTTCCTTCCAAGGCCTCTCTCCTTGGCCTGAAGACGGCCACCTTCTCCCCGTGTGTTCACGGCTCGTCCTTCAGTCCATGCCTGTGAACTCATCTCTCCTTGAAAGGACACCGGTCATACTGGACGAAGGCCCACCCTCAGGACCTTGTTTTACCTCTTTGGAGGCCCTAACTCCAATTGCCAGGCACACTCCGAGGTACTGGGGTGGGGGCTGAATTTGGGAACACCATCCAGCCCGTAACACACGGCCGCCCCTAGCTGCAAGGGAGGCTGGGAAAGCAGGCCGGTCAGGCCCAGCCACACAGAGAAGGAAACGGCTGCAGACCAGACGCCTGCGGGTCTGCCGCCCCGCCCCGCCCCGAGGCTGGCGAAGGGGACATGGGAAGCAGGAAGGGCACAGAGGCCCCCCCTGTGTCCGTGTGACCCTCCACCCCCAAGGCTGACTGCTTACTTGTTTGGGCTCAGTTTCCTGCCGCTGTTTCAGCTGGACAACAGGCACGTGCTCTGCCACGACAGGACATGTGCACAAAGGTAGCAGGTTGGGAAAGTCCATCGCTTCCTCCATGGCCAGGGCTTCTGGAGCTCTGCTGGCACCGACAGCGCCCCTAGTGTGTGCCTGGCATGGCGGCGGGGCTGGGAACACAGAGGAGGGTCCCTCGGAGTGACCTTCCTGCAGATCCACTGCTCAGAGGGCAGAGGGAAGGGTGTCCCGGGCAGGGGGAACAGACCGTTTGAAGCCCCAACCACCTGCAGAGGGGCTGCAGGTGGCAGCGGACAGGGCTGGAAGCTCAGGTGTGGGCCGGCAGGTGGGGCAAGCCCTGGGGAGGCAGGAGTGGGTGGGGGGCCGTGGGGAGGGAGGGCCTGAGGCTGAGACCAGGGACACTGGGCAAGAACCATGAGCGGCTGGAGTGAGAAGGGAGGCAGGGAGGACATGCCCGGAGGACACGCCACTTACTTGAGTGGCATCAGTGGACACACAGTCATTGACACTTATATTTTTAAAAATTGCTTTAAGAGCCCCCAGTTGGCCAGCCCAGCAGGGCAATAGAGCTCCCCCCCTCACCCTGACAGTCCCCATCCTGCCTGGGGCCCTCTGTCTGCTTCTGCAGGCTTTGCGGGTGGGGGACACACCTGTCCACTCACCATGGTCGTCCATTCTCCTCGTGCTGGGAGGGAGGGAGACCCAAGTCGCCTGGCTCTGCACACCACCCCTCCTCCACCCCTGCCCCGATCCTGATTCCAGACTGAGCGCCCACAGGTCTGCCCAGGCCAGTGAACGGGGCCCGAGACAGCGGGTCTGACGGGACCCACTGCCTTGTCACGTGACCTGGGGGTGAGGCTCACGACCTTGCTGAGCCCACCTACTGAAATCTGGGGAAGCAGGAGATTCAACAGGTCACGTAACTGAGGGGCCTGGCCCAGCCTCGGGGTGCAGTATACAGTCGGCGCTCACCAAGGGGCAGACTGACTGCTGCAGCTCAGCTGTGGACAGTGAGCTCGGAGGCCCGAGTGGTTAACGCGCCGCCTGGTGAGAGGCAGGGAGTTTGCCAAAGGAGTGCTGTCAGAGTTCACCAGGGGCTTTTTGTCCCAAGACGCTCTCCCGCGGGCGTGGGCCATCTCAGAAGCCCGCCTGCCTCCCAGGCTTGGGCCTGACTCACAGGCAGGCTGATTAACTGGACAGTCATGGCCTCACAGGGCGGCTCCGCACAACGCCCAGGCTTGGTGATAAGGGACGGACAGGCTCCCGCATCTGGGATGGATCAGCCACCGTGGAGATCGGCCCTGCTTGCGGGGACAGCCGTGAGCGCCAGGACCCCCGGGATGAGGGCCTCGGAGATGAGCCGCCAGAGCGAGGGTGTGAGAAGTGCGGGGGTGGGGGGGATGGGTGGGAGGGGGAGGTGGGGCGGGGGGCAGGGAGGCAGGCAGACCCGGCCGCCCCCAGGCGCCCGAGGTCAGGGGTGCAGAGGCTGCGGGGCTGGAGGGTGCCCGCAGCCGTGTGGGGGAGCCACGCACATAGGAGCAGCCTGCGCTGGCCCGCCCGGCCAAGGCCTGCAGCGCTGCTAGGCGCGGCCACCCTGCTGGGGGCACTCGGACTGCTCTGCGTCCCAGATTTTGTCCCCACAGCGCCCAAGAGCATGCATGAGAGGCTGCGGCAAAGAGCACCAGAGCGGCCAGCCCTCCCTCTGCTGGGCGGTTCTGAGCACAGTGACCAGCCAGCACCCCCACGTACTGGCCTGTGCAGAGATCACACAGCAAAGGATTATTGCATGCTAACTCGCTTCAGTCTTGTCTGACTGTTTGCGACCCTATGGGTTGTAGTCCGCCAGGCTCCTCCGTCCATGGGATTTTCCAGGCCAGAATACTGGAGTGGGTAGCTGTTCCCTTCTCCAGGGGATCTTCCCAACCCAGGGATCTAACCCGGGTCTCCCCCATTGCAGGTGGAGTCTTTACCAGCTGACCTACAAACAAAGACCAAAAAATGCTTAGTAAGGTATTTGTTAAATAAGCGTTTGGTGGTACAAGAGGCGGGGCTGAGTGGTGAGGTCAGGGCTTGGACTGGGGCGGCGTTTTCATGGAAGTGGGGCAGGGCTGAGTGGCTTAGGGGCGGGGCCGGCTGGTTGTGGGCGGGGCTGGATGGAGGTGGGGTGGGCCTGAGTGAATTGGGGGCGTGGCCTGGCAGGGTTGGGCGGGGCCAGCTGGTTGTGGGCGGGGCTGGGTGGAGCTGGACGAAGGTGGGGGCTGGCGGATGCAGTGTCAGTCCATTTCATGCCTCTCAGTTCAGTTCAGTTGCTCAGTCGTGTCCGACTCTTTGCAACCCCATGAACTGCAGCGCACCAGGCCTCCCTGTCCATCACCAATGCCCGGAGTTTACCCAAACTCATGCACATTGAGTCGGTGATGCCATCAACCATCTCACTCTCTGTCGTCCCCTTCTCCTCCTGCCTTCAATCTTTCCCAGCATCAAGGTCTTTTCCAATGAGTCAGTTCTTCAAATCAGGTGGCCAGCGTATTAGTGTTTCAGCTTCAGCATCAGTCCTTCCAATGAATATTCATGACTGATTTCCCTCAGGATGGAATGGTTGTATCTCCTTGAGGTTCAAGGGACTCTCAAGAGTCTTCTCCAACACCACAGTTCAAAAGCATCAATTCTTGAGTGTTCAGCTTTCTTTATAATCCAGCTCTCACATCCCTACATGACCACTGGAAAAACCATAGCCTTGCCTAGGTGGACCTTTATTGGCAAAGTAATGTCTTTGCTTTTCAATATGCTGTCTAGGTTGGTCATAACTTTCCTTCCAAGGAGTAAGCGTCTTTTAATTTCATGGCTGCAGTCACTATCTGCAGTGATTTTCATGCCTCTCACACAGAGCTTATCACCCTGGAGTTTTCAAGGTTGCTTCAGGGAAGTGTGGCACCTGGTCCAAGGCTGAGGGTTGTTGAAACCCCTGTGGTCCTGGAGCACAGTGGAGAGAGGAAATCTCTCCCCGGTGGCCAGACCACGGGGGGTGCTTCTGCAGCCTGGCTGTGGGAAGACATGGAGCAAACACAGACCAGACAGTGTCTGAGGCTGGCAGCTGGGCAGGACGCCCGCACCTGCCTCCTTCCCATCCCCACAAAGGGCCCTGTGTCCCCCTGGCTGGACCCGTGTCACAGCTCTGAGCAGTGTTGGCTCCAGTGCCTGTGGCCCCTGTGGGGTGGGGCGGCCCTGTCCGCAGAGTGGTCACCACCTTTGAGGCTGCACGTGGAGAGGTGAGTGAGGGTCCTGCAGAGGTGCCAGCAAGCCCGCAGCCCTCACCCTCCCCAGGACACTGGGGGGCAGGGTGCCTTCCTGGAACAGCCCACCCTCTCTGGGAGGAAGCCTCAGATCAGTTCAGTCGCTCAGTCGTGTCCGACTCTATGCGACTCCATGGACTGCAGCTCGCCAGGCCTCCCTGTCCAACACCAATTCCCAGAGTTTGCTCAAACCCATGTCCATCGCGTCAGTGATACCATCCCTGGCCCCCAACCCGGGTTCCGGGCGAGACTCTCCCGACCTCAGGCCTGGAACATGCCTTGGGGGCTGGCTCCTGGTCCCTCGTGGTCCTGGGGAGGATCGTCATCCCAGTCTCTCATCCTTTCCACTCCTAACTCCCACCCATCCCAGCGATCCGGACGGAACCTCCACACTGGTCCCGAGGCCCCCGCTATCTCCATCGCCGGGAGAGGGAGGAGAAAGGAAACTTCTGGAAAGACGATTTCACAGCAGACCACCCAGACAGAACACCAGGAGGCCGGTCTCCTCTCTCACATCCTTTTTAGCGCACAGGCAGCGGGCCTGCGGCCTCCTTCGGACTCACAAACATTAGCCCTCGAGGGAGGCGCTCAGCCCCCAGCCAGGAACCTCCCCCCCAACCCCACAGCCCTAGCAGGGGCTGTGGAAGCACCTGGGGCTGCAGGCAGGTCACCTGAGCTCTCAAGGAGCCACGTCCTCACCCGGAAAGTGGGGACAATCCCGCCCCTGGAATTGGGTGGCTGTGGTTTCTCCCCAGAGGCAGCCCAGCACGCTGTGGACCAGAGGACCGGAGTCTGCACCCCTGGCCCTGACCGTGGACTGCTGACCCCAGAGCCCACTTCCTCGCTCTGGCCACCATGCCCACCCCCGGCTGCAGGCAGGGGGATGCTGGCTGAAGGTCGGGCACCACCTGCACCCAATCCCCAAGCCAGCCTCGCACACACCTTGTCCCGGCTCTGCTTTCAATGTCCCCACTGGCCAGCATCCACACACCCGGGAATTCCCTGGACACACATTGTCCCTGTCCCCTCAGCCTCTTCCCTCTGGGCAGCAGTAACAGAAGTGGAAAACTGCACTCTCCAGGTGCAGAGTGCCCACTGTCAGAAGGACATTGTTGGGCCAGCCACCCAACCACCCTCTGAAACGGGTGGAACCACCTGGCCGCTGGCTGGGCTCACAGACATCGCATGGGAATGGGTCCTGTGTGTTAGCTCGCCTGGGCTTCCAAACCACAGAGACTGACTTCCCACAGCCCTGGAGGCGGGAAGTCCAAGATCAAGGGGAGGGTGTCTTCCGAGGCCTCTCTCTTGGTGTGTAGACAGCTGGTCCTCACGTGGTCAACCCTGTGTGTGTGTCTGTGTCCTGCTTCCCTCTTTTCATGAGGACAGTGGTCTGATTGGGACCCACGTGCGTGACCTCATTTTACCTTAATCACCTCGGTAAAGGCTCATCTCCAAGTACGGTCACATCTGAGTGCTGGGGTGGGGCTCTGGTGCCTGGCTTTGAGGGAGGGGTGCACAATTTAGGCCTAACACCTTGTGTGGTCATTATTTTAGGGAAGTGAAAGTGCAAGTGTTAGTCGCTCACTGGTGTCTGACTCTTTGCGACCCCATGGGCTGTAGCCCGACAGGCTCCTCTGTCCATGGGCTTCTCCGGGCAAGCATACTGGAGTGGGCTGCCATTCCCTTCTCCAGGGGATCTTCCCAACCCAGGGATCAAACTCAGGTGTCCCACATTGCAGGTGGATTAGTTACCATCTGAGCTACCAGAGAAGCCCAAGTTCAGGGAAAAAGAAAAGTGTTCGTCGCTCAGTCGTGTCCAACTCTTTTTGACCCCATGGACTGTAGCCCGCCAGGCTCCTCTGTCCATGGAATTCTCTAGGCCAGAATACTGGAGTGGGTTGCCATTTCGTTCTCCAGGGGATCTTCCCAACCCAAGGATTGAACCTGGGACTCCCGCATTGCAGGCAGATTCTTTACTGTCTGAACCACCAGGGAAGCCCTACTCTAGGGAAGGCGGACATCAAATCCGAGGCGCAGGAGCAGTCTGGCCACAAGGGAGCCCCGGGACCCCAAGTCCTCCTTGCCGAGCACCCCCTCTTCAAAGGACGCCGAGGCTGCTCCTCCCCACGGGCCGCCGCTCCCACACTGACTCCCTCCTGCATTTCCCCTCCTGTAAGTTCCCGTGCAAGGCCTGCATCCGCCCCCTGAATGACCAGGCTGGGCATGACCATCACTGCTTCCCTGGCCAAGATCAGAGCTCATGTTCACGAAGCCCGTACCCAGTGTTCTGTCGTGAGAGGCATGATTTTCTACATGGGAGTAGAAGTGCACACCCTGAAAAAAATCCTCAGTTACCGAGGCTGACAAGCGAGGAGCAGCTCTGGAAATAGCATCTGTTCATTTAATAGGGCCGGAGGGGGACAGCGGCTTTGGCTTTTCTTTTCCTTGTGATGATTTTTAAAGAATTTCCACCGCAAGGATACTGTAAGATGAAGAATGGATTTTTCACTGGCGAGTGGGCTCCATCATGCCATACTGCACTCCAGCACTGCTCTCACGGCAGTTCGCGCGCCCTGCCTGCCGTAGACAGGATGCTTCGGTCCCCAGTGTGAGGGGCGTGTCCACTCCCCCACTCACCTCTCCCTCCGCGGAGCACCTCATGGGCAGGGCCCTGTGAGGAGCTGCGCTAGGAGGCCATCCCTGGTCACAGGGATCCAGGTGGGAGGCACCCCCACCCAGGGCAGAAACCCCTGGCTCCTGCCGTGGAACGGGGCTGACCAGGAGCCGCAGGCAGCCAGTAGTGGAGCTGGAAAGGTGGCTGGGGGTCAGCGTGGGCTCAGAGCAACAGCACAAGCCCGGGGAGGAGACAGGATGGATGGCCCACATCTCATACAGGACGGGGGAGCAGCCCCACTTGATGGAGCGACAGGGACCACAGCTGTGTGCGCCATCGCTGGGTAGTGGCCCGTAGGCCCTCCTTCCTTCAGCAGCATCCAGAGCCACCCAAATCAGCCTTTCATTCATTCTTTTTTCATTCACTTGTTTTTTCATGCAAGTCATTCACTCATTCATTCATCCATCCCCCC
>SNSB01003990.1:2950777-2964009 GCA_012922965.1 Capreolus pygargus | reverse complement strand
TTGTTTTTTCATGCAAGTCATTCACTCATTCATTCATCCATCCCCCCCCCCCCACCCCCCCACCCACTCACCTACCCATCCATCCCCCCACCCACCCACCTACCCATCCACCCATCCATACCTCCTTCCAGGGCTTGCCAAGCACTTCCCCTCTGTGTGGCCTTGAGCCGGGAGCTGGAAACAGATGCTTCAGACCTAGTCCCTGACCTCAAAGAGCTTCCAGGCCAGTGGGAAGACTGACTACAAAGCACCCAGTGCTGTCCAGGGCCCAGGGCCACTCATGTGTGAGCAGCCGCGTGTCACGTAGCACCTTCTGCCAGATGAGGGACAGTTCAGCAGGACGAGGGACAGGTCAGCCCGGCTCAGACACCAGGTGGGAAGCGAGTCTGCTGCCAGCAGCACCCCCGGGGCACACACAGGCCGCTGGCTGGTCAGGGGACTGGGGATGAGCCAAGGGAGCACAGAGGGAGCCGGGCTCAGAGCAGGGCCCAGCGGCTATCCTGCGGAGGGCACGCCAGGGGGGCAGCCAGCAGTGGGCAGCACAGGGAAGGAGCGAACCGTCCACAGGGCCCCTGGCCCTGGACGGCCAGCTGTTAGGGGCCCCCACACACGAAGGCCACGTGCCCAGGGCCCCCCGGCAGGCCCAGCTTCTGTGCAGCTCAGGGTCTGCAGAGAAGGGCTGGCCTGGAGCCCCGCGAAGCTCGTTCTATGGCCCCACTGCTCCGGGGGAAGACCCTCCACCCAGGCCAGAGGGCGGGAGGCGAGGCCAGAGCCGGTCCCAGGCACGCACAGGCTGGGGGCACCGCTCCCGGCCAGCCTCCATCCTCCACCTCAGCTTCTTCGTAAGGCCACAGGACGGCCCCTCCCCTGAAAGGGTGCGGGGGCCGAGGCGCTTCAGCCAGGATGGGCCCAATCCCGCAGCAGAAGCCTGGCCAGCACTAGGGTTCAGTCAGGAGGAGGGACGGGGCAGGAAACCCACAAGGTCCACCACGTGATGGGACCCAGATCTCCTGGGTCCGGACTGAGAGCCTGGCCCAGCTCTGCCGCTCCCTGGCCTTCTGGTCCGCGGCAGCGGTTCAGCCTCTCAGGGTCAGTTTTCCTGTCTATAAAATGGGCACAGTACAACTCCGCTCACACCATGGCCTTGTGAACAACGAACAAAAAGGCCTAGCAAGTGTTAAGTGCTCCTTAACCTTAAGTGGTGAGTGGTCCTTAATCTTAACCCTGCCAGCCACTCGGATGCTCCTGGTGGGGGTGTGTGTACCCCTTTCCTGAGCATGAAGACTGAGGCCTGGGAGGTTAAAGAACCACACACATAATCCTACCCATGTAATTCAGTCTTTAAAAGCCAATTCTTTTTTTTTTAAGATGATTTTTTTTTTGATGTGGACTATTTTTAAAGTCTTTATTACATTTGTTATGTAGGTTGGTGAAAAAGTAGCTACAATTTTGAACCATGAAATTTTAAATCATCATAACTAGGTTCAAACACATCTTAATTAATCATTAATATGAACCATTATAATCAACATATTTTTGCCAATGAGAAGTAAGTTTTTTTATTCCCGTAGCATAAAAATCTGTGCTTCAGGATTTGACGAACTCTTGGAAAGCATTTTCTGCCTCCAGCTGGTTGTGGAAGCGTTTTCCCTGCAAAAGGTTGTCAAGGTGTTTGAAGAAGTGGTAGCGGGCTGGTGAGAGGTCGGGTGAATATGGCAGAGGAGGAAAGACTTCGTAGCCCAATTTGTTCAGCTTTTGAAGCCCTGGTTGTGCGATGTGCGGTCGGGTGTTGTCGTGGGGAAGAACTGGGCCCCTTCTGTTGACCAACGCCGGCTGCAGGCACTGCAGTTTTTGGTGCATCTCTTTGATTTGCTGAGCATACTTCTTGGCTATAACGTTTTCACCAGGATTCAGAAAGTTGTAGTTGATCAGACCGGCAGCAGACCACCAAACAGTGACCATGACCTTTGTTTGGTTCGAGCTTGGTTTAGGGAAGTGCTTTGGAGTTTCTTCTCTGTTCAGCCACTGAAGCTGGTTGTCGCCGGTTGTATAAAATCCACTTTTCATCACATATCACAATCCAGTAGAGAAATGATTCATGGTTGTTGCAAACAATAAGAGAAGACAACACCTCAAAAACTGTTTTCTTGATTTGCGGTCAGCTCACCAGGCACCCACTTACTGAGCTTTTTCACCTTTCCAATTTGCTTCAAGTGCTGAATGACCGTAGAATAGCATTGAGTGGACACTGACATCGACTCATTGACACTGAGTTATCTGACAGCATTTGGTGTAGTTGTAAGAGGATCAGCTCCAATGAGTCAGACATGATTTAGCATCTGAACAACAGCATAATCTAACCACATTTATTTAAGAATGTATTCCAGTATCAAACAGCTGAGCTCAACAATGCAAAACCACAGGTTACTCTTGCACCAACCTCAATACAATGTGACTTCCATTTTATGTTTTGCTTTTTTTGGCTACAAGGCATGTGGGATCTTATCTCCCTGACCAGGGGTTGAACTTGTACCCCTTGCCCAGCATTGGAAGGTGAAGTCTTAACCACTGGACCACCAGGGAAAGTCCTAAAAAAATAATTCTTTCTCAGGCCCTTCACGTGCTCAGAGGTTTTCTGGGCTCTTTTGGAAAATAAGAGCCACCTTTGTTCAGTACCACCGTGTTCCGTGGGCACCTCGGCAGGGTGGGGAGTGCAGGGGGCTGCTGATGACAGAGGTCCTGAACCTCCTGGAGATCGGAAGCTGGGGGGGATTGGAAGGCAGTGACAGGGCCCACCCACCAGCCGTCGTCCTGACCTGGGACGAAGGAGTCATGGGTGGAGGTGGCCATCAGCCTCCTCCATCAGTCCCCGCTGTCCGCAGGGCACTCGGGCGTGGGGGTGGACAGTGTGCAGAAGCATGGGACAAACCCCGCACGGGGCCAGGCAGCCTGGGAGCTTCACTTCCTAGAGAAACAAACTCGTTCAAGCAACAAAGTGACGACATAATGTGCATACAACAGGGAGGTCAGGACCTAAGGATGACCAGACCCTCAAATCATTATGTATCCCCCCCCCCCTTTGGAAACATTTCTTTAATGGAAACTTCTAGTTCCACACAAGAAAGTAAGAAAACTGATTTTATTTTCCTTCAAAATCTTCAGCTATGCCATTCGGGTGGTCCACAGCACAAATTAGTAAAGTTATGATATAATTTAATGACATGAGAAAGTCAAACCAGGGCGAAAAGAGTCGGATTGGCATCGTTCAGGGCTTAGTGAAGCAAAGTCTTGGAAGAAATCTCAGATGAAGGCAAAAGATTACCTGGCCAGAAAAATCCCAGATTACAAGCAGCTTCATAATCAGCATATGAAAACAGAATTATGCTAAAGCTCTAATTATCCAAAAGTGTTCAGTCTCTCAGGAAGACATGATCCTTATATATAAACTTTGTTTTCACCCGGCAAATCAGGATGACCCAAATCAGTCCTACCCTTTGGAGGTTACCCGTCCTGCTAGGACTCGGGGCGGTGGGCAGGGGCCAGGCCAGGATAAGCCGGTCCAGCCCTGGACTCAACAGGACAAGCCACCAGGTAGAACTGCGGGTCTGGGGCTTCCAGAAGTGAACCTGAGGTCCAGGTCTTCACGGCTTCGCCAGGTTCAACTACAGCTTTGATCTCAAACTTCCTATGACGGGCTTGTTGACCACGAATTCTGACCACCATGATGCCCTCTCCAGCACCTTGTTTCCCTGAAGGATGGCAGTCCAGAGGTTTTTATAGAGCTGTAAAAAATGCAGGATACACACAGAGGGAAGAAGAAAGACTCTGAGCACGTCAATGCGACTGTGCAAACACAGGAAGGGCCGCCGCTTCCTGGAAGGGTTTGAAGATGATTGAATTCAACTTGCGTAAGTCCTTTCTTTGTCAGCAGAGGAAAACTGGGAAAATACAGCTCTCAAGGTCCCTATGTACACTGCCCTGGTGGCTCAGACGGTAAAGCGTCTGTCTATCCATGCAGGGGACCTGGGTTCGATCCCTGGGTTGGGAAGATTCCCTAGAGAAGGAAACAGCAACCCACTCCAGTACTCTTGACTAGAAAACCCCATGGACGGAGAAGCCTGGTGCATGCTACTGCCCATGGGGTCACAAAGAGTCGGACACGACTGAGCGATTTCACAGAATGTACACTTATGTTGAAAACATCCTGCTTGGCCTTCTCTTTGGAAATTCTCACGGAAGGTGGATCCTGCAAGTTGACTCTGATCATTTGCTCTGAAATCTGCCCTTCTGCAGCCAGGCAGCTGGCGCGTGGTGGCACAGCCAAGCAGCAGCCTGACGGCTGGTCCTCTGGGCCCCCAGGCCTGGGCAGTTCTGGTCCCCTCTCTGCCCACCCCACCAGACTGAGCCCCCTAGGTCGGCCAGCTGCCGCCTCTGGGCCCCCAGGCTGGACAGCTCTCATTAGTCATCCTAGAGGAAGGTTTTGAGTGTGCCTGACCCGTCCCTGCTCCCAGCACGACCAGCGTCTAGGCCGAGGTCCATGGAGGCAGGAAAGGGGCCAGTTTTACATCTGGCTGATGTTGTCAGATGTTACTTTCAAGAAGCTGCCCTCTCTCTGCACCTGCTAAACGTGCTCAGTGATTCCACCCGCGTACTGCTATTCCTGGTTCCCAGGGAGACGCAGACGAGGCTCTCTCCCCGCAGGTTATAAATCCGAGGTGACACTGCACAACCTGGACGCGGCGCTTCCCTTAAAGATGGCCTCGGCCTCTGACAGCTGTGTTTGCCCGTCTAAAATGGATTTCCCACCTCATAGCACCCGGTGCAGACCTCAGCCCGTAACACTGGGAGAGACACGCACTGCGTAAATCCTGCCCGGCGAGGCCCGGGGCTGCTCTGGTCTCAGGGTGGAGTCCAGGGCCCCACCTCAGACCAGGCCAGGATGGCATGGCCTCCCCTACTCCGCAGGTGCCTGCCTGCCCACCCATGAGTCAGGCCTGCCGCCTGCAAAAGCGCCTGGCTGCCCGTACGGGGCTAGCACTGCCGGGAGCCCATGTCCCAGAGGCCAGGTCCCCGCCCGTGGGCCGCTCAGCACATCCTCCTCATGCTCCTGCTGGGCCCCGGCGACACCAGAGACCAAGGTTCACATTCTCCCACCTTCCCTCCAAACAGTCCATCTTTGCCGCCTCCCAGCTGGGCCAACTCAGGCCACCTGCCTGGTCCTCCTGGAGGCTGGGTCTCTCCCTGGCAAAGCAGCCGCCTCAAGGGAGACGCCTGGCCCAGCTCAAGAGCCAGAGGACAGCCAGCCCTCCCCAGACATGTGGTCCCTGCCTTCCTGACTCGATGGGGGGCTCTTCTGATCTGCCCACCCCAGAGCCTGCACTTCCATCCCAACCCTGGGGGTGGCTTGGGCTGGGCAGAGGTCCAGGCACCTGCCCCCTGGACCAACAGCAGTGTCTCCTGAGGACAGAAGGCTCCTGTCCCCTTGGAATGTTCCCTGGGGACAGAGAGAAGGTGCCCGTCCCCCGACGTTCAATCTCCTGGGTTAGCAAGATAAGCCTCAGGAGAAACAGCATGATAGCCATGGGCCCTCACCATGTGACTTTAACACTGACATGCCATGTCTCCATGGAAGCAGTCTCCATGGAAACATGGGGACAACCACCCACGGGTGGTGGGGAGCTGGGAGCGCTGAGCAGGCCTGCGGGCGCCATCCCGCACAGGCCTCTCCACGTGGTGGAGGTCACACCAGGCTGCCCGTGGGCTCAGAAAGGAGCGTGGCGAGGCTCACACCACAGGACAAAGCAGGGGACCCACCTGCCAGGGGAAGAGGGGGGACGCTTCACCCAGAAGCTGGAGGAGGCCTCCCAGAAGAACGGCATTCCACTTAGAACGAGCAGAAGTGCTCCCGAGTAGCGGGGAACACAGGTGCAAAGGCCCTGGGGTGGGAGTGAGCCCAGTACAATGGAGAAGCAGAAGGACAGTGAGGCTGGAGTCTGGAGGGTGGCAGGTGTGCGATGACCCCGCAGAACCAGGCAGAGGTCAGCCACAGGGGCGGTGGGAGCGGGGAGGGATCTGGCACCGCTTTGGTGTGGGGGACTTTGGGGCAGCTCGAGAAGCGATCGTTCTGGAGCGTGGGGAGGGGTGGGGGCGAGAGAGGAGTTCGGGCAGCCACCTGGGGGCTGCCCTGGAAGCCCAGGTAGAGGGGTGGGGGGGTCAGGATGTCCGAGAGATGGTCAGAAGACCCAGGAGTGGGGCAGGCCCTCAGGAGAGTGTGCAGAGACCAAGCTTCGCACAGGCCCACGCTGACCTTGGTGTTGCGGCCTCCTAAGAGAGTGGCGGGGCCACCCTGTCTCTCCGGGAAGGGCAGGCTGGGGGGCGGCTGACCCGTCCACGACCACCCCAGCTTCTCCCAGCCACTCCCTCCCCGCTGGAGACCACCCCCCACCCCGCCCCGAGCCCTGTCGCCGTCTCAGCTCTGCCACGACTGCCCTGGGGCCCAGAGCGCCTCCTGCCGCCCACGGGAGGAAGGCTGCTCTTCATACCTCGCCGTCAGCTCTGCCAATCGGTGAGTCCAGGATGAAGTCTGGAGGGGCGATGACGTCCACCAGGGCAACAGCATCATCTTTCAGCTGTTAGAAAACAAAGTCCGTACACTTGGCAACGCCCGGCATCTCCATGGCAACCACCAAGTAACAGAGCCTGCAACCCACGAGCAATGGTAACCCCAGCAGGCGCGAGGCTCCATTCCTCAGGCATCATCTTTTCATTGGCCCGGGTTACAGGTTCCCCAAGTGTGCATCTGAATATTTTCACCATGTTGCTATCCACTCAAGACTTCCAACATTTTCTTTTTTTTTCCAACATGGTAGGGACTGCTCGTAAAACTGATGATTCTGTGGCTCACTAACTGGCAACTGTCTTCAGAGGTTTGTCTCTGAACCCTGAATGATCGAGGCAATTACTGTTCCAACAGAGGAAAATATGTCCAGAAAAAAAAAATGTAAGAGTAAAAGCATTTATAAGCCCCTGGAAAAGCCATCATCCCAATGTGCTTTGGTTCACGGTAGTTTTATTACTCTCCCGTCCTGTTACACAAATTATTCTACAATATGACAAGTGGAATTCATATGAGTAGACTCCTAAGAATTTTCTTGAAATGCAAAAATACATTTTTTACTTAAAATAATTGTGAAATGCCATATGCGGTATGTGTGCTTAGTCACCCAGCTGTGTCCAGCGCTTTGTGACCCCGAGGGCTAACAGCTCGCCAGGCTCCCCTGGCCCATGGAATTCTCCAGACAAGAATTCTACAGTGCATAGCCATTTCTTTCTCCAAGGGATCTTCCCAATCCAGGGATCGAACTGGGGTCTCCTGCATCGCAGGCAGATTCTTTACTGTCTGAGCCACCAGAGAAGCCCAAAGATAAAACAGAAGACAGCAGGCCTGAATGGGGACTTGACCCCGGACCCTCAGGTTAAAAGTCTGGCGCTCCACTGACTGAGCTATCCAGGCCCTGGGGCTGAACTGAACACAGGAGCCAGGGCGATTGAAACAAGGCCGGTTAAAGCAATTGCTGGGCAGAGAGTCACGAGAGGAGAGGAGCCCGGCTTCGTGGTTCAGGCGCTGCTCCACAGTCCCAGACACGCTTGGCACCGTGGTCCCAGGGGGCTGGGGGATGAGCCTGCCCTGCTTCAAGGAGAAACAATAGCAGAGCAAGGTCCTGCCCTGGACCGGGGGTTGGCCAGCGTTTCATGCAGGGGGCCCACGGGAAAGAGCCCGTCTTTGCAGGCTGTGGGGTCACTGTCTCAGCAGAGGTGAGCGCGAGACAGCGAGCACACCCCGACAGACGATGCTGCTCCAGGCCCGGGCTGGAGCAGGGAAGGAGCCCCCAGCCCCCGAGTCAGGACCAGGACTCAGATCCGCCAGGCAGCTTGGGCCCAGGTACTGCCCCTCCGCCCTACCTCAGCCACCAGCTCCAAGGTCTAAGTGTCACGTTGCAGAGCAAGGGAAACGACTGCTGTTATTTTTTATAAAGGCAACTCACCCCCACAAAACACAAGAGGGAAAACGCCCCTCCTGTTTAAGTTGACGTGGCCCGAGCAGACTGAATGACCCCAGAGACACCCTTACCCTGAACCCACGAGGGGAGAGAGAGGCTTGATGCCAACAAGGACATCACCCGGAGCTGCCTCAGCTCGGAAGCACAGAGAGGAGCCCAGCGGCCCCTCACCCGTCAATGGAGACACTTGTGTACCTATATCTGCCGTGTACACCACAGACATACACGGACAGAGTGCTGGGGGCTTTGGTTCATGTCTGATCACCCAGAGCAGAGAAGCGCCTCCAACTGCACTGCTTAATCCAGCAGCCAGCACACACGCTGACGGTTGAATTAAAACTAAAGAAAACCCCAAACCCTCGCTCACGCCCGCTGCGGTTCCACCACCGGCAGCCCCAGGTGGCCGGCGGCGACCGCACGGGAGAGCACGGCCCTGGGACCGGTCCCTCCCTGCCCGAAGCTCCAGTGGACGGAGCGCCGCAGGACACGACGTGGGGCCACCTGACTCCTCTGGGTGACGGAGGCAGAAGGACGCAATAAAAAGCAAAGAAAGCGCTTCGCGATGACTTTAACTTGGAGGCTGACTTGAAAGGCCTGAAGCGATGGTCGATGCTGCTGTGGAAAGCATTAGAATGAGCTGGATGTGTACGAGTCCCTGAGAGTGGCGCTTCCTGACCTTTCTGCCATAAGCACGTTCTCTCTAGTTTTCCGGGGTGTGCCAATGGTGGCACTGCTTTGGCTCAATGGACATGAGCTTGGGTAAACTCCAGGAGTTGGTGATGGACCAGGAGGCCTGGCGTGCTGCCGTCCATGGGGTCACAAAGAGTCGGACACGGCTGGTGACTGAACTGAAAGGTGGCACACACACCAATGAGTGGGAGGCCAGGGTCACCGGACACGAACATACGTGTCATCACATGTAAGTCACATACGGACACAAGGGGTCGCAACTCACCTGCGCACACAGGGCCAGGACTGCGCTCTCCATCGCTTTGCCTGCACGTTCACCGGACAAGTACCCACCTGGAAGCACAGCGCAGTGACTGCGGGGTCCGGGACCCTCAGCCCCAAGGATCAGTCGCTCAGTCGGGCCGACTCTTTGGGACCCCATGGACTGTAGCCCGCCAGGCTCCTCTGTCCACGGAGTCCCCCAGCCAAGAATACTGGAGTGGGCTACCATTCCCATCTCCAGGGGATCTTCCCGACCCAGGGATCAATCCCGGGTCTCCTGCACTGCAGGCAGATTCTTTACCATCTGAGTCCCTGGGGAAGCCCTTTAAACCCCCAAGTTACCCACAAATAGTGCACACATCGTTCTGTGTGAAGTCTGGCTCCCGCTGCCCGGGTCCCGCTGCGACCCCCTTTAAAGAAAGGTGAGGCTGGGCCTGGGGTCCCTGTCCTCCTCCCTGCCGGCTCACTGAGCAGGCGCTGCTTGTGTGTGTGTGGGGGGGGGGTCACAGCCGGGAGCTGGGGATGCTGAAGCTCAGGAAGGGCGGCCGCAGGGGGCCGGCGGGTAGGAGGAGGCAGGGCTGGCAGGCCAGGGTCCACGGGAGTGGACGAGACCCCAAGCAGAGCACTGGGCGGGGTGGCGGGGGCTGCAGGCTCAGAGCGGCCCCTGGGGGCATGTGGGGGTGTCTGCGGTCACCAGGCAACTGGCTGGAGAACCACCCCCTTGGCCCCGCCTCCCACACCCACGCGCACCGTGTTATGCTGTCTCACAGGCCCAAGGAGGGAGCCCCAAGTCTGCTGCAGAACTGGCTGCTGTCTGATCTTTGCCATAAAGAACAGCACCTGCTCACTCAGAGAGGGTGGGCTCCTGCCTCCGCACCCCACCGCTCCCACCAGGGAGCCGCTTGTATACCTCGGCTGGTAAAGAACCTGCCTGCACTGCGGGAGACCTGGGTTCGATCCCTGGGCTGGGAAGAGCCCCTGGAGAAGGAAACGCCTGCCCACTCCAGTACTCTGGCCTGGAGAGTCCCATGGACTGTAAAGTGCATGGGGTCGCAGAGAGACACGACTGAGCGACTTATAAAGGGGGGGGGGGGCAACACTGGCCCCAAGGAGGAAAATGTGGGTTCTCTGCAAGGGGAGGGAAAAACGCACTCCTGGGACAGCACAGGTACACGCCTGGGGCATGAGGAGGGACACAGGACAGCTCCAGTATTAACACGTCATGGGGATGCTTTGGGAAAACATCTAAAAAATGTTCCTTAGAAAGACAGTGAAACGAAGTTTGGAAAAAACTCAGGTTTATCCCGTTTCCACCTATCTTCCAGGATCAGCCCTTTCATCACCTCCTCAGGGAAGCCCTCCTGGGTTGCCCGCCACGGCTCAGCCCTACGGGCCCCACCCTGGTGCTGCTGCGCCCCTGGCGGTGCCCCCCCAACCCTGCCACGGCCTCTGGGCTCATCTGCTCCCCGTGATGAGCGCTCCGTAAGCCGCGCGGAAGGAGCGCCCCGCGTGGCCCGGGGTGGGGTCTCACCTCGGTAGAGCAGCGCGGTGTGCTGGCTCAGGGACCACACGGCGTAGAGGGCGCTGAGCTGCCGCAGCACTGCCCGCAGCGGGGGCGGCACGCCGGGCTGGCGCACGTGCTCGTGGAACCTGCGCACGACCGTGAGCTCCAGGAAGGCCAGGGCCAAGGGCCGGCAGTGGTACACCTGCAACACGGCGCGGCGCACGCGTTAGGGAGGGCACACCGGGGTCTGCGCGCCGGCAGCACCCGGGGAGCGGGCACAGCCAGCCGGGGCCGGGCAGCGCCTCTGGGGAAAGGCCGGCAGGAACGCAAGCCGGCCCGCAGCAGCTGCCCGGGACCTCGGGTCCAGCGACTGCGCTCCGCTCAGCGCTGTCTGGGGCCTCGGTGACCCCACAGCGGACACACAGCCGCCACGGGCTCGCCCGGGTCATCCTGGCACTAGGGACTGGGGCGTCCCCTGGGAGGTGGGCTCCCCGAGGGCGCAAGGTCGGTTCTCTTGCACCGGGAGCTACAGAGAAGGTTTCCCACATGCTCCCTGGACTCACCTGGAAGCGATGTCAGCCCCTCCCGGGGCCTCACTCCGCCCGCGCCCCCCAAGTTTCTCAAGGAAACAGCCCCTTTCTCCCACTCCCATCACGTCCGGAACTGAGGGGAGGGCTTCACCGGGGGCCAGCCGGGTTGCACTCGCGTGTGAGTCCCGATGCTGGCTCGGTTTGTGGAAGCAGGATGTCACCATGGGTCTTCTGGCCCCGACTCTTTCTCTTTTAACCAATAGCCAACACATCTGCTGCTCATCATTAGTTTTGCTTGTCAGCTTTTCTTTCCCCATCTCTAGTTTATCAGTTTACTGTTTCTTTTTTTTTAATTAGAACAATTACACATGCATTCCTCATTTGTTATAATGAGCATGTGTTGCTTTCGAAATTAAATAATCCAGCAAAGAGGTGACCCGGGATGGGGGAGGGAAGAGACCCCTATTCAATGTCTGCATGAATTTGCCCCAGAATTCCTTGGTGGCTCAGACAGTAAAGAGTCCACTTGCAATGCAGGAGATCAGGGTTCAATCCTTGGGTCAGGAAGATCCCCTGGAGAAGGGAATGGCTACCCACTCCAGTATTTTTGCCTGGAGAACTCCATTGACAAAGGAGCCTAGCGGGCTACAGTCTATGGGGTCGCAAAGAGTTGGAAGCGATTGAAGCGACTAAGCATACACATGCTTCAGCCAGAATCCACAGGGCAGGGTCCAGAATATGCTCTGGGGAGGCAGGGGGCATGGTCGCCAAGGGGGCACGGTTCTGAGTTCAAGGCCTCCTCTTGACTTTCAGAGCAAGCAATGGGTCCTCACTTCTGAGGCCAAGGCTCCCCCAGGGTCTGCCTGAGAACCAGGCACCCTCGGGAGGGAATTCAGGGGAGGATGTTTCCCGGCCTCATGCCAGTCTGCCTGGTCTGATCCGAAGACCCCACTGTGCCTCTGACGCCACCAGGTCCCACCGCCTGCATCCCCACGTCCTGTCTGCAGGGCCAGCCGGGCCTTCAGAGCAGCTGCCCTCTCGTGCTCACCGTGTGGTGGTGCCCTTGGCTTTGGAGGGAGAGAGACGCAGAGAGGGGCTACTCACGGGAGTGAGGCTGATGAAGCTGACAACGGAGGCGGGTGGGGAGTGGCCCCCCACAACACGGGCCAGGCACTAAGCTGAGGGCCCCCCCAAAGGCATCACCTCAATCTGCCCTGGACCCCGAGGGCGAAACAAGGTCACGCCATCGGCGACTGGTGGAGACACACTCGGCTCAGGTAGGCCGGCCCCTGTGTGCGCCCTCAACCTCTCTGCGAGCAGGCGTCACTGAATGGACCCCCACCCCCCGACGTGCCCACGAGCTGTGGGCTCCTCTCCACTTGGGGAGTTTCTCCCTGAGAGTCCCAGCCCGGGACCGAGTCCAAGCTCTGCTCTCCTCTGCTCGCTCCTTCTCAACCACGTGCATTTTCTAGAGTTAGTCATACTGTGTTCGTCCTATCTCTCCGTGAAGGCAGCACATGGGTCAGTTTCAGCCACAGCACCGGCTGGTGTGGGCCTGGAAAGGCGGCCCCACCTCTGATGTGGCCACCCTAGAAACGCATCCTGCGTCCTGCTGAGCTCTGAGTCCCCGATGGGCCAGCTCAGGGCCCGGCCCTCGGAGTCGAGGAGCCAGCTTCCAAATCCACTCGGCTTTTACAAGCGTGTGCGCACGGTGGGATGGGAGCAAGTGGCTCCCATCCCGGCCCAAGCTTCTTGGTCTGTGAAGAGGGAACAGGAGGGAGCTTCCCTGCAGGTGCTGCCGTGAGGAGCAGCAGATGGAACCTCACATGTCCAGCGCCTACATCGCATCCCAAGAGCTCCTCTTGCTGGTCTCAGTCCCCAGAATCAGGCCCACATGGAGGGCCTGGAGGGTCACAGGGACCCAGGAAGGTGGTGCGTGGAGGGCCTGGAGGGTCACACGGATCCACAGTGCGTGGAGGGCCTGGACTGTCACACGGGTCCACAATGCATGGAGGGCCTGGAGGGTCACACGGATCCACAGTGCATGGAGGGCCTGGACGGTCACACGGATCCACAGTGCGTGGAGGGCCTGGAGGGTCACACGGATCCACAGTGCGTGGAGGGCCTGGAGGGTCACACAGATCCACAGTGCATGGAGGGCCTGGAGGGTCACACGGATCCACAGTG
>SNSB01003990.1:2866782-2936383 GCA_012922965.1 Capreolus pygargus | reverse complement strand
CCGCTGGCTCCTCTCGTCCGCCCCCACACTTCCGGGTTTCACCCTCCGCTGGCTCCTCTCGTCCGCCCCCACACTTCCGGGTTCCATAGGAGTGGCCTCCCGTGTCTCCTCCAGCCTCTCTCCTGATCAGCAGGTGCTCGTCACGTTTGTTGAAGCCCCGCTCTTGGCTCTGAGCAGCCTACGCATGGCGTTGGGTCATCCCGGCCGTGGGTTCAGGACCGGGGGGCTCAGCCACCCTGACCTGGCCAGGTCTGGAAGGGCCCAGAGCCGGGCCCCTACATGTCCACCCTCAATGAACTTTTGGGCACGGTCAGTCCCAGACGCTGGAGGATGCGGTCGCCCCCACGGGTGCCCGGCCCAGCGGGCAACCCTTCCCTCTCCCCACTGTGGGGAACAGCGCTGGTGGGGGCAGCCTCCCCAGCAGTAACCCCAGGGGGCTGGTGAGGATTGTGGCGGGATGTCATGCCTGGGGCCCCGGGGGTGCGGTAGACCCAGGCGCCCCCTTCCTTGGTGGAGATGCCAGGACTTGAGCCTGGAGAGGTTGGCACAGGCCTCCGGCTCCCTTGGCGACTCTCCTCCCCCCGCAGCGGGGTGATGTCCGGCAGACCTGGAGGGGCCGGTTTCCTCAGCCACAGACTCCCCAACCCCAGCCTGGAGGCTCCGGTACCTTGACGTGGGTGACGTAGGTGCCCTCAGGGGTGACGTCTCCAGAGCAGTTCAGCAGGTCCTGGCGCGGAATCCTGACCTTGTGGAACATGGCGAACCTGTGCGGGGACACAGCTTCTGGTTAAACAGGGGGACGGCCCCGGGACTCACCTTCCCCTCCCGAAACCCGGTCAAATCAAAGTGGAGGAGAGCTCAGAAGGTGACGTAACCCCCCCGAGACCAGAAAACCCCGAGAGCAAACCCAGGAGGGAAGACATGGGAGACGGGGCATCTCAACAGATCTTTCTATCTGTGAAAGCAGGCTTTATCTGGTTTTTTATTTTTTGTGGTTTGTTGTTGTTTGCTGCCCTGCATGGCTTGAGGGATCTTAGTTCCTGGACCAGGGGTTGAACCCAGGCCTTCAGCAGTGAGAACATGGAGTCCTAACCACCGGAGAGCCCTAGCTTTCCCCAAAAATGCTTAAACAGAAACTGTGGTGTGAGCGGTGGGTTCTGCATGAAACAACTCGGTCGCTGCCTGTTGGTAATGATGGAGACCCCCGACCCCCAGCTGCCCCTGGACACTCAGGTCTCAGGGCCACACACAGGCTCCTACGATGCTGGGAGGGAGTGCCCTCGACGTGGCTGGACAAGCCCAGATGAGGTCCTTCAGCAGGAAACGCGGACCTTCTTCCCAAATGTGAGGATCTCTGACTCTCATGCTTGGACCCCGCACCAGAGTCCCCCACACGGAGCAACAGAGCCAGCAAACTGGGCTTCAGACCTCCCAAGTCAAGCAGAAGGATGAGCTGTCCCATCGGGGCTACAGATGCAGGGGTCAGCTCCCGTGAGCAGCCGGAGAACACGCCTGCACACACATCCCCAGGGGTCATGCATATGTCAGTAATCAAAGGTATTTTCTATGGTTGTCAGGAAGGAAACCTAACTCACAGTAGTCCAGGGGACAAGGCTGTGCAGAGTACCGCGTGGTGCAGAAACTGCCAAACAAAAAAACCCCAAACCATGTATGTCAACACTTGCTATAGCACCTTGGGCTTCCCAGGTGGCACTAGCGGGAAAGAATTCGCCTCCAAGATTGTAAAGTCACTCAGCCGTGTCCAACTCTTTGCAACCCCAGGGACTGTAGTCTACTAGGCTTCTCCCTCCATGGGATTTTCCAGGCAAGAATACCAGAGTGGGTTGCCATTTCCTTCTCCAGGGGATCTTCCCAACCCAGGGATCGAACCCAGGTCTCCAGCATTACAGGCAGACGCTTTACCTCTGAGCCACCAGGGAAGCCCAAAGTGACCTAGGAAAGTGAAAGTCACTCAGTCGTGTCCAACTCTTTGCGACCCCATGGACTATACAGTCCATGGAATTCTCCAGGCCAGAAGACTGGAGTGGGTAGCCTTTCCCATCTCCAGGGGATCTTCCCAACCCAGGGATCGAACCCAGGTCTTCCGCATTGCAGGAGGATTCTTTACCAGCTGAGCCACAAGGGAAGCCCAATATGGTACTCTTAAAAGACACAGGCTTGATCTCTGGGTTGGGAAGATCCCCTGGAGGAGGGCCTGGCGACCCACTCCAGCATTCTTGCCTGGAGAATCCCATGGACAGAGGAGCCTGGTGGGCTACAGTCCATGGGGTCACAAAGAGTCGGACGGGACTAAAGCGGACACAACTCACGTGCATAAGCATAGCGCCTTATCGGATTTCTAAGCATTTTCAGTGCCACACGCGACCCTCTCTTACTGAACCACAGGAAGCAGTTCTGTGAGGGAGAGCAGCGCCCTTGCCCCCAGCCCACCCCCAGCCCCTCCCCAGATCCCCAGGTCACACACGGCACCCCCCCACGGTCCAGAGTCAGCACGCTCACCTCCACATCCGACCCAACGTCCTCACGGTCTGTGCCTCTTCTGGCCTGATTTCCTCAACAGTCTCTGCCTTGGTCTCTCCAGGCCCCACCTCGTCCCCGCCCCGGCCCGCACACGGGGGCAAAGGCCTATTGCAAACTTCAGCTAGGGATGGTCACGCCTGGCACAAGAACCCTGGATCCCTGGGACCAACAGAATCAAAACCCGCAGGAGGACGTGGTAAGCCCTCCGACGGGACCGCTGCCCACCCCGCGTGGCCCCCCGCCAGGCAGCATCTGTGTGCAACCTTCAAGCCAGCCAGACCCTCTCCAGACAGGCAGCTGGGTCCTCTGAGCACTGCCACCCCCTCTGAGAGGCCTGCCGCACCTCCCCACCCTTCGCCATGATGAGCCCTGGGTGGTCCCGTCCTCGTTGCTCGCTGAGTCACCTGCTTCTCAGTGGGAGCTAAGCCATCCTGTTATAAGGGGCCACGTGCCCGGAACCGAGCAATCAGGGCCATGGATGAGCCAGCCAGGAGTGAGACTTCATCCCCTGGGAGCTGGTACAGTCTGCACAGACCCCCAAGTCAGGGGAAAGCCTGGGGCTGACACAGCCCGTGCCCCGGGGAAGAGTCGAAGCCAGGGGCGGGGCATCTGGAGGCCCCTCCCAGATCCCTTCGGCATCTCCTAGGATTCTGCACCTCAGGCCCCAAGGCCTCTGCCAGCGTCCAGGCGAGGGGTCTCCCTCCCCTGTCCAAAACACAGGCCCGGCCTGAGCATCTGAACGTACTGGCCTGGAGGCGGCCACGTGGCAGGCACCTGTGGGGCTCAGACCCCTGCGTCCTGAGAACGCCTGTCCCCAGTGTCGACGCCCCCCGTGTGGTCCAGCCCGTTACTGGAAAGCCGTGGGATGCTCTTCCAAGTCTGCTGCTGTAAACTCGGAGCGCCCTTTTTAAGGAGTGGAAAATCTTCACCCGCCCCTGCCACTCAGGGGACGGAACCAGGCTGAATGTATTTATACTTGCAAAAATAGTCGCCTGGGGTTTAACCGAAATCAGAATTTCACACGTTCTTTTCTGAGTCACAGTCAACGCTGGCCAGCCTGAAGCCCGGAATCCCGTGTCCATAGAGGACACAGGTGTGTGTGTATGCGCATGTGCTGGGTGGCAACGGGTATGACCCAGGGATATGAACATGCAGTCTGTCTGGCTCCCTGGCCCTGCACCCCTTCCCTCCTGGGCCCCCCACGTCAGGTCCTAACAATTTCCTTGCTCCGTGAGGCCTCCCACCACCGCCATCCCAGCCCCACCTGGGACCGAACACACCCAGCAGGTCTCAGCACATACCCCTGCCCCTGCCCACCCCCAGACACTTCCCCGTGGCCACTGGGCAGGCGTGAGGAGGCCTGCAGCCCATCGAAGGTGAGGCTCAACGGCTCACCTGAGGGGTCTTTACTCTCTTACTTTCAGGGTTATTTGACTGAAAGTAATCCACGTACTTGACACCTGCCTCTGATTTCTAGACAGGCTTGCCTTGTGGCTCAGCTGGTAAAGAATCCGCCTGCAATGTGGGAGACCCTGGTTTGAGTCCTGGGTCGGGACGATCCGCTGGAGAAGGGACAGGCTGCCCGCTCCAGTGTTCCTGGCCTTCTCTGGTGGCTCAGCTGGGGAAGAATCCACCTGCATTTGAGTCAGTTGTAATGAGGTGGATGAAACTGGAGCCTATCATACAGAGTGAAGTAAGTCAGAAAGAAAAACACCAATACGGTATATTAACGCATATATATGGAATTTAGAAAGATAGTAACGATGACCCTATCTGCGAGACAGCAGAAGAGACACAGATGTAAAGAACAGACTTTTGGACTCTGTGGGAGAAGGCGAGGGTGGGATGATTTGAGAGAATAGCATTGAAACATGTCTATTACCACAGGTGAAACTGATCGCCAGTCCAAGTTCGATGCATGATACAGGGCACTCAAAGCCGGGGGCCTGGGACGACCCAGAGGGGTGGGATGGGGAGGGAGGCGGGAGGGGGGTTCGGAATGGGGGACATGTACACCCGTGGCTGATTCATGTCAATATATGGCAAAAACCACAATACTGTAAAGTAATTAGCCCCCAATTAAAATAAATATTAAGAAAAAAAGAATCAACCTGCAATGCGGGAGACCTGGGTTCGACCTCTGGGTTGGGAAGATCCCCTGGAGAAAGGAAAGACTACCCACTCCAGTATTCTGGCCTGGAGAATTCCAAGGACTGTACAGTCCATTGGGTCACAAAGAGTCGGACATGACTGAGCAACTTTCACTTTGCTGATTTCTAGTGCAAACTTATGCACTCCTGTGATCTACCTACACATTGTTACTGCTTTTCTTAAAAAAAAAAAAAGGTCTCTAGACAAAAGGTCACTCCATCCCAGCACTGCCCTGCAAGCAGCAGGCAAGTGGGGGAAGCAGGGACTCAGGCACTCAGGGACTCAGATCCCGGGCGCCCTCTGCTGGGCACGTGCCCCGCGGCCAGCAGGGACAGCGGCGTGTCCAGCGAGGCGGGCCCCTGGCCCCATCCCAGCCCCAGCCTGGGGCAGAGGGGCCCCTCCTTGGAGGAGGGCCTTGGTGACCCGGAGGGAAAGCTTCTGCCTGCAGTGTGGGACACCGGGGCTCAGTCCCTGGGTGGGGAAGACCCCCTGGAGGACGGCACGATGACCCACTCCAGTATTCGTGCCTGGAGAATCCCATGGACAGAGCAGCCTGACGAGCTACAGGCCATGTGGTCGCAGAGAGTCGGACACGACTGAGCCACTAACACTTTCACTTTTTTTTTGCTTTGTCGGTGTGACTGTCTCCTGGGACGGAGTGCGGGGGGCGCTGTAGTTAGACACAGTACTGCCTCTAAAGCAGGAGCTGACTGGGGGGGAACCAAGTGCAGACCGTTTCACTGATGTCCCAAAACAGGCGTAAAGGTTCTAACTCGTAAAAACCAAGAGTACGGGGACCGGGGACCCGTGAGCCCGCCTGATGCCGTCCACAGACTGCAGGGACCCGGCAGCACGCGAGCACGGCTGGAGGGTCACCTCCCGCCGCCAGGCTGCACGTGGCCACACAGACCCACCGTAGACATAGCCGCTGCACACACGCTTCCTGGGCCCCGCGCTAGGGCATGCGGAGCTCAAAAGGGGACAGGGCCTTCCACCCGCCCACTCCCATGGCCCCCGTGATGCCGCCGACCACCCAGAGGCCTAAGCGGCACATGGCCTGTCCCTGCCAGAGGCCCCCTGCGCCTGCACCGAGCCGCGATGGGTGGAACGATGCCCCCTCCCTACCAGGTAATTAACAGGTCATCGCACAGGCCAGCAAGAGAGGCGCTCAGAACTCTCGACGGGAATTAGTTAGACGGCTTGTGCGTGCGTGTGCCTGGTTTTGCTTTTTAACAACGTCCTGCTGTCTTCTCCTCTAGCTACAGAGTGAAAAATCAATGTTCCTCCCCCTCACTGGGGCCTCACCTGTTCTGAGGGTCCGAGCGGAGATTTGAGACACTCTCCAGGCCACCAGCTCCCCAGCTTACATGGAGGGATAGCTGAAAGGACCCTAAGGGTGCTGGGAGGCCAACCACCTGGTCCGGCTTCTGTCTCGGAGACGACCTGCCTCCTGATTTATATTCAAGACGACCAGAGTCAGGGTAACCAGAGGGCTCCAACTTCGGCCGGGCACGCTCCTCTGTTCTCTGGCTCCCTGCAAAGTGGCAGGTACACAGACGCTCCTAAGACGCAGCGTGAGATACAAGACTAAGGAACCTCCCAGCTCTGCTTCCCCACAGGGAAGCATCTCAGGGGAACAGAAGGCGCAAAGCATCTCAGCCAGGTTTTCTGGGAGACAGCAGGTGAGTCCCGCGCGAACGCTCAGCTGAGGGGCACTGACGGGTACACACAGCTGGGAAGACACGGCCGGCCCCCAGGCAAGGCTCTGTGAGGGGCCCACCATGGGGACATCACGGGCGAGCAGACAGGCGGGGAAAGCTGCTGAAGGTCAGCCCGAAAGGCAGAGGTGGACCCGGGATCCGAACCCAAATCATTTCACTCCCAAATTCGTGCCCTGAATGAGCCGGAGAATCCCTCTGGGAGGCTGCAAGGCCCCTCCTGACATGGCTTCCCTGCCCACCTGCCCCCCCGTCTAGCTCCCCAAGCCCGGGTCTCGTCTCAGACCACACTGCCCCCACTACCCCGAGCCCAGCTCCGCCCGCAGAGCGGCACGGGCACGCGGGCTGGGCGCCTGAGCTCCGGGCTAGGGGAGCATGCCGGGACCACGGGCTGAGGACTCAGGGGCTCAGACCCTGACTCTGGGCTGAGAGCTGGAGTGGCCACGGGCCAGAGGCAAGTTCGCTGCTTGGCACGCAGGGCCACTTAACAGCTCCTGAGGCTGGCCCTGGAGCAGAACCCAGCCCTTCCCGACACAGTCTCTCGTGCAGAAGTGTGGCGCATCCTGCAGGGCGCGGGGGCGGCACTGAAGTCAAGTTCAAGGGCCGGACTCACCCGTTGTCCAGGCCGTTCTGCCCCAGCTTCTTCCCAATGTCGCCAACCATCACTCCTGGCATGGGAAGAAGGGTCTTCGGGTCCCGAATCTGCACAGACCACACACAAAAAAGATGACAGACGGCAGCTATGAGGGTCGCACAGAAAAGCAGATGAAAATGTCCAAGACCCCCCCCACCCCGTTAACGAGCCATGGGGTCCCTGCGTGCAGCTGCTGTGGTTAAACTGACCTCCTGAAATGTGGCCCTGCTGGGAGGTAGGGTCCTTGCAGGTATTAAGTGAGGATCTGGAGGGGAGACTGCCCTGGTTACCCGCAGGGGCCTGAATCCATGGCCCGCGTCCTCCGAGGGTCAGAGGAGGAGAGGACACGGGGAGAGGGGGCCACGTGGGACGGAGGTGGAGACTGGTCGGAATCGGCCACAGCCCACCATCGGGGGTGTCAGCGGAAGCGGGAAGAGGCGGGAGGGACCCTCCCTTGCAGCCTCTGGGCAGCGTGTGGCCTTTGTGACGCCCTGACTCGGCCCCTCGGCTGCAGCGCTGCGCTTGGCTGCCGTGGCCCCAGGACACTGGTCAGTGTGCTGTTCGGAAGACCCCAGGCACTGCCTGTTCAGGCTTTAGATGCAGGACTTTCCACGGGGTGAAACGGGCATGACAAAGGGCCGGGCACATGTTTGAGGGGATTATTTTTGTAAATTTCGCTGCCCCAAAAGTGAAAGTGAAAGTTGCTCAGTGTGGCCCGACTCTTTGCGATCCCATGGACTATACAGCCTGCGGAATTCTCCAGGCCAGAATACTGGAGTAGGTAGCTGTTCCCTTCTCCAGGGGGTCTTCACAACCCAGAGATCAAACCCAGGTCTCCCTCAATGCAGGCGGATTCTTTACCAGCTGAGCCACCAGGGAAGCCCCAAATGAGCTGCCAACAAAGACAGTTACTGAAACACACAGAGATGGCTAGCCAGTTGGTCCTCACGCACAGCGTGACCTTTCTGCGGACGGGATGCAATGTCCTTCTCAGAGACCCTTAGTGATTCCCAACCAGGCCCGACTCCATCACCCTCCCCTCCTGACCAAGGGCCATCAGCCACCGTTTCTGGTTGTCACAAGTGGGGTTACCACAGATGCCTACCAGGTGAGGGCCAGCAACGCTGCCCACACCTCACAGGTACAGGACAGCCTCACAGCGTGGAATTAGAGCTCCCAGGGTCAAAAGCACCCAGGCTGGGAAAAAATCTGCATTAAAGAAGCACTGAATTTGTACTGTTTGGAATTTAGCTATTTGTATGAATTGCTGGCTTTTGTTTACTTCAGCGGAAGAATTAGTTATCTTTGTTGAACTTTATAATCCTGATAATTAAAATGAAATAGAATACTAGTGACAATAAGGTTCGGTAAAGATTCAGACAAAAACTCTTAAAAAAAATCTTGGGAATTCCCTGGGAGTCCAATGTTAGGACTCTGTGCTTTCGCTGGACAGGGCATGGGTTCAATCCCTGGTTGGGGAACTAAGGGCCCACAAACAGTGCAGAGTTTAAAAAAAGAAAAAAAATTAAAAATATAAAAATTATTTTAAAAACCCTTATAAAGTAGACAATGGTTTTAAAAAGAGACTGATTTTTAAGGCATCCAACAGAAAACTACCGTTAATGCCAGTTTTCAGCTCATCTGGAAATAAATAACAAAGTCCTTACAAACTTCATGTTAACCTCTGGAACCAGGGGAAGGATACTCACTAAAGTCAAAAGCAGAATTAGGTAATTTTATCCTCCTCTCAAACATATTTAATTGTATCAATGTACATATAACATTTCCCACAGTAATTGGAGACTGTCAATATCATAAGATACAACAAACCTGCAATAAAATACGACCTCGCTCTCGGATACAGGCTGCTCCCTAGAAAGTAAACAGGCTACAAGGAGACACTGCACAGAACAAGGAACAGAGCCAATATTTTATAATAACTTTGTGAAAGTCACTCACTCGTGTCTGACTCTTTGCGACCCCATGAACTATAGAGTCCATGGGATTCTCCAGGCCAGAATACTAGAGTGGGGAGCTGTTCCCTTCTCCAGGGGATCTTCCCAACCCAGGGATCAAACCCAGGTCTCCTGCATTGCAGGAGGATTCTTTACCATCTGAGCCTCCAGGGAAGCCCAAGAATACTAGAGTGGGCAGCATATCCCTTATCCAGTGGATCTTCCCGACCCAGGAATCGAACCCAGGTCTCCCACGTTGCAGGTGGATTCTTTAGCAACTGAGCTATCAAGGAAGCCCATGACGTTGGATAACTTTAAATGGAGTATAATCTATAAACTTTGAATCATTGTGTTGTACACCTGAAACCAATACGGCTGTAACAATAAAACGCTGTAAACCGATTATGCCTCAATTTAAACATCTTTTTTAACCACAGAAGAAGAAGTGCTGTGGCGGTGCTGCTGGTGGGAGGCAGCTGGCGGGCAGGGCCCCCTGGGCAGTGGGTCACGATGACCGGGCCACCCTTGGCGGGGACGGGGGGTACGCCACCTCATCCCCATGGATCATGGACACCCGGGGAGAAGGCTGTGTGCGAGGCTTCTGGAGCCACTGCCGCCGCCATCGCGGTGGCCTCCATCATCATCCCCGAGGTTCCGATCCTGCCGGAGAGGTGCAGCAGGACAACCAGGGCGAGACGGGAGCTGGAGCCCCGGGGCCCCGAGCCAGCCGCCCCTCCTGCCCCGGCCCAACGAGCCACAGCAGCCGGCACCCCGCTGCCGTGACCTCCAGCCCTGCAGACGTCCAGGAGGGGACTGGGGGCCCCTGCCCTGATGCCGTCTCGGCCACTGTCCAAACAGCTTTCCGTCAAGACTGAGCACAGTCCTCCTCTGGCAGTTTCTCTGTGAGCTCCTTCCAGTCAGGTCCAGGGGGCACATCTCTTTCACAAACCCACCCCCCCAGCCCCATCCTGCCTGACTCCACCCTCGCTTTGTCCAGATCCCTGCCATCACTCTTCCACAAAGCTGTGCTACGTTGGGAATCCACTGATGGGGGTTTCGCTGTCTCTCCAAACACAACAGCTAGACAGATGGGCAGGCAGACAGACAGACAGCCCGGGAGCCTCCTGGTCAGGAGTCAGGGGTCAAGACAGCCTCCTGAGAGGGGCTGCCCTGGGGTGACCGCAGAGGAAGGACCACATCCACAGCTCACAGAGCAAAACGTTCAGCCCCACAGTCAGGCACAAGGCAACTATCTTGGACCACTAACCACACGCCCAACTTGTTGCTTTATGACTTGTTCCGGCACTAAATGACTGCTAGCTGGCTCATGATGATAGATCAGAACCTCTCTCCCTCTTTAAGAAAGGCTTTGGGAAAAGCTCAATTCTTCTCCAAAGGTGTCTACTTCTTTAGCAAAGAGTCAAAGATGAAGACAAGGGATGACCTTGAGGAAGACATGGGATGACCTTGAGGAAGACACGGGATGGCCTGTAGGATGCAAGCTTGCTGCAGTGTCCTCAGGCCTAGAATGAGCCTGGTGGTTGGTCGCCACCTCCGCCCAGCCCCCAGCAAGGGGCTGGGTTAACCTTGACTCAGTCTCATTCTTGGCTCTCCTCTATCTGGACATTGAGTAATCCTCTCTCCAGTTATCATCTCACCACTAAGGTCCAGTATTTGAAGGCCAATCAGACGACAGCTCTGTGTTACCTCCGCCCTTCCCAGTCACCTTGCCAGATTCAGGATACATCCCAAGTATTACAAGTACAAACTGTTCTTTCGGAGAGAACTCACCTCTGACTGCTTAGCCCATAGAACAAGCTATTAACAGGGGAAAGCACTTTGGAATTCAGAGGACCTGCCTTCCAAGCCCAGCTTCCTGACTGCGTAGCCCTGGGAGAGTGACCTGGACCCCTCCCCATCCCGTTTCCTGACATGAGCTGGGACTAACGTCTGCCTCTGGGTGACCCAACAAGTCAGGGACTTAGTGAAGCAGGGCAGGTTGGGCCTGGCGCCCAGCAGACGCTTTACACGTGGGAACCAGCAACTATCCCGGCGGACGTCCTCCGCTGCAGACACACACTTGCTCCATGTTAATGAGTCAGAACATGTCTTAAAACTGACGGGTCCACTAACCAGGCTGCTTTTTCTCCCTGTCTCTCAAAAAGCTGTTTTCTAACCGATGGTGTATTTTACAATTGATGACATCTTGGACAAAAGGTAATAAATTTGTTTCCTGCCACAGAAAAAGAAGAAAAACCGAGTATTAGTACCTAGAGAGTGTAAGTCACTACAATGTATTAAACTAATTCTGTTAAATTAAAAATAAATTATACTCTTCCACCTATCAGGTAATGACATATAGCGTGTGTGTGGGGGGTGGGGTTCAGTCGCTCAGTCGTGTCCAACTCCACGTCCCCGTGGACTGCAGCCCACCAGGCCCCTCTGTCCATGGGATTCTCCAGGCGAGAGTACTGGAGTGGTGGCCCTCCCCTCCTCCAGGGCCTCCTCCCCACCTAGTGACCGAACCCGTGTCTCTTACATCTCCTGCACTGGCAGGTGAATGCTTTGCCATTAGCGCCACTTCTGTGATGACTTATTTCAACCTCTCTTTCCCAGCAGATGGGGAACTCCACGAGGACAGGATCCACGCGGCCCTCAGGGCTGCACAGGAGCCAGGCCAGGTGCCCAGAGAGCACGGGCCGGATGGAGGGGCGACAACGCCCCCTGAGGGCTCACAGAGCCACGCGTGAGGGAACGCAGAACATCACGCGCGGCTCCACAGTCTGAGACAGAAACACCGGAAGACGCAGCCTTCCGGTCCGGTTTCTTATGCTCCAGAAGCAGGGTATGGTGGCCTCAGGTTTCACAAAATACACACGGTCTGCTGGCGACCACTGTAAACTGAAAACTAAGGACACGAAGGAGCTCCCCGGTGGTGCAGTGGTTACGACGCTGCACGTTCACTGCCGAGGGACGCGGTTCAATCCCCGGGCGGAGACTGAGATCCCACAGTCCACGTGGTGAGGCCAAAATGAAATAAAAATAAGGGCACGAGCATCGGAGGAAATGGGCCAACCGGACGCCATGGAATCCAAACCCGAGTGCACAGAGGACAATGCTGCGGACGTGAAGATAATTACAGAATGAGAGGAAGCATTTGCACACCCTCTGTCTGAGAAGGCTGCCTGAGCGGAATACATAAAGAACCCTCGTGACTCAACAACAAAAACACCCAACTTAGAAGTGAACCGAGAGACTCAGTGCACACACGGACAATGGCCAGGCCACATGGAAAAGCCGCACTCTGACCGTCAGCCCACAGCAGAGCCCAGGAGCTGCACAAGGCCCAGACAAGGACTCGATCAGTAACTGGGTCAATACCTGGACAAGGCCAGGACTCAATCAATAACTGGCGGCTCCCTCGTCGTCGTCCTGCTTCCGACACAGACTCAGTCGGAGGAGGCCCCACCTGACCAGTCCCCAGGATGCCCCTTCTTCTGGCAGCCGTGCCCGGCTCCCACCAGGCCCCAGCCCCCACCAGGCGCCCTGAGCTGCCCTCTGTCCCACTAGGAAGCTCGCGCAGTCCTCCGCCTGCCTCTGAGTCTCTGCCAAGCACAAGTTCAGCCAGCTCAGGGCAAACAGCCTTTGCTTTCGCCATCCTTGCCTGGTTCCAGAGGAGAAAGGATTTGAAAGGACATTTCTGCCATGAAAACGCAGAAGCGGCGAACTGGAATGTGAGAGTATGCTCCGCGCCGTTGGTTATTAAGGAAACACAAATCAAAGCCACAACCAGATACTGCTTCACAGCCTCTAGGGTGGCTATGGAAAAGAAAAAAAAAGGATAATAACCTGTGTTGGTGAGGATGTGGAACAACTAGACCCCTCAGCCCTGCTGGTGGGTTATGTAAAACGCTGGCAACCAGTATGGGATTCCATAAAAAGTTCAATGCAGGGTGATCATAAGACCCGGCAATTCTTCTCCTGGGTATCAACCCCCCAAAACAGACTGAGGACCCATGTACAGACAGACAGGGCTCATGAATGTTGACAGTAGTAACACCACACCCAACAGCCAAAAGGTGGAAAGCACCCAACGTCCAGCAAAGGAGGAACGGATACACGAACTGCGGACCAGCCACACAACGGATCATTCGGCCTCACAAAGGAAGGGGGTTCTGGGACAGGCTGCAACGTGGATGAACTTCAAAAACATGCGAAGGGAACGAGGTCGGGCAGAAATGGTCACACAGTGCGTGGCTCCTTTCTCAAGGAATTTCCAGAAGAGGCAGAGGCAGAGAGCAGCCAAGCAGCTGCCAGGCCTGGGCAGGCGGTGGCAGGGAGGGCGTGCTCCTTGGGTGCGGGGCTGCTGAAGAGGAGCCGCTCTGAAACTGGAACAGCGGGACGTCGTGCATGCACTCACTGCCACCAAACTGTTCACTTTCACATGGCTGGTTGTGCGTGCTTAGTCGCACCTGACCCTTTGCGACCCCACGGACGGTACAGCCTGCCAGGTGCCTCTGTCCCTGGGATTTTCCAGCCAAGAATACTGGAGTGGGTTGCCATTTCTTCCCAACCCAGGGACCCAACCCGCATCTCCTGCGTCTCCTGCACTGGCAGGCGGATCCCTTACCGCCGCGCCACCTGGGAAGCCTTTGTATGCGACACGAATTCTTCTCTCGTGAGAGCCTCCCCACCGTCAGACAAGTCTCAGAGAGTAAAAATGTCAGAACGGGTTTGGGGATGGCAGGAGCTGGGTTTCATTCGGTATCCAGTTGGCCCGTGCACAAAGGTCCTGGGTGAACTTGGGGGCTCCAGGTCTGTGGACGCTGCAGCCACCCTGGGCAGTGGGGAACGGGCCAGCTGGCTGTCCCAGGCACCCCCAACGGCCAGAGCTCTGTTTGTGACCTGGGAAGGGGCTACGTGAAAACCCGCAAGTCAGACTTCGCCTCGGAACTCCTGGAGCCCCTCAGACTAGCTGCCAGAGCCTGGGCGTTGGCGCTTAGCAGGATGGAGACTCTCCCCGTGATGAGCCTGGGCTTGGGGTTTCTCAGCAGTAGCGCCTCACATATGGGGCTGATCATTCTTCCTGGGGCGGGACAGGGGGCGGGGGGTGGGTGTCCTGTGCACTATAGAGTGTTGAGCTTTATGTAGTACGCGTCTGCACCCCTAAATGCCAGAGTCACCCATGCCCCCAGCTGTGATGAAAACATCTCCAGATGTGGCCAGACCCCTCCACCCCGGGGATGAAGCCTGCCCCTACCTGCACGAGAAAGGGGTGCAGCCCGTGGCACTGGCCCCCCGGCGTGTACAGCTGAGCAAACACCACTGCGTGCGTAGCAGTCTTGCCCATGTTGCCAACCCAGAACTTGGCGGCTTCAAAATCGGGGGAATGGATGATGAATTCCTGCATGAGGGGGAAAAAAACGGACGTTAGAGACGGACGCACACTGGAGTCTGCATCTCTTTGACACACTCAGTCTTCTCTGTTTGAAACCTTGGAGGTGTGAGTAAGAACGATGGAAGGTTATTTCCTGCATGGCACGGGGAGCCCCATTTAAAAAAAAAAAAGCATATCCTGGCTCTTATTACTTAAAGAAGAACCTTCCTATGGAAGATGATGACGAACATGGCAAACAGTAAAACACGCTGCAAGCTGCCAACGCCCCGATAGCGTTCACCCATTCAGGGAGCCTTCCCCAAGCACCGATAGGGGCGGGGGGCCCCCTCCTCACCTTCACGCCTGCCTGATCCCCCACTCACTGCCGATTCGCCAAGTTCAGCTCCTTTGCCCACCCTGTCTATCCCCCCACAAGCTCCCCGGGAGCCCAGAAGCACAAGGTAGATGAGCGCAGAAATTCAAGAAGGAGCAGACAGGAGGGGACAGGTCCCCTGAGGACACGGCCCGGGGCCTGGGGAGGCAGGAGGGAGCAGAGGGAAGCAGGGCTGGGGGCTGCCCCCCGCGGAGGTCCCACCTGTTTGTGGGCGTCACCCAGCCAGCTGGCTCCCTCGAGCGCACACCACGGCTCTCTCCTCCCCATCGACACGCTGCATCTCCTTGTCACTCGTGACATCAGGCAGTGACGCTCCCAGATGGGACCAGTCGTGCTGGTCCCATCCCATCCCTGCCCCACAGGCCCTGGCACAGCCAGTTTCTCCATGCTGGTGACGGGACTGCGTCTGCCCTCCAGCATAAGAGCCCCACTGGCACGTCAGATGCCAGCAGCTGTCTCTGGCAGCAGTGCTGAGTACACAGCAGGGCGCTCAGCAAACACCCGAGGGAGGCCTGGGGCTCGTAACCTCGGCGATCCTCACTTAAGGACTAAAGCCCAGAGGAAGAGCGTCAGACAACAGCCTCCAAGGTGACTGAGTTTCGCTCAGGCCACGGAGGCCCCAAGGCCGTGGGGGTACCACCCCCCTCCGCAGAGTCAGAAAGGGCCGCCCCTGTCCCCCAGCCTAGCACTGAGGGCCCAAGGACTGAGGGAAAAGAAGGGCTGAGAGCCAGAAAGACCCGGGCGCATATCAAGATATCTCGTGGCTTAAACAAGAGTCCCTTGGACTGCAAGGAGATCAAGGCAGTCAATCGTAAAGGAAATCAACCCTGAATACCCATTAGGAGGACTGATGCTGAAGCTGAAGCTCAAATACTTTAGCCACCTGATGGGAAGAGCTGACTTGTTGGAAAAGAGCCTGATGCTGGGAAAGACTGAAGGCAGGAGGAGAAGGGGACGACAGAGGATGAGATGGTTGGATGGCATGACCGACTCAATGGACATGAATTTGAGCAAACTCCGGGAGACAGTGAAGGACGGGGGAGCCTGGCGTGCTGCAACCCATGGGGTCGCAAAGAGTTGGACACGACTGAGCAACTGAATGACAAGGATGCCCAGGAGGCCCCTCGGCTTGCTCTCAGCCTGGGGGTGTGGCCAACCCTTGTCCCTGCTCCCAGGCACCGCCAGCAGCCTGCAGGGCACCCACTGCTACACGTGTCCCCCACCACCCCTGTTCTTCCAGGGGCTTCTCAGGTTGCGCCCCCTGCCCACATTGCCTCCCGCACACCCAGCCCACCTGTCCCATGAATAAACGCATGGTGAGCAGACACATGGGGCAAGGCTTCACCCTGCCGCACGCAACTCAGCCAACCCACACGAACCAGGCGGCGGAAGGGCCTCAGGTTCCCAGGATACAGGACCCGTGAGGAAGGGGCAGGAGGACGTGGCCGTCTGGGAGACGTGGGGGCCAAGGAGCCCGACACCAGTGACGGGAGAGGGGCGGCAGGACGGGGAGCAGCAGAGACCACGGGTTCCCCGCACGGCCCGTCCTCTCCCCCGCGCCCCGCTGCACAGACCAGCCGGCACACCACGCTGCTGTCTGCTCATAGACTGGCGTCCTCTGGAGCAGAAGCTCCCTCCCCGAGGACTGCCGGGTCCCCACGGCACTAAGGACCGAGCCCACACAGAGCGGCCTTCAACGCACAGCGCGGAGCGGGGCCGACCACACAGGGGCCACGGAGCGTCCACGGGTGCAGGAGCGGCCGCGGGACCCGAGGGGCTGGGCTGCCGTCCCGAGGGCCTGGCCCCACACGGGCACAGGGGACAGGCCGCTAGAGAGGGATGACGCTCAAGGCGAACCGCCTTCCTGTCTGTCCCATAACGCACGAGCAGCTGCAGCCGTTCACGAATCGCACACCAGATACACCCGGTAAACAAACGGATTCTATAAAAAGACAGCCTGCGCCCTCGCCTCATTCACAGCCTACCCAAATCCAATCCACAGCAGACTCCGGGTGCGGCCAGGCTTCACCGCTCACAACCTTCATCTCCTAAGCTCTGCCGTTCACAGCGTGATGGATCTCGGACTGTACTTTTAGGCAAGAGCCAGGTTTCTTGGTCTAATTACGTGACAACACCATGTTTCACGTGCTCGAAGCCTGGAGACAGCACGGGCGGCGTCACCTACCTGGGTGGCGGGGTCGTAGTGAGCGGTCGTCCGCATGTCCTTGGTGTTACTCCCATGACTCACTTCCGTCAGAGCAAAACATCCAAAAATCTAGCATGGACACAGAGCATGCGGTCAAGTGAAAAGGCCCTTTCTGCACCTTCCTGGAGGGACCCTGCCGCCAGGCCTCCTTTTCGGCCTCGACCACCAACCAAAGCCCTCAGTCTCCATTTCCTGCCTGACGCTCAGCGGGCTCGCTGAGGCAGCCTGCCACACGAGATGCCGGCTGCAGCTCCCGCCCGGGGGGGCGGGCAGCCGGCAGATGGGCTGATGGGGGCCTGGCTAAGTCAGCACGGTGGCTAAGGGCAGCTCTCGGGCGATAAGAAAAAGTTCAGTTCCCATCATGCTAGGAATCCGGCACGGCCCAGTTTGGTAAAGAACAGCATGAACTGTTTGGCGAGCAGCCCCAGCACAGCATGAAGGGAGAGGAGTGGTCCCCCATGTGCAGAGCCTCTGCGGCAGTGCGCCCTCCCCACCCATCTCCAAGGAGAGCAGGTGACAGGGCACGGGCTCACACATCAACCCCAGCTGACCTCCATACTGAAGATCTTTGGAAGGTATCTGAAGTGTCGTTCGGAACCGGAGCTGTAAATTGCGGATCCAAAAGTCTGAAAATACAACATCACCATGTAAACAGGTGGAAGCTGAGGCGTGCTGCCGCTCTGGGACTTTGCCCCCACTCCCCACCCCAGCACACACACACACACCCAGCCCCCGGCACCACACCAGCCCCCAGGAAGGGCTCCACCTTCCCAGACAAAGCAGCACTGGGGGCCACGGCCCAGGGTAGACCCTGGGACTCAGCTGCCTGGCCTTGAGCTCACAGAGTGATGAGACCCGGGTCCTTGTCACAAGCCGTTTACGTGCATTGAACAGGATCAGGAGAGGGTCCGTGAACACCAAGGAGGTGGGAGTGGAGGGGGGACGAGAGTGGGATGGGACGGCGAGCCCACCTTCCCAAGTTCATCTCCACCCGCGTATCAAAGAGGCAGAAAAACATGCTCCACCTTTGACCTATTTTCCCTCCTTCCCTTCCTTCCACTTATCATGATTCTTCGTATAAGAGTCCCAGAGCTGCTGTTTCTATAGAGTTTTAACTGCGTTGCGTTATTCAAGGACTGATGTGTGTAAGTCTGCACAAAAAGCTGAAAAAATACTGCGCTTTTTTCACTACAAGTCACAAGGCCTACCTACATATTTTCATCTCTGCTTTTGTTTTTTCACAAATTTTCTTTCTTTTTTTTTCCTCTTTATTTATTTTGGTGCAGCACGCGAACTCTTAGTTGCAGCTTGTGGGAATCTAGCTCCTGACAAGCAGTCAAACTCAGGGCCCCATGCACTGAGAATTCGGAGTCTTGGCCACTGGACCCCCAGGGAAGTCCCTCATCTCTGCTTCCGTTTCCTTTGTCATTTTCTAGAAATCTCTTTAAGTGAACGTTTCCCAAATGCACAAGTCCCACAAAGCTCTAGAAGCGGGCAAACGCTGCCAACCAGCAAACCACAGAGGCAACTGCCCAGTGTATCTCCGGTTCGGTGGATGCAGCGCTGTTGAGCCCCAGCACAGCGTGGGAGGGGCCCCTCTCCGCTCCTCCCCTCTGCCGGGGCGGCTCACCAGCACGTGCAAGAAGAACTTGGTGGCCAGGGACCAGTCATACATGCCCAGGCATTCGATCAGCGCCAGGACCTTCGGCAGGCTGCCCAGCATGTCCCCCACGGGGAGGAAGTCGTACTCGAAGACCCTCTTACAGCGCAGGAAGTTCAGCTCTTGGTACTTCTCCACGGAGAGCTGGCTGCCGCGGGGGTGGGCGAAGAGGGGGTCGTTCTCCAGAGCTGAGAAGATGGTTTTCTAGAAATGCAGCAGGCAGGGAACAGTGGATTTGGAGGCAAAGTACGGAATTTCTTCCCTAAGTTCTGGCTTACACGGCCTTCTCAAGGCCACGGGCTGCCTCGGGTGGGCAGTCTAACCCAGAAACACAGGAACAGAGATGAGAGTCCTTCTCAGGGGAAAGCAGAGGGTGCCAGGCTTAGGAAGCCCAGTTTGTCTGTGTCCATTCATTCCAGGCTCCCAAGAGTTCCCCGAGGACCCCGCCATCTTTCTGCTGATGAGCCAGGAGCCCAGCAGAGCCCCCCACGCCACCGAGGCCCCCCGCGGCCCCCAGCCCGGCCTCACCTTGAAGCGCAGCGTGTCCTCGCCCTCCCAGAACAGCGCCAGCTCCTTCCAGGGGAACGAAGCGCGGGCGCGGGCCGCGTGCAGGGGCCCCCGGGGCGGGTCTGGCAGCACAGGGTCACCGCGCCTCTCCCTGAGGGGCGCCATCGCTCCCGGCCGCCGCCTGCACAGACACGCAGCCCGAGTCAGCGCGTGTCCCTCACGCCGTCACCGTGCCGCGGGGTGTGAAAGACAGACAGACTAGCTCTGGTCACAGAGGGAAGGGCAGTGGGGACGACCCCACACAGCTGGCGTCCACTCTCCCAGGAGAGGGGGCAGGCGAGTGCTCTGGGCTCCACTCCCGCACCGAGGTGACCAACAGTCAGACGGGGGCAGAGAGCAGCCCTACGGCCGGCGCTGTGAAGCACTCAGCGTGGCCAGGGGACACCTCACCCGCCCAGGGCCACCAGACCCGCAGCCCAGGAAGCCTGGCCCCGGAGTCCAGCCCGCTCCAGCCACGCCCCTGGAGTCCCCTGGAGCCTACCTGGACGGGGGATGTCTGCAGACTCTGTGACTCTGCTTGACACAGAAGCATCTGGCTTCCCACTAACAGAGCAACCTGGCTCTCTTGACCGAAGGATCATTCTGGAATTTACTGAGCAGACTAGCTCCTTTTCCAGTGTCTGGGTCAATGAAGGCAGGGATGGGAGGGGCTTGTGAACAAAGACCCAGAGAGACACCCGGAGAGCAGAGTCCTGGGTGTGGACCCCCAGGGCACCTCTTTAAGGTCCAGGAGAACATCTCAATCCTGTAGTTAGACAGGAGGATAGTCTGGGAGGCCGAACTCTGAGTATGATGGCCAACACTGTGGACACACAGTGGAAAAGTGGTCCCTCTGACTGGCGAGGCCCTTGTGTCTTCTGGGTGAGGGGGAAGGATCCGCGGGGCACGTGTGAGGACCTGCTCGAGTCAGATAGCTTCCCAGGTGGCTCAGACAGTAAAGAATCCACCTGCAATCCGGGAGACCTGGCTTCGATCCCTGGGCTGGAAAGATCCCCTGGAGAAGGGAATGGATTCGACCCCTGTGTTGGGAACATCACTCCAGTATTCTGGCCTAGAGAACTCCCTGGAGAGAGGAGCCTGGCGGGCTACAGGCCATAGGGTTGCAGAGTCGGACACAACTGAGTGACTTTTATACTCTGTGTATCAGAGACTGTGCCCTCGACAGACAGCAGCTTATTCCACCTCTTAAACTGTAGAGCAGGTACTACTGTCCCTCTAAAAGATGCAAGAACCCCAACTCAAAGAAGCTCGCTGTCTTTTGCTAGCTCCCACCACTGAGAAGTGGCAGAGGGGGAAGCTGAACTCTGCAGAACACGAGCCCTGGGCAAGCTCTTTAGCAACCACTTTAAGATGCTGAGAGGACTTCCCTGCTGGTCCAGTGGCTAAGACCCCGTGCTCCTGATGTCAGGGAAATGGGTTTGATTCCCAGTCAGGGAGCTAGATCCCACACGCCACAACTAAAGATATGTACAACCAAATTTAAATAATTAAAAAAAAAAAAGATGCTGAGAAAGAAGCACAGACTAAATCCAGAGCAAGCAGAAAGCAAGTAAACAAAAGACTAGAGTAAAAAGTATGGATAGAAAAGAGAAAATCGGCAAAAACAAAAGTCAGTTCATGGAAAACACTGACAAAACTGGCAAACTTTTAGCTTGATTGACCCAGTAAAAAAAAAAAAAGAGGGAAAACACAAATTCCTAACTTGGGGGACCAAAGCAGGACCATTACCACCAACCTTAAAGAAATAAAAAGGATTCTAAGGGAACACTATGAACCACTGTATGCCAACAAGTTAGATAACCTCCATGAAACTGACAAGGTCCTAAAAAGACACAATCTACCAAAACTGACTCATGAAGAAATGGAACATGACATCAGGTCCATAAAGAGGAAAGAGACTGAATTAGGAATCAATACCCACAAAGAAAAGCCAGAGGGCTTCCAGTGTGAACTCTACCAAATATTTAAAGAAGAAAAATAAAAATTTACGAACTCTTACAAAAAAATAGAAGAGGAGGGAACACACCTACAAAGTGCTCCATTAAGCCAGTATTACATTGAAACCAAAGAGATGACAAGAAAACTGCAGACTAATATCCCTCATGCATATAAATGTAAAAATCCTCAATAAATCTTGCAAAGTGAATCCAGCAACATATTAAAAAGATTATACATCACAACCACATGAGATATATCCCAGGAATGTAAGGTTGATTCAACATTTGAAAATCAATTCACATAATACACCATATCAACAAAATAAATGGACAAAAAGTACAAGATCATATCAACAGATGCAAAAAAGTGTGTGACAGAATCGAACACCCTTTCATGATAAAAATCAACAAACTAGAAACAGTTTGATAAAACTATTGAACCTGATAGAAGACATCTACAAAAACCCTCTAGCTATCATTGTCCTTAACTATAAAAGACTTAATGCCTTGCCCCTAAAATTAGGAACAAGACAAGGATGTCCACTCTACCACATCTAGTCAACACTGTACTGGAGGTGCTAGCCAGTGCAACCAAGCAAAAAATGATATAAAAGGCATCTAGATTAGAAACCTATCTCTACCTGCAGATGACATGATTTTGTACAGAAATTCCTAAGGAATCCACTAAAAAACTATTAGGATTAATAGATCAGTCTATCCAGTTTGCAGGGTACAAGATCAGTGAGCAAAACTCAGCTGATTCCTATACACTAACAGTGAACAACTCAATAATGAAATTAAGAAAACAATTCTATCTATAACAGCATCAAAAATGATAAAATACTTGGAAAAAAACTCAACAAAAGAAGTGTAAAACTTATACTCAGAAAACTACAAAACATTTTTTTTAGGGTTAGTTGACCTATAAACCCAAGTGCCAGCCTGGAAGTCCTCTCTCCCTCCTGTCTCAGAATCCAATTAGTTACCAAACCCCTCCCTCATTGCACCTCTCTAATACCAAACAACAGACTGCTTCCAAATAGGAAAAGGAGCACATCAAGGCTATATATTGTCACCCTACTTATTTAACTTATATGCAGAGTACATCATGAGAAACGCTGGCCTGGAGGAAGCACAAGCTGGAATCAAGATTCCTAGGAGAAATATCAATAACCTCAGATATGCAGATGACACCACCCTTATGGCAGAAAGTGAAGTACTAAAGGACCTCTTGATGAAAGTGAAAAAGGAGAGTGAAATAGTTGGCTTAAAGCTCAACATTCAGAAAACTAAGATCACGGCATCCGGTCCCACCACTTCATGACAAATGGATGGGGAAACACTGGAAACAGTGGCTGACTTTATTTTGGGGGACTCCAAAATCACTGCAAATGGTGATTGCAGCGATGTGCTTACTCCTTGGAAGGAAAGTTATGACCAACCTAGACAGCATATTAAAAATCAGAGACATTACTTTGCCAACAAAGGTCCACCTAGTCAAGGCTATGGTTTTTCTAGTGGTCACGTATGGATGTGAGAGTTGAACTATAAAGAAAGCTGAACACCAAAGAATTGATGCCTTTGAACTGTGGTGTTGGAGAAGACTCTTGAGAGTCCCTTGGACTGCAAGGAGATCCAACCAGTCCATCCTAACGGAAATCAGTCCTGGGTGTTCACTGGAAGGACTGATGTTGAAGCTGAAACTCCAATACTTTGGCCACATCATGTGAAGAGTTGACTCATTGGAAAAGACCCTGATGCTGGGAGGGATTGAGGGCAGGAGAAGAGGGGGGATGACAGAGGATGAGATGGCTGGATGGCATCACCGACTCAGTGGACATGAGTTTGAGTAAACTCTGGGAGTTGGTGATGGACAGGGAAGCCTGGTGTGCTGCGATTCATGGGCTCGCAAAGAGTCAGACACGACTGAGCGACTGAACTGAATACCAAATAAATCCCATCCTTTCTCTTTGAGCCCAAGAAATCTTATCATAACAACCTCCAGTTATTGAGCAAACATTGACTGTGGGTGGAGCAGCTGCTTTCCAGATGCTAGGAACCCCAGTACAATCAGCACTCTCACCTTCCCGGTGATGAAAGCAAATGCGTTAGTAACGAAGACTGTCCAGGGCCTTAACGACCTCCGTCCAAACTCCGGAACCCTAAGCCACCGACATTACTGCATGATCTTACACACAAGTATCTGAAGCCAGACACCTGGCGTCAGATTCCAACTTTAGAGCTTAGGCGTGGGGCGAACTTGGCAAAGTCACTTCACCTGCCGGGCGGGTGGGGACAACGCAGGCCAGGCTGATCCTGCGTGGCCGGTAGGCTGCTCACTCACTGGGACACCTAGAGCAATTCCGGGCACGGCACGGAACGTCTATACCATTTGGGGGGTTGAGGGGCGGAGGCATCTATACCATTTGGGGGGCGCAACAGTCGCTCTCAGACAGTTTCAGAAGGGGCCCTAACATGCAGACCCGACCATGCTCCCGCCGCTAGGTGACAGCCGTCCGCTGACCTCAGGGGACAAGTGTCTGAACTCCTCAATACACATCTGGCGCGTTTACCTGCCCGGCCGCCTGCCCTCCAGCCTCTGCGCTCAGCAGTTCCTGAAGAAGACGCGTTTGTCCCCCACCCCACCGCGACCTTTGCACGCGCCGCCCCCGCGTACCCTCTGGGCAGAGACGGGCTGGACCTTCAGACGTCGCCGGGCCCTCCGATCGCGGCCCCCGCACCGCCCCGCGAACACGCGGCAGGCTCCCAACGCTGGTGCCCTGGAAGTCCACCCGGATCCCAGCCGCAGGGCAGCGCGCGCGCAGCCGCAGACCGGCCCTGCGCCCCGCCCCCCGGAATGACGTCATCGCGGCCGCCGTGCGTCCGGTCACCCGGGAGACGCAGGACGCCAGCGCGAGCCCCGCCGCTGGAAAGTGAAAGTGAACGTTGCCCAGTCCTGCCCCACTCTTGGCGGCCAGGCCAGAATGCTGGAGTGGGCAGCCGTTCCCTTCTCCGGGGGATCTTCCCAAGCCAGGGATGGAACCCAGGTCTCCCGCATGGCCGGCGGATTCTTTACCAGCTGAGCCACCAGGGAAGCCCAAGAATGCTGGAGGAGTGGGTGGCCTTTCCCTTCTCCAGGAATTCTCTGGAATTCTCCCACTGGAGTGGGTCAGTCAGTCAGTTCAGTCGCTCAGTCGTGTCCGACTCTTTGTGACCCCATGGACTGCAGCTCTCCAGGCCTCCCTGTCCATCACCAACTCCCAGAGTTTGCTCAAACTCATATCCACTGAGTCTGTGATGCCATCCAACCATCTCATCCTCTGTCGCCCCCTTCTCCCGCCTTCAGTCTTTCCCAGCATGAGGGTCTTTTCACTTGAGTCGGCTCTTCACATCAGGTGGCCAGAGTATTGGAGTTTTACCTTCAACATCAGTCCTTCCAATGAACATCCAGGACTGATCTCCTTCAGGATGGACTGGTTGGATCTCCTGGCAGTCCAAGGAACTCTCAAGAGCCTTCTCCAACACCACAGTTCAAACACATCAATTCTTCTGTCCTCAGCTTTCTTTACAGTCCGACTCTCACATCCATACATGACTACCGTAGAAACCATTGCTTTGAACTAGACGGACCTTTGTTGGCAAAGTAACGTCTCTGCTTTTTAATATGCTATCTGGATTGGTCATAACTTTCCTTCCAAGGAGTAAGCGTCTTTTAATTTCATGGCTGCAATCACCATCTGCAGTGATTTTGGAGCCCCGAAAAATAAAGTCTGACACTGTTTCCACTGTTTCCCCACCTATTTGCCATGAAGTGATAGGATCAGAGGCCATGATCTTAGTTTTCTGAATGTTGAGCTTTAAGCCAACTTTTTCACTCTCCTCTTTCACTTTCATCAAGAGGCTTTTTAGTTCCTCTTCACTTTCTGCCATAAGGGTGGTATCATCTGCATATCTGAGGTTATTGATATTTCTCCCAGAAATCTTGATTCCAGCTGGTGCTTCCTCCAGCCCAGAGTTTCTCATGATGTACTCTGCATATAGGTTAAATAAGCAGGGTGACAATATAAAGCCTTGACGTACTCCTTTTCCTATTTGGAACCAGTCTGTTGTTCCATGTCCAGTTCTAACTGTTGCTTCCTGACCTGCATACAGGTTTCTCAATAGGCAGGTCAGGTGGTCTGGTATTCCCATCTCTTTCAGAATTTTCCACAGTTTATTGTGATCCACACAGTCAAAGGCTTTGGCATAGTCAATAAAGCAGAAATAGATGTTTTTCTGCAACTCTCTTGCTTTTTCGATGATCCAGCGGATGTTGGCAATTTCCTCTCTGGTTCCTCTGCCTTTTCTAAAACCAGCTTGAACCTCTGGAGGTTCATAGTTCACATATTGCCGAAGCTTGGCTTGGAGAATTTTGAGCATTACTTTACTAGCATGTGAGATGAGTGCAGTTGTGCGGTAGTTTGAGCATTCTTTGGGATTGCCTTTCTTTGGGATTGGAATGAAAACTGACCTTTTCCAGTCCTGTAAGGCTTGTCATGATATTGGATCAGAACCCTGTAAGATGCAATTGTTGACTCAAGCCATTATGGGGTTGAAATAACAAGCAAATCAACAGGTTAAATGTTTTAGTTGTGGTAAGAGAGGACATGTGCATAAAACTTGCAAGACTAATAAAAATACACCTAATAAGCCTACTCCCACAAATGAAAAGACACCTGGATTATGCCCTCGTTGTAATAAAGGCAATCATTGGGCTAATCAGTGTAGATCTAAGGATCATAAAAATGGATCCCCTTTGTTGGGAAACTGGAAGAAGGGGCCCTCTCAGGGCCTGTCAAACAATATGAGCTCTCAACAAACCTGGAATGCTGTTCCTTTTGTGTACCCAGCCAGCGACCAACCACCTCACCCAGCCCTTCCCAACCATACACCCGGGTTACTGACCTCCTTTCCACAACCTCCAGGAGCGCAGCACTAGATATCCCTGCCATTGATAGTTTACTTCTTATTCCAGCTGAGAGAATTTATAAAATCCCTGCCACAATTAAAGGTCCAACATCTAAAGGAAGTGTAGGGTTATCAGTAGGACGCAGTAGTTTAACAAGTAAGGGAGTTCAAGTCCTAATAGGGATTATAGATGAAGATTGTGAAGGCAAGATTTCTGTTATGATGAAAACAGAGTATCCTTATCAAATAATAAAAGGGGATCATATAGCTCACTTGTTATTATTACCTATGTCACTACTAGTAAATCTCATATTAAAAGAACTGGAGGATTTGGAAGTACAGGAAAAGGGGTATACTGGCAAACTTTTGTATCTGATTCTAGACCCCCATTATCTGTATATATTAATAATACGCAATTCTCAGGACTTGTAGATACCGTAGCTGATGTTTCTACAATATCTAAAAAGCAATGGCCGATTTCTTGGCCTTTAACAGATGTTCCTATTATGTTGGCTGGAATTGGAACTATGCAAAATATTCAAAAAAGTACTAATATTTTGACCTGTTCAGATCCAAAACAACAACATACAACTTTACAAACTTTAACTGCAGATATCCCTATTAATTTATGGCAACTAGATCTATTGCTACAGTGGGGAGCTTATGAAACAGTTCCTACTATAGCTCCTCAAGCTAAACAAATTATGGCAAATATGGGATATAATCCTGTTCAAAATACATAGGCTTTTTAGTGGGGGCCACTGCCAAACAACGAAAAAACAGCACTTAAATTGCCATGGAAATCTGATGAGCCTATTTGTACAAAGCAGTGGCCTCTATACGTGAAAAGTTACAGGCTCTTGAACAGTTAGTAGAGGAACAATTATCTCTTAATCATATTGCCTCAACTACTAGTCCTTGGAATTCTCCTTTCTTTGTTATTAAGAAGAAATCTGGGAAATGGAGAATGTTAACTGATTTGAGAGAAATTAATGCTATAATCAAACCCATGGTTGCTTTACATTGAGGCATTCCATCATCCTCTATGATACCACAAAATTGGAAAATAAAAATCACTGATCTTAAAGACTGTTTATATCCTATTCCTCTACAAGAATCTGATGCTATCCATTTTGCCTTTACTGTACAGTCAGTTAATAGTAAAAACCAGTGTCTTGGTATCACTGGAAGGTATTGCCACAAGGAATGCTTAACAGTCCTACATTATGTCAATTATACCTCTCCAAATCACTTGAATTTATTAGAAAACACTTCCTTCATGTTTATAGTATCCACTACATGGATGCTATTCTTTTAGTGTCTCCTTCTGCCAGGGAACTTCAACATATCTTCTTAGATACAGAGATTATGCTAAAAGAATATGGGCTATATATTGCTGTTGATAAATTACAAGAGCAGGAACCATATATCTGTTTAGGATATATATTGCAAAGAAATATTAAACCACAAAAAATACAAATCCGAACTGATTCCTTGAAAACTTTAAATGATTTTCTGAAATTATTAGGAGATATAAATTGGTTACGACCATCTTTAGGAATTCCCAATCATTCCTTAACACACCTATTTCAAATCCTACGAGAAGGCTGATTTAAATAACCTCCAGGTACTAACAGAACAAACTAAACAGGAGTTGGATTTTGTAAATCAAGCTACAGAGCAAACAGCTTAAACAAATAGATCTGACTGTGGCCATTTCCTTACTTATTCTTCCTACTTTAGATTCCCCTACAGGAATATTATGGCAACCGCAGGGTATCCTTCAATGGGGATTTTTATCCCACACTCCTAAGAAAATAATAACTACTTACATAATGCTTATTTCCTATCTTGTTTCAAAAATGAGATCCAGATGTATACAACTTTCTGGTTACGATCTGTAAGAAATTGTTCTTCCTTTCACTAATGATCAAATCCATAGATTATATGTTACCAGTTACCAGTGTGGATTGGCCATTGCTGATTTCAGAGGTGAAGTTCATAACCATTTTCCAAAGTCACCTTTGGTTACTATTGCTGCTAAACACAAATGGATAATCCCCATTACTGCTAAAGCAATTCCTCTTGTTAATGCTCCCATGTATTTTACTGTCACAAATAAAACTCTCGAGACTGGTTATACTGGACCCACAGCAAAGGTTTGGCTATCTACCCTAACCTCTGTTCAGCAAGCTGAATTAGAGGCTATTGCTACCTTATTACCTTGTTATTATTAGGATGTTTCTACAGCATTAAATATTACATCAGGTTCTCAATATGCTGTACGGATAACACAAATTATTGAAGCCTTATCTCTACCAAAGTCTTCTTCTAAATCATCTATTATTACAATATCATCTCAATTACAAAATATAGTAAGGCTTCGTTCTGCCCCTTTTTACATTTCACATATGAGATCTCATTCTAATTTGCCTGGACCATTGGCAAAAGGCAATGATTCCATCGACTCTTTGTTAATTGCTTTTCTTACTCCTTGTGAATTTCATCAACTCACACATATAAATACACATGGCTTGATGAATAAATTTCAGCTGTTCAGACAAGAAGCCCGAGATATTGTTTCTGCCTGTCCTGCATATACTCTTACTCACCACATTCCTACTACTATACAGGGGTTAATCCCAGAGGCCTTTATCCCAATGGTATTTGACAGACTGATGTTACTCATGTCCCTTCTTTTGAACATTTGGGAGCTATTCATGTTTCTGTGGATACTTATTCGGACATGATTTATGCTTCTGCACATTCTGGAGAAATATCTGCTCATGTTGTCTCACATTTTTTGCAAGCCTTTTCTTACATGGGCTTACCAAAACATGTTAAAACTGATAATGGCCCTGCATATGTGAGTCATGGTTTTGCAAAATTCTTATCTGATTGGAATATTTCTCATTCTACAGGTGTATCCAGATAATTCTCAAGGCCAAGCTATTACTGAATGCACTCCTCATACTCTAAAAAATATGTTATTTAAGCAGAAAGGGGGAGAAAAGTATGGCATATTGATGACACCAAAAGAGAAATTAGCTCAAACTTTACTTTAAATTTTTTGGATTTACGATGGGATCATTCAACACCAGCAGCAACACTGCATTTTCAGAACACTGTTCTTAGTGAAAATTACACTCCTGGTCAAATGACTGTGGATAATACTCCAGCGTGGTGGGAAAATGCTATGAACAATTGGTGCAAGGGCCTTAGACTTAAGAAAGGACGAGGTTATGCTCTTCTCATTTCAGATGATGGACACCACCACGGGGTACCAGAAAGGCCTGTCAAAGGGAGGAAAGAAGAGGACATGGTTTGACATCAACCCTCCCGGAGAGCCGCCAGCGATAGGGAAACAAGACTGATGGTCAGCAGCCGCGCGCTTGAGGTCAACCGAAGAAACTGAGCATTGGAGGGGAAAAACTGGTCAAAGGACAGGGACAGCCTTTGACCTCGCTACCTTGTTTTTGGCTATATTATCTCTGGTAACTACCACGTCTGGCAGCAAATCACCAAGAAAGGCAATGGAAAACAGCAGCAATTAGCAACTATTGCTTTAGCTTCTATGATCAACAATAATCACCAAAAACAAACTTCAAAAAATAAAAAAGGGGGATATGTAGGGAATATGCTATGCACAGGCCTGTACTATAATTAACAGGGCCTCTTTGAAAAATAAGAATGACTTTCTCATCACCCCCAGGCAAAGGGCTGGGAGCAAGTAAAAAGTACATCGTGGAAAAACATCTTGCAAACAAGATGCTGAAGTACTGATGTGAGGATGGAAAACCATTAGTGACTGTTGTCATAACCAAAGACTTGGGGAGAGTTGCTGAGAAAGGTCGTCACTAGCTGACGGCCTGAAAGTTTGATGACTGTGCATTGTATATCTTTATCCCTGATCCAAGATTCTAAAAAACAGATATCTCTAGAGCACGTACAAGGAAGGAGATGTTAGCAATAAAAGGCATGCAAGGATTAGGACCTGGGCTTTTGCCTGCGAGTGGCATCAGCCACCTGGTCCCCACCTTATTTCTGAGTCTCGTTTTTCCTTTATCTTCGGCGGCACTGCTCCCCGGGTTGGTTCGTCCCTGGGCTGGCCCCAACCCTGGAGAATTCCACGGAGTGTGCAGGCCACGGAGTTGCAAAGGGCATCTCTGCATGACTGAGTGACTTTCACTTCACACTGTCTGCTCAGTGGGGCCCTAATTGTTTCAAGCACAGCTCCTCTTCAGTTCCAAGGCTGGTTTGTTCCCGTTTCCTTGAGCCCGGTTCTCAGAATTGTGGCAGCTTATGTTATGGCTACAGTCCGGTCATCATGTAGCTTAACTTCTTCCACTTGATGGTGGTGGGGCATTCACTCTCTTCAAAACAGCTCAGAGGGTAAAGCTCAGAATATTATCTATAGCGTTTGAGGAGGCAGTAAAGGTCCTTGACTTCGTTTAATGACTAAACTATTATTATTTGGTACTTTAAAAGTTTTTTGTTTTATGTAATTTGGTCATGCCATCCGTCTTGCACCATTTTAGTTCCTCAACCAGGGTTTGAACCCAGGCCACGGCAGTGAGAATTCTGGGTCCTATCCACTGGACCTCCAGGGAACTCCCTTATTATTTGGTCTGGCCTGGCTGCTTTCCTTTGCTTCTGTTTTCTTATTTCCTTGGTTAATTTATTCTTTGGCTAAAGTTCTTCTACAGACAAAAGGCAGGCGGAGGACACGGAGGGGAAAGACTTAAGGGTCCTGCTCTGTTTCACTCTTATCCGAAGGCCTTGACCTCCAGGTTTCTGCTCAGCGATCACTCGCTCATCTGAGCGTGTGACATGCGCCAGGACAGCAGGGACCGAATCAGTCAGGACCAGCAAGGGGACAGCCTCAGGGCCCAGAAGCTTAAGAGCACAGAGGCCGAGAAACAGGCATTTTGTTTTGTTTCTGAAGAACTGAGCCCACATTTAAATCAAACAACATGCTTGTTGTATGTGAGAAGCCAAGTAGACACCTTACCTCAATGCTGTTTTAACTATGGACATTACATAACAAGTTGAGTGAGAAAACAAAGGCACTTTCCATCCTGAGCCTCACTAATATAATTCAGGCCAAGTTCCTAATGAAAACATTGCTCTTGGCTTTGGTGAAACCAATGTTTGCAGATAGGTGGTGATCTTTGCAGAGCTGAGACACATGGGAGAAGGCTGCCCTCCCTCCCCACCCCAGGGTGAACAAAACTGCACCCCTGTGAACTTTTCTGTTTTGTTCTGTTTTCTGTATTTGGACAGCCAGGTCTTCTGAAGTCAGGACTCCCTTGAAGAATTTTTCCCCCCACCACAATCGGTTCTATTTAACTCAGTTACCACTGAGTCCTAATTTCACAACCTCCCCTTCAAGATTAGAGGAGTTTTACAGTGTGAAACAAACAAGCGAAACAAACACTTCCTCCTTCTGCAACCTCTGCACCCTGTGTGTCTTGACTGTTGCACATTTCAGCTTCCATGATCATTGTCTTACCTCTCTGCCTCTCATCGGCCTGAAGGTTCCTCAAGGGTGGGATCTTATTTATTTCTGCATCCTCAGTGCTAAGTCCAGGTCCCTTCACATATGAGCAACTAGTAAGGCTTGTAATGATCAATATTTTGGCTCCCCCACAGGCTAAACATATTTGGACAGCACTGGAGATTAAATCATGCCTCCCCCCAAAGACATACCAAAGTCCTAAGCCACTGTACCTGTGACCTTACTTGGAAGTCGGGTCTTTGCTAGAGAAGAGACACAGAGAAACACAAGAAGGCCAAGTGATCATGGAGGAAGAGATTAGAGTTATATGGCCACAGGCCCAGGAACACTTACAGTTGCTGGCAATCACCAAAAGCTGAGAGGCAACAAATAGATTCTCCCACCAAGCCTTCAGATCTGTGAGAGCAAATCTCTACAGTTTTAAACCACCCAGTTTGTGGTAATTTGTTATGACGACCCTAGGAAACCAAAACAGCATGAAAATAAAGTACATGGTCAAAGGCTATGAGGTTTAGCAATCATTTATCTCTTACTTAATTCCATAGACATTGGTCTTTGCTCTTTTCTCTGATAAACTATATGGAACAACAGACTGGTTCCAAATAGGAAAAGGAGTACGTCAAGGCTGTATATTGTCACCCTGCTTATTTAACTTATATGCAGAGTACATCATGAGAAATGCTGGCCTGGAGGAAGCACAAGCTGGAATCAAGATTGCTAGGAGAAATATCAATAACCTCAGATATGCAGATGACACCACCCTTATGGCAGAAAGTGAAGAGGAACTAAAGGACCTCTTGATGAAAGTGAAAAAGGAGAGTGAAATAGTTGGCTTAAAGCTCAACATTCAGAAAACTAAGATCACGGCATCCGGTCCCACCACTTCATGACAAATGGATGGGGAAACACTGGAAACAGTGGCTGACTTTATTTTGGGGGATTCCAAAATCACTGCAAATGGTGATTGCAGCGATGTGCTTACTCCTTGGAAGGAAAGTTATGACCAACCAAGACAGCGTATTAAAAATCAGAGACATTACTTTGCCAACAAAGGTCCGTCTAGTCAAGGCTATGGTTTTTCTAGTGGTCATGTATGGATGTGAGAGTTGAACTATAAAGAAAGCTGAACACCAAAGAATTGATGCCTTTGAACTGTGGTGTTGGAGAAGACTCTTGAGAGTCCCTTGGACTGCAAGGAGATCCAACCAGTCCATCCTAAAGGAGATCAGTCCTGGGTGTTCATTGGAAGGACTGATGTTGAAGCTAAAACTCCAATACTATGGCCACCCGATGCAAAGAGCTGACTCAGTGGAAAAGACCCTGATGCTGGGAAAGATTAAGGGCAGGAGGAAGGAGAAGGGGACGACAGAGGATGAGGTGGTTGGATGGCATCACCAACTCGATGGACATGGGTTTGGGTGGACTCTGGGAGTTGGTGATAGACAGGGAGGCCTGGCATGCTGTGGTTCATGGGATCACAAAGAGCCAGACACGACTGAGCCTCTGAACTCAACTGAACTGATAAACTACATGACTTGAGTTAGTTTTCAATCCTTGATTCTGATAGAGACCCTTTAGAAAAAAATACCAACTGAGGGATTAATGTTCAAAAAGATGGAAGAATCTTTGAGGGTTTTTTGGAATATTGTAACAAGAGGGAAAGGGGCAAGGCACAACTTCTGAAAGAATGACATAGCCCAAGGACACAACATAAACTGATTAAAATCAAATGGGGCCAAGATGGCAGACAAGACTAGACCTTGATCCTGAATCAGCAAGTGTAATGACTGTTAAAAGACCAAGGAGTGGGTGGTGGCCCAAATCCAGGAAATCGCTGCCGCCTTTCCCAAAATAGTTGGAATAGTCCTCCAACTCATTAGCATATAAAAATATCCAGCTTATAAAAACTAACCAGGCCACGTTTCATGGCTTCCTTTGCCCTCTGCGATGGCCCACACTCTGTCTGTGGAGTGTGCTTCTCTCTGTATCTGAGTAAATCCACTTCTTACCTATCACTTTGTCTCTCATTAAATTCATCCTGTGATGAGACATCAAGAACCTGAGCTTCATTAGGTCCTGAAACCACGTACTGTGGGTTTTGGCTGGGTTTGAGTCCCAGACATGCGGGTTCAAGGCACAAGCAGGGGTTTGGCTGGGTTTGAGTCTCAGCCATGTGGGTTCAAGTCCCAGTCTGAGGTAAATGGTTTCAGTATCACTAGATTCTACAGACTGTGAAGGTGATGTTCGCCTACACTGGCAGTAGCTGCCCTTTTCTCCTCCTCCTTGGACACAGGGTCTCCCCCGCGGCTCAAACAGTAAGAATCTGCCTGCAACATAGGAGACCAGAGTTCGATCTCTGGGTGGAGATCCTCTGCAGAAGGGAATCGCTACCCACTCCAGTATTCTTGCCTGGAGAATTCCAAGACAGAGAAGCCTAGAGGGCCACAGTCCATGGGGGTCGCAGTCAGATGCAGCTGAGCGACTTAACACTTTCACTTGGGGACAGGCAGGTAACAGCTGGCCACCTGTCCTAATAAACCCCACAGCGCAGCACTTAGATGCAGGAATGCATTGGTGGCGACTTTCTCACACAAGAAAGCAAGGCCAGAGTGAAATACAGATGCAGGAGCTCTTGCAAGAGGACTAATCCTGAACATTCACAAACATGGGCTCCTTGATGTTGATCAGGAACCAATATGGAGACAACCAGATTCCAGACACAGGAATGATTTTATTGATCCCATAAATACACCACAGCCAGAATTCTCCAAAAGTCAACTTGGGTCATGTTACTGTCCCCACGAACACCCTTGAATGTACCCCCAGTCCAGTTCCGTCTCTCAGTCGTGTCCTACTCTTTACGACCCCATGGACTGCAGCATGCCAGGCCTCCCTGTCCCATCACCAACTCCTGGGGTTTACTCAAACTCATGTGCATGAGTCAGTGATGCCACCCAAACATCTCATCCTCTGTCGTCCCCTTCTCCTCCCACCGTCAATCGTTCCCAGCATCAAGGTCTTTTCAACTGAGTCAGCTTTTCACATCAGGTGGCCAAAGTATTGGAGCTTCAGCTTCAGCATCAGTCCTTCCAATGAACACCCAGGACTGATCTTCTGATGAACTGGCTGGATCTCCTTGCAGTCCAAGGTACTCTCAAGAGTCTCCAACACCACAGTTCAAAAGCACCAATTCTTTGCCACTCAGCTTTCTTTATGGTCCGACTCTCACGTCCCTACATGGCTACTGAGAAAACCACAGCTTTGACTAGGGGGACCTTTGAGCAAACGTTACATTCCTCAGCTCAGAACTCTCCACCGGAACCACGCGCCAAGGAACTCAAAACAAGAGAGGCGATAGGTCCACCATCTTCCCTTTCACTTCCGGTCCCCAGCGCCCCGCCCCGTGACGCAAAAGGGCAGCGCCAGGCCGCGTGCGTCATCGCCGCGCGCCGCTTGAGCCGGGGGCCTCGGGCTAGTCATGGCTGAGGTGGGCAGAATTGTGGTGAGCGACCCGGGTTCGCGGATGCTCCCGGGCGGCTTCTGGGCAGCGGTGGCCGTGTGGGTGGAGAAGCCGCAGGTGGCCAACAAGCGGCTGTGTGGCGTCCGTCTGGAGGCCCGGCGGAGCGTCTCCTTGCCCCACACCGGGCACACCCACCCCAGGCCCAGTGCCGGCAGAGAGCCGGAGAGTCTTGCGGAGGCGGGAGGATGTGGGCCCGACTCGGGGCCGGGACCCATCCGGCGTTCCTTCGATGGGGGCCCGGTCACTGGACCGAGCGCGGGCCCCGAGGAGGAGGAGCCCGGGGAAGCAGCCGCCGCCGCCGCCACGCCTCAGCTCTCAGGGACCCCTGGGCAACCCAGCAAGGCTGCAGCCCGGGAGGGCGACCTCCCCGCCGCCGACCTGTGTTCTCTGTGGGACGCCTTCGCTCGGAGCCTCGCCGGCGACAATCGAGAGGTGCTAGCCTTCCTCACCCGCCCCGGGCCAGGATCGCCGCCAGAGGGTCGGCGCGAGCTCGACTTGGTGCTCAGAACCGTCATCCCCAAAAGGAGCCCGAATTGCCCGCTTCGTGGTCCGAGGAGAGAAATGGTCGCGCAAGGTATAAAGAGTGTGTTTCTGATAGTGGTAGTTTGTCAAGAGATTCCCCACAGAGCCAGGCACCAGTTACAGTGGCAGGGATGAGTTTTAATTGGTGATAGCCTGTTACGGCGCTGGAGTGGGAAATGGCAACCCCTTCTCCAGGATCCTTGCCTGGGAATCCCCGTGGACAGAGGAGCCTGGCGGGCTATACAGTCCATGGGGGTCGCAGAGAGTCGGACACCGACTGGGCGACTGAGAAGGCACATGGTCAGGGTAGGGAGGAGAGTCCAGGGTGAACCTAACTCCACTCTGCTGTCTGCCAGAAGACACTGGGTCTTTTACAGGGAGAGTGAAAGAAGAGACCAGGGCAGTGTTGTGAGGGAGGTGAAAGAGTAACAAAAAGCAGGAAAGGTGGGGAGATAGGTGGTGCAGAGTCCATCGGGGGTTTGCTAACTGGTGCCTTCGGAAGTTAGGTCCTCCCCTCCCATAGAAGCCGGGGTCATAGCAACCCTATCTTCAGGTATGGGCTGGAACAGTCTGTTCTTCTGTCAGCCTTGAGTTTTCCCAAGTGGGCACTTCAGGGGGGCCCAGAGTCATGCTCGGGATGTGGTCTTGAGTTCTTGGGAACAGTGACAGTGTTTGTTCCAGTCTTCATGGGCCACGGCTGAACCCTAACAGAGACAGGGCCCAAAGGAGCTTGCCTAGAGTTTGGTCCAGGAGGGCGTCTTTGGCAGGGGATGCAGTTAGGTTAAAAAGCAGGCCGTAAGTACAAAGGACTAAAGGCGCCTGGCCTGCCTGTTTCCTCGTGACGGCCTTGTTGTTCAGTGACCGAGTCTTGTCTGACTCTTTGCCACCCCGTGGACTGCGGCACACCAGTCTCCTCTGCCCTCCACCACCTCCCGGAGTTTGCTCAAATTCATGATGCCCTCGGGAGGTGTAGATTGTTTATGGAGGGGAAATGTAGAAATGTGGATCCTTAATACAGAGGATGGGGATGTTGACTGGAGTGTGGTCTGGAAGGCCTGGGGGAGAAGGTGAGGGAGGGCGGGACGATCAGTGGTCCGGAGGACTTTAGTAGGTAAAGGGGTGAGGAAAACGGCCTCCCAGCAAGTCAGCGCCGGCAGCTGTGCCGGATCCTTCTCGCGCCTGGAGCCTCATTGGCCTCTCCTGCTGCTGCATCTCCTTTGCCTCTAGCTGGACACATGGCTCAGCCTTCTGGTGCCCTCGTGGCTGGACTGGCGCCTCCCCACCCCCATATCATCCAGAGTACCCTCTTTCTCTCCTAAGGCCCGTACCATAACCCCGTCACATGTGTAGAGTCCCTTTTTGCTGTGTAACACCATGCGGTCACAGGTTCTGGGTGTTAGGGTGTGGGCTGCTCAGGACGCGGCTCTGTGCGGAAGCAGTGATGCTGAGTCGCTGGTGGGTGCGTACCTCCACCCCCGCCCCCCAGTACTGCTGGCCTCTGTGCCTCTTCCCAGGGGTCCCCTCCTCCTGGAGGAGAGACCTGATCCTGAAGGCTGAACTAGTCTAGGAGCCCTCAGCTTTCAACACCTCTTACAGTTCTGCTTTTGAACTGTGGTGTTGGAGAAGACTCTTGAGAGTCCCTTGGACAGCAAGGAGATCCAACCAGTCCATCCTAAAGGAAATTAGTCCTGGGTATTCATTGGAAGGACTGATGTTGAAGCTGAAACTCCAGTACTTGGGCCAACTGACGTGAAGAACTGACTCATTTGAAAAGACCCTGGTGCTTGGAAAAATTGAAGGCAGGAGGAGAAGGGGATGACAGAGGATGAGATGGTTGGATGGCGTGACCAACACAATGAGCATGAGTTTGAGTAAAGTCCGGGAGTTGGTGATGGACAGGGAGGCCTGGCGTGCTGCAGTCCATGGGGTCGCAAAGAGTCGGACACAACTGAGAGACTGAACTGAGCTCTTCCGGCCTGCGGGGATGAGCGCATCCATGCTTACAAGGCCTTCAGACGTGGATGTCTGCACGCACACATGGGTCTCAGTGAAGAGCGGGGCGGGCTAGGCTTGGAGATACAGCCGTGATCAGGACAGTCACTGTGGTCAGTAAAGTGGGGAAAAGTCCTGGGGGTTGAAGGCACAGTGATGGGGGTGGATTCAGTGCTGTGTGTTTAAGACCACTTCCAGTGAGCCTCTGAACTGAGCAGTTTTAATTGATCATCTCTATCTTCTGTCTCCCCAGATGTCCTCAATGGAGCTGTAACTTTTTTACCTTTGGAAGAGGATGATGAAGGGAATTTAAAGGTTAAGATGAGCAACGTGTATCAAATCCAGCTCAGTCACAGCGAAGGAGAATGGTAAGTACTGGATAACTGATTCCTCTTTCTCGATAATCTCTGGTTTCAAGCAGTGATTTCTTTGGGCAGCTGTAAGATTCTGGGTCCCCAAGGAGCTACAGGGACTTGCCCTCAGGCAGATCAGGTTTGTGGGCTGTGCTTTCTGGTTGATGTTTTAGCCTGATGTATCCTTGTTCCTTTTGGCACCTGGGTGGTCACAGCCTGGCTGAAGTCTTTGGCCCCTACTATCCATGTTGCCTTGATGGTTCACAGCACCTGGTTTTAGGACCGAATTCAAATAAACACAATCCTTCTGTTGTTTTGTAATTTCTTACACCTTGGTAACAGGGGTAGGTGGAAGCATGTGTTTGTATTTCCTGCTGAGGCTCACATGGTCTTAGACGTAGTGAGTATTCAGTGATGTTTCATTCTAAATGCAGCAGTTTAATCTGTTCCCTTAAATCCACATGGTGTTTGGCCCTGGGTGGAAAGTGTGAAATTTGGTTTACTTCCATTTGGTACTCTTTAAATGGAAAAGTCAGAGGAGAGGGAGGTCACGCGTTACTCTTATGCTCTTTTCCTGGAGATCTGCATGGGTCTCTTTTTCCCTGACAGCCCTTGGAGTGTGTCTGTTTGACTGCCGTGAGCTGTGCGCGTGCTTTCACGAAGAGCCAGGGGCACAGTGGGAGAGCTTGGGTTGGCAGCCTCATCGATGTGGGTCCTGCCAGCAGTGCGACCTTGGGAGGGTAGCTTCTGCCCTCACTCTTCTCACCTCTGAAGCAGGTTTCGTCCTTTTGAGCCCCTGAGGAGAGGGCTAGGCCAGGCTTCTCAGGGCCCTGTCAGAGGTCAGACGGTGGGGGGGATGGCCAGGGTCTGCCCCGGCGGGGAGCTCCTGACAGGTGTTAAATGTCCCCCGAGGGCCCCTACCTGTCTGCTGGAGAGTATGGGCAGACATGCGGGAAAAGCCGTGTGTGTCCCTGGGGCTGCCCAGCAAGTGCTGATGTGGGAGCTTGGGGGTGAGCCCTGGAGCCCGCTGTCCGCTGGCCCTGGTGGGGAAGCCCGGCCCGGGGCCTGGCTGCGGCAGGCACTCAGTGTGGTTGACGTGGTGAAACCCATCCCCGTCCTCCACCAGCTCTGAGCACTCGGCTGGCTGCCCCGCATCCTGACCGGGTGATGTTTCCTGTTGTTGCCCCGCTGAGCACGGGTCACAGTGGGGCTGGAGCACGAGTCAGTGGACTTTTGGCGGCGCTCCTGGTCAGTGCCTCGATTCAGCAGGATCTGTGGTCTCCCCACCATGTGGTCGCACCGGGTACCCGGAGTCAGCACGGCCCAGAGAGAAGACAGGTGAATGCTCTAAGGCCGGTGCTACCACGCGCAGGGCTAGAGGAGTCCCCTCGTTGACCAGGGCAGGGCTGCACCCATTGTACCAGCGTGGGCGGGGGATGACCCTGAGGCCTGAGCAGGTGAGGGGTAGTGTGGGGGCCCTGGCGTCACCTGGGAGAGAGCACGGGGCCCAGGAAGAGCAGGGGAAGGGCCCACGTGAGTCCAGCAGGATCGTTGTCAAAGGTCAGGGAAGGAGAGGGGAGCAACCAGTCCTTCCTGGAGCCCCGCCCCTCCCCCTCCCCCTCCCCTCCCCCCCCCCCCCCCTCCCCTCCCCTCCCCCTGCCTGTCGCCCACCTGGTGACATGCACCTGGTTGCATCTCTCAGTGGAGACTCCTGTTTCTTATGAGAGTGACCTGTGTCCTCTGACGTGCTGGTGGCAAAAGCCTGACAGTACAGTTCACCAGACGGGACCCCTTGACAGTTACAGCTCTCCCCAGACGGGGACTCCTAGCCGGCCCTCCCCTCCCGCCGGCCTACCCCGTGCCCCACCCCACCCAGCTGCCTGTGCTGTGCTTCTTCTTAGGGGCCCCCGTTGAACGCCACCTCCTTTTCTGTAGCCCGACAAACTTGACACTTCCCTGCATCACGCTGCCTGGATTGCAGCCGTAGAGAGTATGTCGTCCTGACCTGGGTCCTCGGGAGCGAGCACCTGGTGACCAGGTGCTGCTGGGGCCTGGTCATGCAGTGAGCTGGGCAGACCGGGGCGGTAGCCACCCTGCACTCCGCTGGCGGAGGACGCACAGTGGTCTGCATGGACTGGGGGCCCAGCGACTGCCTGTATGTCCTCAGTTTGGTGACTGAGCATCACCTCTCTGGCCAGGGAATACTTGGTGAACCAACGCTGTGTATCTAGGATGCAAGTGTGAAATGTATAAAACCTGGAAAAATTAAAGAGACCGTGGATACTTTAGAATCTGGCTGGTTAACATGTGAGCGGGATGTGAGAGGAACCCTGTTGTTTGACCCTCCTTCTACTGGGCTTTGTTAAGACGTTTAAAAGCATGTTTAACAACAGTTGCAAGGGAGGAGGAATTCTTTTTGCTCTTAAAACTGTGTTTTTCTCTACAGGATGAAATTCTTTAACTAGTTGCAGATTGTTTTGTGTTTTGGGTACTATATTTGGAAATCATAGATAGTTCCCTTAACGTCTCTCTTTTTTTGGTAAATAAATGTAGAGTTTAAAAATAAGACTTGAAACCAGCTCTGCTTATTCATATTTCTCTTATTTTCAAAGGTTCATATCTGTTTTAATTTTCTGTCCAGAACGATGGCATTCAGATGGCACTGTTTATCCCAAACCCACCTGGCTTGGAGAAGAGTTGCTGGCCAAGTTGGCCAGGTGGTGTGTGGAGAGCAGGCAGAGTGGGTTCAAAAGCACCCTGTCCCTCATCTCCATCATGAAGTACAGTGAGGCTTACCAGGCGCTTAAAGAGAAGTACAAGGACATGGTCAAGGTAACTCTGGGGAAAGACGTCTGGGACCCCCCCACCCCCATTTAAAAGAGGTGATGTACCAGACTACTCCAGCTAACATCGTTTTTCCTGTGTGCCTTTTAGTTTCATAGAGACACAGATATTAAGTCAAAATATACCCACCTGTGGCCCCCGTTACAGCCCGTACTTTGACGTATTTAGGGTGGTAAACCATAAAAACATTGGCAATTATGTTATGGAAAAAGATTTTTTTTTTTTTTGGCACGTTACTAATTTTTTTTTCCATGAGAACAAAAAAGAAGTATTTTTAGCTAAAAATAATTGAATATTAAATTAATTACTAAATTGCCATAATTCTTGAGTATAACCAAAAAGTCATCTGGAGAAAACATATGAAAAGTTAAAGTACAAAAGCATATACTTTCAAGAAAGAGATCAATTTTATAAAATGTCCTTAACTTTGTATCTAAAATGTGGGGAGAGGGGAGAGATAACAGTGAACATCTGTGTATTCACACCCAGCTTAAGAAAGAAAGCATTACAGGCATATCTCGGCACACTGTGCTTTGCAGATATTGTATTTTCCACAAATTGAAGATTCATGACAGCCCCTTGTGAAGAAGGTCTGTTGGCACTGGTTTCTGAAAGCATTGGCTCAGTTCATATCTGGATCTGTTTTTGGTAATTTGCTCAGTATTTCTAAATTGTTCACTGTGATATATTTGTCATGGTGACCTGTGATCATGGTGACCTTTTGAAGTTAGTACTACAGTTCATTGAAGACTTAGATGAGGGTTGGCATTTTTTAGGAATAAATTTTTTTTTTTTTGCTGCACCATGCCACTTGTGGGATCTTAGTTCCCCAACCAGGGATTGAACCTGTGTCCTCAGCAGTGAAAGCGTGGAGTCCCAACCACTGGACTGCCAACAAACCCCAACAGTAAAGTATTTTTTAGTTAAAGTGCCTCCTTTTTTTTTTTTTTGCGTAATGATTTTCAGTTCAGGTCAGTTGCTTGGTCGTGTCCAACTCTTTGCGACCCCATGAACCACAGCACACCAGGCCTCCTTATCCATCACCAATTCCCGGAGTTCACCCAAACCCATGTCCATTGAGTCGGTGATGCCATCCAACCATCTCATCCTCTGTCATCCTCTTCTCCTGCCCTCAATCTTTCCCAGCATCAGGGTCTTTTCAAATGAGTCACCTCTTCACATCAGGTGGCCAAAGTATTGGAGTTTCAGCTTCAACATCAGTCCTTCCAGTGAACACCCAGGACTGATTTCCTTTAGGGTAGACTGGTTGGATCTCCTTGTAGTCCAAGGGACTCTCAAGAGTCTTCTCCAACACCACAGTTTAAAAGCATCAATTCTTTGGTGCTCAGCTTTCTTTATAGTCCAACTCTCACATCCATACATGACCTCTGGAAAAACCATAGCCTTGACAAGATGGACCTTTGTTGGCAAAGTAATGTCTCAGCTTTTTAATATGGTGTCTAGGTTGGTCATAACTTTCCTTCCAATGAGTAAGCGTTGTTTAATTTCAGGGCTGCAATCACCATCTGCAGTGATTTTGGAGCCCAAAAAAATAAAGTCTGTCACTGTTTCCACTGTCTACCCATTCATTTGCCAGGAAGTGATGGGACCGGATGCCATGATCTTAGTTTTTTGAATGTTGAGCTTTAAGCCGACTATTTCACTCTCCTTTTTCACTTTCATCAAGAGGCTCTTTAGTTCTTCTTCACTTTCTGCCATAAGGGTGGTATCATCTGCATATCTGAGGTTATTGATATTTCTCCTGGCAATCTTGATTCCAGCTTGTGCTTCCTCCAGCCCACACACTCAATAAGCTACAGTATAGTTTAAAGGTAACTTTCATATGCACTTGGAAACCAAAAAGTCTATTTGGCTCACCTTACTTCCCCTGGAGTAGGAAATGGCAGCCCACTCTAGTTCTCTGGCCTGGAGAGTTCCATGGACAGAGGAGCCTGGCGGGTTGCAGTCCGTGGGGTCGCAGCGTTGGGCACGACTGAGCACACGGGCACGAAGCACCTTCCTGCAGTGTTCACTTTGCTGTGGCGTCTGGAACCGAGGCGCCTGCGCTGACAGAGTTGACCCTCCTTTGTCTTCTTCCTGGTGTGTCTCCCTCCCTTCTCCTAGAAGTGACCACGATTTATCACTGCAGTGTTTTGTTTTGTTTTTAATCTGCTATTGCTGTGTAACAGAGCATTTCCAAGTCTCAGGCCTGAACAGTACCTGCTCATTCCTAGGGGATCACGCACTGGTCCTGGGCTGGCTGACCTCACTGCGCCCCACCTTCCTTCCCAGGTCCTGGCCTAGTGGTCCTTCATTATGCTACTATTCAGAAGCTTCACGGAGGCACTCCTTTCTTCTTCCAGCTTTTGAAATTGTCCTTGGTGAGATGGTTCATGTGAACTGTCTACCCTAGACTGGAAACAGAAATCTGAACTTTTAACATTGGCCGTTGGTTTTTTTCTCTTCTGCAAGACACCTGTTCTGCACATTACCGGTATTGACAGTGAGGCCTCACACTTGCACAGCCAGCGTTTTCTAGTTTCAAGGGACCTGATGGTCATCCTGCTTGGTTGTTAAGTCGTAATCTTTACAAACAGGGAGATGGGGATGGAACAGCTGAGTGACACTCCTGGTGAATGAGAGCAAGACGCCAACAGACCACCGCGTGGAGCACTGACCCCTGGCCCCACGGCCCCTGCCCCTTGGCTTCCTTGACACCCCAACCGCTCGATTCCTTGTTCATCAGACTCAGTCTTGGGCGGGGGGTGGGGGGGCGGCGTGCAGGTAGCATAGCTGAGCCTTTTCCCGTAGTGTCCAGTGCCCTCATCTAAGTGTCTTTATTCTGAAATCTTGCTTTGGACCCCATTGCTCTCCATGTGTCCCGTTACATGCAGGTACAGTGAAAATTTACAAATGTTCTCGATAATTTTGTAGGTGTGGCCTGAAGTCACTGACCCTGAGAAGTTTGTATATGAAGATGTGGCCATTGCCGCCTACCTGCTGGTAAGACACGGTGTGCCCTGAGCGGCTGGAGGGTGGAAGGCTGCCTGCAGCAGCTCAAGGTTTCTGTAGTTCTGTTTGTCAAGGCTGGGCTTCCCTGAGTGCTCGGTTGATAAAGAATCCACCTGCAATGCAGGAGACCCTGGTTCGATCCCTGGGTCGGGAAGATACCCTGGAGAAGGGAAAGGCTACCCACTCCAGTATTCTTGGGCTTCCCTGGTGGCTCAGCTGTTAAAGAATCCACCTGCAATGTGGAGACCTGGGTTTGATCCCTGAGTTGGGAAGATCCCGTGGAGAAGGGAAGGCTACCCACTCCAGTATTCTGGCCTGGAGAATTCCATGGATCGTATAGTCCATGGGGTCACAAAGAGTCGGACATGACTGAGTGACTTTCACTTGCTAGGGTTGGTTACACGTGTAATTTTTTTTTTTTTTAAGTTTTGCATGGTGCTTTTGTGTGAATGTAGAACAAGTATGGATGGTGAACCAACAGGAATTCGATTTTTTCCAAATTACTGGTCAACACTGAGATGCCGGCTGGTGCTGGGGAGCCCTTGGGGGCCCCCAAGGCCAGGTTGAGCACCTGCCTCCCGCCCTCATGTTTGGTGATTCAGGTTTGGGGCCTTCCTGGCCAGTTCGCTGACTGCCTGGACTTGGGCACACCCTTTAGCTTTGTAGTCTTGGTTTCCTTATCTGTGAAGCATCTAGAGGAGATTCCTTTCAACTGTTTCAACTGTAATTCTCTCAGTCTTAGAAGTAATCAGGCCTCTCAAAGTGTACAGAACCTGAAGAACTTGGAGAAGGCCGGAAGGAAGTAATAGTGACCTGTAAAACTCTTGCCCAGAGCTGAGCAAGTGAGCGTGGGCTCTGGGTGGGAGAGGAGGAGGTCTGGTGCCTGCGCCGCCTCGGGTGTGAGCAGGGGGCCGTCCCCGCCTCCCTCTGCTCGCCTGGGCATCGCCTGTGTGGAGGCCCCGGCCCCAGAGGCCGCCTCAGGTGTGAGCAGGGGACCGACCCCGCCTCCCTCTGCTCACCTGGGCATCGCCTGTGTGGAGGCCCCGGGCCCCAGAGGCCTCTCCACCTCTCCTGGGAGAGGACTGCAGTCCCACGTGGCATTTTGTCTGAATTACTCCGGGGCAGAGTGCATCACAAACTGACCTTGTTTTTCCTGTTGACTTTAGATCCTCTGGGAGGAAGAGAGAACCGAACGGGGAGAGACCGCCCGGCAGTCCTTCGTGGACCTCGGCTGTGGGAATGGCCTCCTGGTCCACATCCTGAGCAATGAGGGGGTAAAGCGTGCTGGGGGCAGTTTCTAGACCTTTCTAGGGTGTCTTCACGTCCAGTACGAGGCCTTTCTCTGCTGGTGCGACCTGGGTTTGGAGGCGGCTAGGCTGTTGGCGCGTGGCTGGTGGTGACACCGAGTAGGCAGTCTGTCCCCAGGAAGGTGAGGCAGCCGCCTCGCTGGACAAGAAGAGGGTCCTCGGGGACAGACGGCCTGCGAATGACACCCTTCCAGCAGCCTGGGTGTTCTTGTTGGTACTTTGTTTGGAAAACCCACCATTTCAAGGCGCAGGGAGGGGTAAGGGATGAGGGAAGCTCTGCTCTCAAGGAGCTTGGAGTCTAGCTCAGAGGACTGGCCGGTGCCCACATGCTGAGCACGTGTGTGAGACTGTGATGCTCAGTTCTGCCACCGTTTTCTTGGCTGTGGAGTGGAGGCCGTGAGAGCCGGGAGCGGTTCCGGGCACACGGGTAGCAGTGCCCCCGCCCCCCAGGGCCACACCATCCTGCCTTGCGGACGAGCACGTGTCCTCCCTGTGGGGCTTTGGGGTGAGGTTGTTGGGCTGCCTTCTGAGGTGCTTGATAGAGTGTGCGGGCCCTGGGACAGCTTGTCTGCGGGTGTTAGCACGTTGCATGGTGACTGGGAGCCGGGGGTGGGGCCCAGGGAGAACTGCGGGTAGACGGGGTGCGCTGAGTGCTCAGGACCCCTGAGCAGGCCTTGTCTGGGCTGGACGAGCAGGCGGGCCCGGAGCTGAGCTTGGCTGAGCACAGAGGCCGCTCCCTTTAAGGGAGGTGTGTCCCCCGGGGCCTTGTGTGAGCCTGGCAGTGTCTCCAGGCCTCGCCTCACGAAGGCGCCGCAGCCCACGTTGTGTGTGGGCCCCAGGCCGAGAGCATCTGTTCTCAGCCGCCCAGGGTCCCTGCGCTTCTCAGGCAGTGGGCCCTGTGGCATCTGATTTGTTCTCGCTCATTTATGATGACATAGCCACGTTAACCTTTGGTTCCTGAAATTCATCGTTTCAGCATCCAGGCCGAGGCATAGACGTCCGAAGAAGAAAAATCTGGGACATGTATGGACCCCAGACCCACCTGGAGGTACTGGCTCTGTCCCTTCCCTGACCTCAGCCGGGTGTCCCCAGTGCAGTTGTTTCCAGGAGAGAGTCTGTGTGTGGGGGGCCAGTCAGAGGTGCCGGTGAGCGCAGCAGTCCACACTCGGCTCCCTGCTCTGAGGCTTGAACCTTGGACGCCCCCTTACACCTTCCCTGCCTCCGGTTATACTGAAGGGAGGACTCTGACCTCCGGAGCGGAGGTGCTGTCTTGACCCCAGGTCTGCACCCCAGGGGTGCTTTGGGGGCATCCTCTCTGGAGCCTGCTGCAGGCTGCAGTTGAAACATTCCTTTGGCAGTGGGTGCCCTCCCTGCAGGGACCGGGTCGGGGCTGGGGACAGGGTGGACAGGAGAGGCCTCCAGCCAGGGACCGAGTTGGCATCGAGTCTGAGGAAGGGGAGCACAGGGCACGGGCAGGGCTGGGTTGTGGGCGTGCGATGTCTTGTGGAGACGGCACGGTGGCTTCCGGGTCCCTGGCAGCCGGGTCTCACCTGGGCCACAGGGCTGCCGTCAGCCCCCCTGAGGTCCAGAGCAGCTCCACACTGTCAGAGAGGGAGGGGTCTCGGGGGCAGGCAGGCATGCAGCTCCCCCACAGCACCTGCCCGGCAGGTCTGGGCCGCAACGCTTCCCAGCCTTGGCCTCTCATCCAGACCTCCAGGTCAGCAGGGGAGCGCGTGGTCCTGGGGCTCCATCCTTGTTTCTGGAGCGCCGTGGGGGCTTCTGCTGCCCAGCTGCCCACGTCGCCTCTAGACCCTCATCCCTGAGCTGGTAAGATGCGTGGGTGTGGCTCAGATGCCAGCTCTCACCCACACAAGGGCAGGGTGCTGAGCACCAAGTAGGAGAGCCGTTTCCTTTTCCGTGTGGAAGACGCCAGGAGCCCGCAGAAGCGGGGAGGGGCTTGTGGTGAATCCCAGAAACTCAGGGGCCAGCTCAGCATTGTTCTTCTGTCTCATCCCCCCAGAGCCCCAGCATTAGCCTCCCTGTGTTTGAAACAAATCTCCAATATATCGCTTCATCTGTGAATGGAAAAAAAGTTTTCAAGGCTATATTTTCTCTTCGCCTTTCTTTTAAAGTTGAGAGTAGTGTTGCCAAAAATTAAAAAGGTTGGAGGCAGGGACGTTCATTGCAGATGCCCGACACCTCTTTACTTGCTCAGGTTTTCATTATGTGTTTACACTCTGCTTTATGCTGTGAGAGTTTGCACTTGCTTATGTAGTCCAGCAGGGCTTCCCTGATGGCTCAGTGGGTAGAGAATCTCCCTGCTCTGCAGGAGACACAGGCTCAACCCCGAGGTCGGGAAGGCCCCCTGGAGGAGGGCGTGGCAGCCCACTCTAGGATTCCTACCTGGAGAACCCCGTGGACAGAGGAGCCTGGCGGGCTACAGTCCACAGGGTCGCAAAGAAGAAGACATGACTTAGCAACAGGGACGTGTCCATGCATCGTAGCAGCGAGGACATCCAAAAAGCCTGCGGTTCGAAGAGCTCTGGTAGACTAGGGGTGGACTCCTGCTAGGGGTGGCTCTGCAGTTACACACGTGTGCCAGGTGTTCTCACATACGGAATAAAGTTGGGCTCTGAATTGCCATACGAGGCTGATGATCAACGTTAAGGGAGAAACATGCTTGATTTCACGGTCCCGTGTGTCCCAGGTGAAGAAGCAAGATGACTTCTTCAGGTGAAAAGTTCAGACAGCAGTTGAGTAGGCTCTCTGTGCAAGTCCTGGCTCTGTGGAAGCTGGCGGGCGTGCTGTGCCCCTTGCAGGACAGGTAGAAGATTCTACTTACTTCTTGTCTTTGGGGGCCTTTTTTTTTTTTTTTGAAGTTGAAGTATGTGAAAGTGTTACTTGCTCAGTCATGTCCGACTCTTTGCAACCCGTGGAGTGTAGCCCCCCAGGCTCCTCTGTCCATGGAATTCTCCAGGCAAGAATACTGGAGCAGGTCGCCACTCCCTTCTCCACGAATCTTCCTGACGCAGGGACTGGACCTGGGTCTCCTGCATCGCAGGCAGATTCTTCACCGTCTGAGGCACCAGGGAAGTGGTAATGCTGGGTTAGTTTTTTTGTACAGCAAAGGGATTCAGTTACTCATCTGTATATTTTGCACAGCCTTTTCCGTTACGGTTTATTGCAGGATATTGAACATAGGTGCTATGCGGCAGGACCTTGTTGTCCATCTGTGGTATGCATAGTGGTCTGTACATGCTGATCCCAGACTCATAATGTCCCCCTCCCCTCCTCCTCCCCTTTGGTAGCCGTAGGTTTGTTTTCTGTGTCCGTGAGTCTGTTTCAGTTCTGGAAATAAGTTCCTTTACGTTGTATATTAGGTACTACATGTAAGTGATCCTACCTGATGTTTGTTTTTATCTGACTTGCTTCACTGAAAATGATAGTTTCTAGTTCCATCCATGTTGCTATAAATGGCATTATTTCAGTCTTTTTAATTGCTAATACCTCACTGTGTGTGTGTGTGTACACAAGTGCTCAGTGCTTGTCTGTTTCCTAGTAAATGAGTGATCTCCATGAACAGGTGCAGTCTGAACATTCAGAGGCCAAGTCTATAATACAGCTCCTTTTTTTCTGATGCCTCATTTGATTGTAAGCAAGAGATGGTTAAGGAAAAAACATGTGCTTTTGATAACAGCACTGTGATGATCACAAAATGTCCTAATTTTGTTCATAAAACTCTGTATCAAAAGAATTATTGCAGTTTGCTATATTCAAATTTTCAATTAAAGCTTTTTTCTGAAACTGGTGGGGCTTTGCTTGCTTGCCTTGGGGACTGCATTCTTCAGTTTTAAAATTAGGATTATGAGTGGCTGTATAGACTCTTTTGTCTCTCCAGTTCTTACTGACAGATTAACTATTGAGACTGTTGACTTTAGTAATTAATGAAGGCCTGCTAATTAACTAGCAGAAGGGATAGGTTTTCACTGAAAGTTCTTCAATCATGAAAACAAGGCGTTCCCAGCTTCACCACAGAAATCATCACAGCGGCGAGCATGCCTGCTCCGTGGGTGACAGCTTGCCGTCCGAGTGCTCACACGAGCTCTTATCTCAGTAGCAAAGGCTGGTGCACACCGTGTCTGTAAACTCTTGCTGCACTTTCTCTTTTCCTCGATGGGCTTCACACTGTGGGTTGACGGGCTGTGGAGGTTGTGTAAATGCACCGGGTCACGCGTCAGGTCAGCCTCAGCCCTCCCTGCTTTCCACTCACTCTTCAGGCCATTTCTTGCTCCCAGGTGTGCACGCCTGCTAAGTTGCTTCAGTCGTGTCCGACTCTTGCAGCCCTGTGGACTGTAGCTCTCCAGACTGCTCTGTCCTTGGGATTCTGCAGGCAAGAATGCTGGAGTGGGGTGCCGTTTCCTTCTCCAGGGGCTCTTTCCGACCCAGGGATCAAACCTGCGTGTCGTCCATCTCTTGCATTGGCAGGCAGGTTTGGGAAGCCTTGCCTGCTCCCATCTTCTGGCAAAAGTAAAGCAGTTCACACGTCCCCCATCTCCTTCATGTAAAAAGGGTGTTTTTAATTATGAGAGGCTGATGAGCTCTCAGAAGCATGTTGTTCACTCCTCGGGTGATGATGCTCGAAGTTGCCATTTCCCATGCCCTCAGGCGGGCCTGGGCTGGGCACACGCGTTCCTCACTCCTGGCCCAGCTTCTTCCCTTCTGCAGGGGAAGACCCACAGCCCCCAGGCGGCCCTGGGCAGCTGTGGTCCTGCAGGGGCTGTGCTCCGTCTCCTCCCGTGCTCTGCTTCCATGGACTAGACGCTCACTCTTGTTCTGCGTCTTTGTTTCAGGAAAGTGCGATCACACCAAATGATAAGACCCTTTTCCCTGACGTCGACTGGCTAATCGGTAATCATTCCGATGAGCTGACGCCGTGGATACCAGTCATTGCGGCCAGGTGAGTCGCTGGACCTGTTGGCACCGTGATGGCTGGGGCTGTTCCGCTGCCTCAGTCTCGCTGTCCAGACCCATGGCTTCTGGCTGCTCATGGCTGTGGAGCGCTTAAACGTGGCTGGTTCTCCTTGTTGAGATGGTGGCATACTGGCTGTGTGAGTTAAAAGTAACATAAGCGGGTCACACGTTCACTTGGTATTTTTGTTCTGATTCGTTCTATGGTGTTTGTGCCCAGTGTTGAAACGTGTTTTTCCTGGGACGTTTTCTCGTAGCAGGAGGGATTGCCTGTCAGTGTAAGGACGCTCTGTTGGTCCACTTCATTTACAGTGTTAGTTTCAGGTGTACAACATAGCGATTAAAAATTTTCATTGGTTGTGCTCTGTTTGTAGTTAGCATAAAATATGTGATATAAAATATATAAATATAAAATATTTTATATAGTAAAATATCATAAATTGCTGTACTGCCCACAGCGTATCCGTCTCTTGTTTCACTTGTACACACTGCTCTGTTCTCTTTTCTCCCCCACCCCCACCTTGCTCCCCCCCCAAGCCCTGCTCTCTCCCCAGTGGTGACCACTACTTCATTCCACATATCTGTGAGTCTGCTTTTTTTGTTGTTATTTTCCTTCATTTTTTTTTTTGATTCAGCATACAAGTGGTCGCACACAGTATTTGTCTCTCTCTGTCCGACTTTATTTCATGAAGCATAGTACGGACTTTTTAAGAATAACACAGGCCAAGCAGCAGCCCGTAATCTTGTGGTGCCTACCTCCGAGATTTCTATCCACAGCTGCAGTCTCCAAGTGCATCAGGAAGTTTGAGGTTCCAGCTGATGATCACAAGTGCAACAGGAAAAATATTTTTTATAAAAGTAATTACATTCATATTTTTTGAAAAGGTTCTATGCTACATTGTGTCTAGAATTTGAGGTGGGGAAGGCTGTAGTTCATTTTTTTACATGAAAAGCACGGTTACCCAGTAGCACGTCATCTGTGTGTGGCCCCAACACCTTGCGTGCGGCTTCCGCGGCCTTTCCTCACTGAGCCTCTTCAGGGCTCTCACTTCTTGTGTCTCTGAAGGTCCTCCTATGACTGCCGCTTCTTCGTCCTGCCCTGCTGCTTCTTTGACTTCGTCGGGAAGTTCCAGCGGACGCAGAGCAGCAAGACGCAGTACCGCGGGTACCTGGACTTCATCACGGAGGTGGGCTCGGCCTGTGGCTTCCACGTGGAGGAGGACTGCCTTCGGATCCCTTCCACCAAGCGGGTGTGTGCCGGTCACCGGGGCCGTCTTGTCACAGAACTGTAGACGATTTGGTGATGCCCGTCACCCCAGAGGTGTGGGTTCTGACCCGGCGGCCCCCAGCGCCAGTGGTTCCAGGGCCCACTCCGTGCCTGCAGTGGACGTGCCTGCGTCCCTCCCGCGCAGGCGTTCAGAACCCCGGTCTCCAGGCCAGTGGCCCGTGCAGGAGCCCTCACCTGACCCCCGTCTTCTCCCCAGAGGCGGCGACTGGCCCTCGGGCACCTCCCAGAGTCGGCCTCAGCTTGGCTTTGGTTTCTGGTCTTGGTGCTGCCAGAGGCTGAACGCTTTAAGTTCTGACTTCAGTTCAGTTGCTCAATCGTGTCCGACTCTGTGACACCGTGGACTTAGATTCGCAAATAATGGGGTAAAATTGCTTCTGAACTTCAGAATGATTTCAGATTTTCTCTTTAAAAGCCTCATTAATCCAGATTTACTTGAAAGGAATTTGTCCAGGGAGAAATTGACCCTTGCACTGCCTGTCACCCTGCCAGACAGTCAGGGCTGACCTGCTCACCACTCAGGGGGCTTGAACCTCTGGGAGTCAGGGCAAGTGTTGACATCGGTTTTATGTTAACCTCTGATCACTGGCTTCCTTGAGACTCTAGGCTGTTGGTGCTTTTAGAAAAGCACACACACAAAAGCCAGTCACCCAGATCTCAGCTTCACGGCCTGACAGCGGTGAAAGGGTGGAGACGGAGCTTAACTCTGGGCCCCGGCGCTTGCTGGCAGCGCACTCAGGCCCAGCACAGGCACTGCCCAGCGGGCCGAGCTGCTGCCCCAGGGGTGCTGGGCCCCTCAGTCGGCTTCAGGCGCACCCGTGCTGTCTCGGTTCAGAATCCTTTCGGAAACGTCCTCTAGGACTCACCTGAGAGCCTGCATGTCGTCCTCTCAAATGCCCTCTTTCTTGGCAAGTCACAGCCTTCTGAGGTGGGAGTTGAATTTGGCTAGAGTTTGGGCTTTCCAGGTGGCGCCAGAGGTAAAAGAGCCCTCCTGGCAACGCAGGAGACATGAGAGACCCAGGTTTGATCCCTGGGTCGGAAAGATCCCCTGGAGGAGGCAGTGGCCACCCAGTCCAGCGTTCTTGCCTGGAGAATTCCATGGGTAGAGCCTGGCGGGCTGCAGTCCGAGGAGTCGCAAAAGACTCGGACATGACTGAAGCGACATGGCACGCACGCGTGCAGAGTTTGGGTCACGTGTGTCTGGAGATCCTACAGTTTTGGTGTTTGCCTTTGCTGTTACTGGCAGCTGGAGACCACAGGCCCTCACTCAACCGCTCCGCACCTCAGTTTCCATATAGATTGTGTGGTTTGGGGTTGGATGCAAGCATGGGTGTCCACACATGGCAGCCGTTAATCAAGGACTGAATGCGTGTCCGGCGTGCTCACTCCACGCACGCAGAGGTCATCACCTGCCCAGGGCGGCACAGTTAGCAGGTGGCTCAGCTGCAGAGCAGTGAGGGGGCTCCGACGTGACTGGAGGCATCAGGGTCAGGCCCACGGAGGACGTCCAGAGACTCTGTCCCTGCGGCGGCATCTGCAGACCAGGCCTCTCGCTCCAGGGCAGCCCGCGTCTGGACGCGCAGGGCGGGACGTGCAGTGTGAACGGGCCATCCACGAGGTGCCTGGTGCTCTGCTGGGGGCACACATGCTCCCCGTGCCCCCCGGAGAGGCTGCCTCTCACGAGCTCTGGGGGTTCCCGTCAGGGTCTGTATGTGAGGCGAGGGGCAAAGTGTTTAAGATGGGGCGTGACTGGTCGGCTCAGTAAAGGCAACCTTGGTCTGTATGTGTTTGTTAGGCTCCGTGGGGGTCTGAGTGGTGAGGTTTTCTGTGGGCTTTTGCTTTTAGTTTATTTTGAGGTCACTGATGCTGGTATTCGTTTGTAAAATAAGGACCCCTGTCAAGATAGGTCCCTGAGACTTGAGGAGTTTGTTCTCCAGGACGAGAGGTTTCCGTGGGGAAGCACCGCTGGGACCTGTTACAGCACTTCTCTGCCCTCCACCTGCAGGTCTGTCTCATTGGGAAGTCCAGGACATACCCGCCCACCAGAGAGGCGTCCGTGGACGAGGAGAGGACCCACTACATTAACAGTAGGCGGGGCCACCCCAGGAGCCCCTGCAGCGGGGGTCCTGCCCCCCCGCCCCCCGGGGCTGCTCCCGGCAGTGCCCCTGGTCCTGAGGGACCCGGAGCCCTGGACGCCCAGCCTGGGCACGCCACGGAGGCTGGTGCCAGTCAGCAAGGGCCCAGAGCCCGGGCGGAAGGACTCTGGCTGTCTGGATTTCACCCCAGGGAAAAAGCCGAGCGCCTGAGGAACTGTGCTGCCCTTCCTCGAGAGTTTGTAGACCGAGTGGTTTTGCAAGTGGCGCACTCGCTGTTGGGAAGGAGAAGTCCTCCAGGCGGGACCGCACAGGCCTGGAATCGAGGAGGTAACCACCAGCCCGGGCTTCCCGCTGGGTGCCCGGCAGGAGCTTCTTAACTTGCTCTCTTCTTCAGACCAAGTTTGAAACCGTGTGTACGTGGCTTAGTCGCTCAGTTGTGTCTGACTGTAGCCCGCCAGGCTCCTCTGCCCAGGGCATTCTCCAGGCAAGGATACCGGAGTGGGTTGCCGTGCCCTCCTCCAGAGGATCTTCCCGACCCAGGGACTGAGCCCCCGTGCCCTGCAGCTCCTGCATCGCAGGCAGATTCCTTATCATCTGAGTCACCTGGAAACTGTACGGTCAGTTTTAATTAAGTGTACTTTAAGAAAACAGGGGCTCATTAGAAAACCCTCTTCCTCGTAGTTCCTATTAACACACAGAACTTCATGCCTCAGAGGAGGAAGCTGAGGTCACAGGGAAGTCTCAGGGTCCAGAGGTCCTCATTTTTCTGTCTGCCAAAATGATCCAAACAGAAAGCCAGGTTGCTGGCTGCTGGAGAAGTGCCCCGGCCCCAGGAACATTCGGGAAGATTTGGGAGATGTTTTGCTCTGATAATTGACTTGTCTCTGAAATCCCAAAACGCAAAAGTCAGTGGTGATGAAAGGGAGACATTTGTATCTGATTGCTCTCAGGGTGAGTAGCAGGCTGGAATCTGTGGCTCTCGAAAGGGCCGGGGGCTCCCCTGGTAGCTCAGTCAGTAAAGAATCTGCCTGCAGCGCAGGAGACCCGGGTTTGGCCGCAAGGGGCCGGGCACGACTGAGCGACTAGCACTTACCTCCTTACTTGGAGAGCGAGCGATCAGGTTATCACGAGTGTTCAGACGGGCTGGTGGAAGGCACCTGTCGCCCCTGGAGAGCTCTGCGCGGCTGCTGGGGAGGAGGCCGAGGCCCCGCCATCAGTCGGGGGTGCTGCCCCCCAGCCCCGCGGTTGGGCCAGAGCGGTGCTGGTGGGCAGCGGCTCTCCCCCGGCCCTGGCATAGAGCGAGCTGCACTGAGTTTCTTTGTTCGTCCCCGCACCCCTCCCGTCCCCGTGGCCTGCGTCATGGTTGCACCGTCGAGCCTGTCCTCTCCAGGGATCCCCGACCCTGTGGCCGTCCGGCTGGGAGAGCCTCTTGGGGGCCCAGTTCAGGTGGCTGACCGTCATGTAACTACCGACGAGGCCAGGGGCTCTGAGGAGTTCGGGGGTCAGCACTGCCTTCCTGAGGGCACCCTGCAGAGGCGGGCCAGGCTGGAGAGGGAGGAAGCGGAGGGTGGGCTCCATGTGAGGCCTCGAGGGGCCCAGAGCCTCCAGGCCTGCGGGCCATGCTGAAAGTAAGGCCTTTGGCCCTTAGTTCCCAGGATGGCCCGTTCCTCTGGGGCGCCCTTTTATATGATTGCGCCTGGGAGGTGCTGGCCTCTGCCTGGGTGGGACGCCCTGTGAGTGAGCGAGGACGGGGCCTCTTCTGGGCTCAGGCGGGGGTATGGGGTGGCGGTGGCTCCAAGGATGGGGTCTCAGGCCTGCCCGCATGCTGGAGACAGCAGCGAGCCAGGCGGCCACCCTCCCCACATGGGTCTCCGAGGGTCGGCCCACCTTGAGGCGTTCTGGCTGCCTGGCCAGCAGCAAGAAGTCTGCCTGCTGTCGGTGGGGGCACCCGTAGCCCCACAGCTGCAGGCTCCTTGCCTTAGTCACTCGAACTGGTAACCCGGGTCCAGGACCCCCGAGTGTGTGAGCCCTGTGTGACCAGTGAGTAGGTCTGTCCCCAGGGCTCGTTGACCCACAGCCTGGTGTCTGCTGTCTGCAGCCTGGCCGAGGGGACACGGGATGGAAGGGGGTGGGCCTGCCCTGAGGTGGGGTTGGGACACGCACCCGGAAGGGCCAGCCAGAGGCGGTGTGTGGGGCCACGTGTGTGAGCCTGCGTCGAGGAGCCCCTGAGGGGCAGCCCCGGGGGCAGCAAGGGCCTTCTGGGCCCGTGTTTAATTTCCCCCAACCCTCTCAGTGGGGCTTGGGGGTCGCTGGCGGATGGACCTGCCCTCCACGCCCTGAGCGGCAGCCTGTGCTGGAGCTGCGCTCCACGGCGGGCTGACTGGCTGTGCCCGGGGGCCGGGCGGTCCTGCTGGGTCAGACTCAGGGTGCACAGGCTGGCAGGGGGAGTTCCGACAGCTCTGCCCGCGGAGGAGCTGCGGGCTCAGTCACAGCTCTCGTGTTTGGGGGCAACCCCGTCTCCCATAGGGAGCCTGTCCTTGGCGGAGGTGGCCGGGGAGCTGGACCGGGAGACGCTGCAGAGGCTGAAGCGGGAGTGCGGCGGCCTGCAGACGCTGCTGAGGAACAGCCCGCAGGTGTTCCAAGGTGAGGCACGCCGTGCACCCCGGCGCCAGCCCTGGGGGGAGCTTGGGCACCTGCTTTGCTTTGGCCTCTGGCTGCCTCTAGACTGGAAGCACCCCAAGCTCCCAGCCAGGCCTGGGCCTAGCCGAGGGCCCCCCACCCACCGTGCCCAAGTCCCCAGCCCTGCACTGCCGCCCCGGTTCCAGGCGAGCAGAGGAGGGAGGCCTGGGCTCCCCTCCACGCCGGCTGCAGGCTCTGCAGGGTGGGGAGCCGGCCCTGCCCTCCCTGCGGTCTGCTGGGGGGAGTGTCACAGATGTGTACACGGGCACCGGGGTTCAGAGGAGGCCTATTCACCTTCAGCCACACGACAGAGATTCTGCGGACCCCTCAGCCAGAGGGTCCGTGGTTAGTTGTGTGTGCTTTCTTTTTTTCTGGAAGTATTTTAAAGTATACACCTGCTGGCATACTCTCCACCCCTAAATGCTTCGTGTGCGGCTTTAAAGACAGCGGGCGGGCCCTTGCATCGCCCTGTGTTGTGGGTGACGTCCCCACCCAGGGAGGCCTGTCAGGGAGGCTTCAGCTCGGGACGCGGCGTCTGAGCGGGTCGTGGTGACTGGGACAAGGAGGAGCATCTGGGGCAGGGGGAGCAGCGTGTGGGAAGGGACAGGGGGTGGGCGTGGGTGGGGCTGGCGGGCTGCAGCCCCCAGGCCTCTGCCCCCTCAGCTCTGGGCCCGCAGGTCCTGGGTGGGGACACGGGCAGCCATCCGCGCCCCAGCTAGGGCGAGTGCCCCCCCCCAGCCTGCCTTTGTCCCCTCCCATGGAGGGGTCTCACAGGGTGGGGTTGGGGGTGGGGTGGGCAGGGCGGTCCCGCAGGGCTGGAGCACAACCTCCGGCCCCTCCCGCAGCCTGTAAGCCCCCCAGGAGGAGTGTGCGGGTGTTGACGCCCGTGGTGCCTCTGGGTGACCTGGCTGGCCTTCTGGGGCTGTTTCCATCTCCGCCTGGACTAAGCACTCCTGCTGCGACGTTGGGGGCCCTGCAGTGGAGCTGCGGCTCAGGGGGCTTGTGGCGGGCAGCCCACTGGTGAGTGGAGACGCGGGGGGCATCCCCACTGGCCGGGCTCCGCTGTGCGGAGCTTCAGCAGCTGAGAACTCACCGTGCCGGGCGCTGCTCTGCCCTCTGCTCTTCCCAGCGCATTTTTGGTTTGATTTCATGAAATAGTGTCCTTTGTCCCCCGTTGTAAATACTCATGTGCGTGATTGCTTTCTGTGTGGTTGGCATTGAGGGGCATGTTCATTTATTTTTGGAAACACTTCTGAGTCAGAGGCCTGGGGATTGAGCCCCAGTAAACACGCTGCTCCTGGTCACGCAAAAAATATGCCCTGAGCTCAGGCTTTTCTCGGTAGGAGATTTTTTTTTTTAAACTAACATGGCTGGTTTTCCAGTCACAATTAACACGAGTGAGGGGGTGAAGACAGTCTTGGATCCTTCAGTTCCGCCTGCTCTGAGCCTCTCGCGGGCCGGGCTGGAGTCCTTGCCCAGCCTTGAGGATGCGGACCCAGCTGTGGAGACCAGGCCTCAGGCCAGGGTGTCCAACGAGTGGGGGGCTGGTCATCCAGGCGAGACGGACCCCAGAACCGGTGCTGCTGTGCACACCCCAGCACCCAGTAAATTTACCTCCGCAGAGAGTTTCTGGGGCTTCCCTGACAGCTCAGCTGGCAAAGAATCTGCCTGCCATGCAGGAGACCCCAGTTCAATTCCTGGGTCGGGAAGATCCGCTGGAGAAGGGATAGGCTGCCCACTGCAGTATTCTTGGGCTTCCATCCTAGCTCAGTCGGTAAAGATTATCGGCCTGCAACGCAGGAGACCTCGGTTTGATTCCTGGGTCCAGAAGATCTGCTGGAGAAGGAAACAGCAGCCCACTCCAGTATTCCTGCCTGGAGAATCCCATGGACAGAGGGGCCTGGCGGGCTACAGTCCACGGGTCACAAAGGGTCGGACCTGCCTGAGTGACTGAAGCACCACAGAGTTTCTGGGCAACTCTTGTGCTGTTTCCTCGGGACACTTTGGTTCAGGCAACGTCTGTGGTCAGAAACAGCGGACGGGTGGAGTGGTGGGTTTGTGAGTCCGCAGGGCTCGGAATGGGGGCAGAGTGAGTTGGCAGGGCTCGTTTCCTGCCTGTGATGCCCTGAAAATCAGGGCCATGTTTCCGCTCGGGGAGAGGCTGCAGGTCTGGCCCCAGAGCTGCTGGCGGGGCACACACGCGGGGCACAGGCCCGCCCAGGCGGGGGAGGGGAGGGCACAGAGGCGGCCACGTCCTGGGGGTGGAGGGGCCACCGGCCATGCCGGCCCCGGGGCGCCCTGGCCTCTGCCGTCTCCAGGGCCGCCCCTCGTCCTGAGCGCCCACTCCCCCAGCCTTACGAGTCCTGGCTGGGCCCCTTCTCCCGACCCTGCAGGGACTGCTGCAGAAACGTGGCCAGCGGAGGGCCTGCCTCGAGCTGGCCGGCCCTAAGGGGCGGGGACCAGCCACCTCTGGACGGTGGGGGTCTCTCCCCAGCTCTGGTCCCAGCAAACCCCTCACTGTCTTCCCCCAGATTTCTCTCGAGCCTGTTCAGGGAGTGGGGGGGACCCTGTCTTTCGGATGCACACTGCTGGAGTTTTGGGGTGTTTCACACCCTGTCCAGGCAGTGAGGGACCCCCGTCTTTCGGAGGCACACTGCTGGAGTCTGGGGGCACCTTGCACTCCATCCAGGCAGTGAGGGGCACCCCCCCGTCTTCCAGAGGCACACTGCTGGAATTTGGGGGTGCCCTGGGCACCCTGCTCCGGCCGGGCCATGTCATTCCCGGCTGCGCCAGGAGGTGCTGCTGTGGGCACACCATGAAGGCTGTGGTTTCCTGCCTGGCTCTCAGGCCGGGGAGCCAAGCTCTCCGTCTACCTCCCGAGAGCGGAGCCCGCCTGGCCCTTCGGAGGTGCCTGTCTGCCATGCCGGAGGCTGAATCCCCTCATTGTGTCCTCCACACACAGAGGCGCCTCTGTGCTTCCTTCCTCTGGCTTCGAGGGACAGTTTTAGTAAATCATCAATCTCAAGAGATCGGCAGTCCCATCATCGCCATAACACGAGGCAATCTGCAGGGGAAATTCAAGCTTTCATTTCCACTTTGAAGTTTTCCTTAGAGGTCGGGGAGCCAGATTTATTCAATGAGTGTCCTTTATTTCTCCAGAGCGGTTGCGTCTCCACATGGTTTTAGCACTTCCAGGGGAAACCACCAGGGCTTGGCTGCTTCACTTCATTTCCATGGGGATGTTGACTTCTCGGGACAGGGCGACAGCCAGGAAAGCTCCTGGGGCAGCTTCAGCCAGTCAGGGCACCAGCTCAGGAGCCCACTGGGCGGGCGGTCAGCTGACAGGCGCACCCCTCCCCGGGGTCCTCCAGCGCCCAGCTCTGCAGTCTCCCCGCCACCCAGTGCCCGTCACCGAATCGCAGCCTTCTGCCCCTGCCACCCGGGCTGCCGTGAGCCCCACTCCCTCTGGTTGTAAGCCCCGCCCCTGGTCTTCACCTGCTGGAAAGGACCCTGCCCCGTCTCACTCTGCCTCTTGATTGTGATGTGGCCGCGGGTCCTCAGGGGTCAGCACCGCTTGAGATGTCCCGACGTCCTGCCTGCATCAGGACCACGCTCGTGGGCGCCCCGTCCCTCAAGCCGGTGCCATTGCTGGTCACCCAGCTGGTCAGCCCTCGTGGTCACACTGGTCTCGTCAGCACCAGGGCCTCAGGCTCAGGCTTCTCACCCCTCGCCACGGTGTCCGGCAGCTACTCACCACCCCCAGCCCCACGCCTCCACCCTGCCCTCGCTCCCCCTCACCCCTGCCTCCGGCCCTGCTTTAGGGGAGACTGCAGGCCTCGGGCATTAAGGGCCTCGATCTCCCTCCCCCTGCCATGCCTCCTGGGACGCCTGCGTCCACCCCATCCCCCTGGGAGCCACGGGCCTGCAGCTAACTGGGCGCGTTTCTTCTCTTTGATCCAACCACAGTTCTGAACGGGCGCGTGCGCATCCGTGACTGGAGGGAGGAGAGGCCGCGGAAGCAGGAGGAACCGGAGGCGAAGCGGAGGCTGTCCCCTGACACCTTCAAAACCCGCATCTGCTGGTTCTTCGCTCATCACCCCGACGGCTGCGTCCTCCCGGCAGACTGCTGCCCGTTTGCCCACGGGCCGGGGGAGCTGCGGCCGGCCGCCCGCACCAGGAAGAAAAAGCCGGCTCTGTGAGCGGCTCCCCCCCTGCGAGGGGCAAGCTCCCAACTCCCCTGAGTCCTGGCCGCGGTCGAGGTCGTGGGCCCGTCCTTCCTCCAGGTTCTCACGGGCGCGAGCACGCCCTGCCGACGCTGGGATCCCCCCGGCCCTCCGCCCTGAGTGCTGGGTTCGCTCTTGGGCGCTCTCTGCGTCTTTACAGCAGACAGCCACGGCCTCAGGTGCGGGAAGGACTTCAGCTGGGCCTTCTCGGCTCCTCAAGCCCCCACTACTAGACGCTCTGCGGTCGGCCTCTCCTGCTCTAGGTCTTCTCCCCACAGATACTGTTGACTTTTTATTCCAGGGGGGAAAAAAAAATCCTGATGATGTCCTTCTGTTGTAAAGTGTGTTTACAGTTTTACACAAAAGGGTCGTGTCAGTAACACTGTTGGGCCCCCTGGTTTTCATGGACCGTGTCTATCGGCCTTTCCCTGTGGAGGGTTCCTCATGCAGGACTCCGGGTTCATTCACAAGGGATGAGAAAGAACCCACTGCTTTCCGCTCTGGGCAGCCTAACGGGGGGCTGCTGAGAGGTGTGAGGGCCCGCTATCAGGAATCCTCTGCTCAACTAGAAGCCCCCCGCCACTGCCATGGGGCCAAGCGCAGGCCAGCCAGCAGGTGCCCGGCCAGGCTCCAGGAGCGGGCAGAGCTGGGGGCGGGGGCGGGGGCGGCTGGGAGGAGCCCAGGTCCTCAGCCTCTGAGCCCCGCCCCGCCTCTGAGCCGCTGCTCCCCGAGACGGGTGTCCATCCTCAAGGCCGCAGAGCTGACGTTCCTGCCGCTGCCGCCCGGCGCATCCGGGCAGCTTCACCCGGGTGAGGGCTGCTGGGCGTTTGCCCCGGGTGCGGGGCCTTTCTGCTGCTTACCCTGCACCTGGGCATCGTTGGCCAGGTGTACCGTCCACCAGAGAGGCAGTGGGCACAGGCTCGGCGCACAAAGGCCGCCAACTCAGTGCTGAGAAAGCAAGACCGGCCCAAGCTGACCCGAGTGTGGGCCCCCTCTCTTAGCTCTGTCTCGAGCAGGCTCGGGAGCCTCGGTTTCCCTGTCTGTGAGGTGGGAATGTGGGCGCCAGCGTGTGAAGGCGGAGGCTCGCGTGGCCCACCCAGCACAGGCCCAGCCTCCAGCCACCTGAGACGCGGCACTCCCCTCCTGGCGGAGGTGCGCCTGATGTTCAGTCGTGCCCACCTCTGCGAGCCCACGGGCTGCAGCACATGGGCCCCCTGCCCCTCACCGTCTCCCGGAGTTTGCCCAAGTTCATGTTCATTGCATCGGTGATGCTGTCCAGCCGTCTCACCCTCTGACCCCCTCTTCTTCTGCCTTCGATCTTTCCCAGTATCAGGGGCTTTTCCAGTGAGTCATCTGTTCACATCAGATGACCAAAATATCGGGGCTTCAGCATCAGTCCTTCCAGGGAGTATTCAGGGTTGATCTACCTTAAGATTGGCTGGATCGACCTCCTTGCTGTCCAGGGGACTTTCAGGAGTCTGATCCTGCGCCGCAGTTCAAAGGCGTGAATTCTTTGGCGCTCTGCCTTCTTCGCGGTCCGGCCTCACAACTGTACATGGCCACTGGGAAGACCATAGCCTTGACTGCACAGGCGTTTCCTGGCAGAGTGATGTCTCTGGTCTGTCATAGCGCTCCTGCCAAGAAGCAATCGTCTTCTGATGTCATGGCCGCAGTCACCGTCCCCAGTGGTTTTAGAGCCCAGGAAGAGGAAATCTCACTGCTTCCACAGCTTCCCCTTCTGTTTGCCCTGTGGCAGGGGCTCGATGCTATGACCAGTTTATTGTCTTTCATGTTTGGCCTTAAGCCGGCTCTTTACTGCCCTTCACCCTCATCAAGCGGCGCTTCAGTTCCTCCTCACTTCCTTCCATTCGAGTAGCGTCACCCACATACCCGAGGGCGTTGGTGTTTCTCCGACCTGTCTTGGTCTCCGGCAGTGCAGTCACGTTCTTGCCTGTCTGAGCCAGCATGGAAGCGCTGATAGAGCTCTTACCATGAGTCCCACCCTCACACCTGCCTGGCCCACAGCTGGTGGGACCAGGCCTGAGGATCTGACCCCAGGGAACCAGCTTGAAGCAACAGATTCACCATGTGGGACTCTGAGCAAGAGATGTGGGGTGTGGGGTCCCCGGGCAGAAAGGCTGGCAGTGTCCCGTGCCCGCTGGCGAGGGGCAGGGCACGCCTACCCTGCCCAGGAAGACGGATCGTGGGCACGTGTCCTGCGTGGGAGTTAGCCAGCAGTGCTGCGGGCTCGGCTTGTCTGGTGTGGGGTGGGCGGAGAGCCCCCCAGGGCTCCTCTGTGGCCCTGGAGAGGCAGCAGTGTAGACGTCAGACACAGAGAGGGTGAGACACTTGCCTAAGGCCACACAGTAAAAGGCCGCACCGAGGCTGGCTGGCTGGAGTGCACACAGGTCATGAAGAGAGAGGGCTCACTGCCCTCACGGGTCCTTCCCAAGGAGAGGGGCGCCCGGAGGGACATCCAGGAGCCACAGGGGGCAGTGGGGGTGGTCACAGAGTCAGACAGCCTGTTCCTGACTTCAACAGCAGGGGGTTGGAAGGATTTCTCTAGAACCTTAGTGCCCCAGAAGGCGGCTTTTACTGAAACTCCCCGTTTCTTTAACGGTCTGTTTAAACCACAAGGACTCAACGCCACTAAAAACAAAGCAGAACCCGGCTCTCAGCCCGCCCAGCGGCTGCCTGGGGGCGGGGAGGACCGTGGTCAGAGCCAGCCATCCTTGGCCAGCGACCCAGGGCGCTCAGCACTCCCTTAGCCTGGTTTAACCTCGGTCCCTCCCCCTGCTGGGGTCCCTGCAAGGGAGCCGGGGGAGCCGGGGGACGTGCCCTGGGACTCGGGCCAGGCGCTTCCTCTCAGAGCCCCACCTCAGCACCTGCCCGCCTTCTCCTGCTCCCTCGGCGCCCGCAGGGGCCCAGCTGGGGGTGCTGGGAGCCCTTCCCTGGCACAAGTGAAAACCCCAGCTCAAGGGCTCGCTGAGGGCCTGGCTGCAGCCTGGGGCCGGAGCTGGGGGGCCTTGGCGCCGGCCGGCTCCCCCTTACAGCGCCTGGTGGAGCTGCCCTCGGAGCCCACCCGGCGCCCGGTCAAGGGGCCAGCCTGCGGCCCGGCAGGACTGGAGCTGTGACCTCACCGCTTCTGGGGACAGCAGACCCCTCACACCGCCCGCCTGCCTCCAGCACCAAATCCCCGCAGTGGAGCTGCACGGGGCTGGGAGAGGCAGGAAGGTGACGCTCACGCTGCTGCTGACCGCATCTGGGGGCTGAAGGGGCGGGAGGCGCTGCGGGCTCTGCCGGCGGCCTTGGGTTGGCACTGGGCGGGTGGAGGCAGCAGGAGCTCCGGAGCCCCCTCCCCAGCCCAGGGCGAGGCCTCCCACGCACCGGAAGGCGGCTCCGGTCAGCGGCGTGCAGGTGGACGCTCGGGCCCCGGGCCCGGCAGGTGGAGGGGAGGCCTGTCTCAACCCCACCAGCCCCAAGCGAGGTCACACAGTTTGGGTAAGGTGGACAACCACGGTGACATGACTTCCAACAATGTGCCCGCAACACAGGCTTCCCCGGGGCCCTGAGACCAGCCCGCCAGGCCTGGGGCAGGTTTCCCTTCCCCGCTCTGAGCCTCCGTTTGCTCACCTGTAAAGTGGGGGGAAGAGCCCCTCTCCAGGTCAGTCCCTTCCAGGGCCCAGGTCCTCTGGGGCCCTTGCCCCTTTCCAGCCCAGGCGCCGGCCCACCAGCCTCACACCCCATCCTGTGATGCCCTCAAGGGCCGGCAGCTGGCCCGCTCAGAGGGGGCCCAGACAGCTACTTCTGTCCATAGCACCTGACCCAGAGCCTTTGGAGTTTCCACGGAAACCAGAAAGCAGATAAGCCTGAGGTTTTTGTGATCGCACCTCTCCTGGCATTAACCGAAGGAGCACAAAGCAATCATAAATCTGAACTTGAGCCTTCGCAGCGGGGCTTCTGCGCCGCCCTGAGGACCAGCGCCCCCCGAGAAGGGAGCCCAAGGAGGGGAGGCGGGAGGGGGCGCCCGCGGCTTCAGCCTGTGCTGCTCAGTAGATTTTGCCCCCCAGCCCTGTGTGCCCTGGTGGGCACGACAGCCGAGGGCCGCAGCCGCTGAGCTCTGGGTCACCCAGTGCAAGGGTCACGCAATAAACACCAGGCAGGCGCTGGTAGCCTCCACGCTCATCCTGGGCTTAGCAGGGCCCGCGGCGCCCTGAGCCCTGCGCAGGCTCTGCAGTCGCAGAGAGTCCGCCTAGACTTCGCACTGAACAACAACAACTCAGAACGCCTGCTCCCGGCGGGGTCCTCTTCTAGGCTCTGAACCAGGAACCCACGAGCCAAAGATGGAGATGTCACCAAAAAAAAAAAAAATATCTGAGTCTAGAATAAAGAACTGTGAATCATGAAGGAAAAAAGGCAAATAAAGCAGACACACAAGACACCCCAGAGAAGAGGATATTCAGACGATCGATGCATGTGAAGAGGTGCTCAGCTTTTTCATCCTTGGGGAAGTATAGATCGAACCACCCCGATGGTCAGTAACTGCCCGCTGGAATGAAGACCTGAGATGTACAGACGGGTGGTCACTGCTGGGGGAAGCTGGTTCCGGCGCTTTGAGCCAAAGTTCGGGTCTCCCCATCTGGCAGCATCTGTGGGGCTGTGACTCAGCACGTCCACTCCCGTTGTGGACGCCCAGCAGAAGCACGCACAGCGGCCGACCACTGGAAGCCCCTTGAGTGACTCCCAACAGCGAGCGGCTGACACGCCTGCGACAGGACCGCGGAGGAGGAGTGCGACGGCCTGGCACCCCACACCGCCTGGGTGGGTCCTGGGCTCAGAGCTGCGTGGGCAGCCGGACAGAGACTCATGTCACGTGCTGGCTTTGCGAAGGTCCCGCCCAGGCAAGGCTGTCTGCAGCGGGAAGGACGCGCTTACTCTCGGGGGGCCGTGGTGCCTGCAGGAGGCGGGCAGAGGCCTCAGAGCTCAGGCGCCCGTCTGCGATTTCTGATCTGGGTGGTGGCTCCAGGCGTGTGGCCTCTTCATGAGACCTCATCCAGCTGTTCAGTCAGGAAGGGTAAGCCATCTTTCTACTTAAGAAATAGGTCCATAAAGGTCTGTCTAGTCAAGGCTATGGTTTTTCCAGTGGTCATGTATGGATGTGAGAGTTGGACTATAAAGAAAGCTGAGCGCCCAAGAACTGATGCTTTTGAACTGTGGTGCTGGAGAAGACTCTTGAGAGTCCCTTGGACTCAAGGAGATCCAACCAGTCCATCCTAAAGGAGATCAGTCCTGGGTGTTCATTGGAAGGACTGATGCTGAAGCTGAAACTCCAGTACTTTGGCCACCTGATGTGAAGAGCCAACTCATTGGAAAAGACCCTGATGCTGGGAAAGACTGAGGGCAGGAGGAGGTGGTTGATGGCATCATAAACTCCGGGAGATGATGATGGACAGGGAGGCCTGGCGTGCTGCCGTGCACAGGGTCACGCAGAGTCAGACACGACTTAGCAACCGAACAGCAGCTCGGAACGCCTGCCCCGGGCTGGCTCCCATTCTAGGCTTGGAGGAAGCGATCTTGAAGAATCCGAGCCAAGCCCTGCCAAACTGACCGTTAGGAGCTCACCAACCAGTGAGGGGTGCCTGGTGACTGGCAGCCTGGGTTCTCACTCAGCACCAGGCTCTGAAACAGTACTGCAGATGAACCCCTGTCCCCAAGCTGCTCCCAGGCTGGTGGGGACTCAGAGAGACAATAAGACAATAACACAGAGCCCTGGGAGCTGGAGGAGTGCCTGACCCAGGCTGGGGAGGGATGAATCAGCGAAGGCTTCCAGGAGGAGGTGACCCTGGAATGAACATCAAGCTGGGGCTGGGAGTTGGCGCTGCCGCACTCATCTTCCCAAAGTACTCAGGCTGCTCACTCTCTGCTCCCCTCAGCCTTGGCTCAAATATCCCCTCCCTGGGTGGGTTGGTCTGAGCTGGTTCACTTTTGGTTCTGGAAGCAGGATGGTGTGTTCTGCCTGCCTGTACCCCTGGGGTCCAGCCCAGGGCCTGGCATGTCCTGGCTGCTCAAGAAACATTTGTCCGGCTGATGCTTGATAGACTGGCCGACATCACAGCCAGGACCCCCACGCTCTGGGCCGGCTTTACCGGGCTTGTGAGATGGGCCTTTTGGCTAAAAACATGCAAGATTTTGCCACCAGCACTGTGAGTCCCAGTCTCAGCACTGAGGCTTGTTGAGTGCTCTGTGAGTTGGGTAAAAACACGTCTCTTCTCTGATCCTCCGTTCCCCTGTGTCTCCAGGGCGCTACACCTGCTCCGCACCTGTGATCAGAGCCCGGCGCACGGCAGGAGCTTAGAGCGGGCAGAAGACACTGTGGTTTTGCCGTTGTTTAGTTGCTGAATCGTGTCCGACTCCGCAACCCCATGGACTGCAGCATGCCAGGCTTGTTTTGCACGAGACCGTTTATTGAAAGGATCGGGCTGTCTTGAATCTCAGAGACCAACAGGCAGGACCACGGCCACAGCCTGCAGGGGACCAGAGCACCCCTGGGGGCTGACACGCTGACCGGCACAGCCGCTTGTTTGGACTCGGCTCTCGTGACCAGGAATACACTGCAGGCTGCCTGTGTCTCCCCACCGCCGCTCCACTCGGGGGGCCGCCATCTGCACCAACATTATCTTCTATTTGTAAACAGTCTGCTTTTCTTCTACCTAAGTCAAGTGTGTGGTGGAGAGGCCAGCTCCTCCTCTGCAGACGGAAGGGACAGACCCTGCCCCCAGCCTCTGCTGCTGACGGCCTGGCCTCCACGCCCTTCCGATGACCTCTTGCACCGTCATCATGAAGGTCTGCTGGGACTTCGAGGTTACAGGGAGCAGCTGTTGAGGAGGACTCTTGATATTAAGCTGATGTTTATTCCCAGTAGGTCCTGGAGCTGCGGAGCTTGGGGGTGGGGGCGGGGTGGGCCGACAGGAAGGAACCTGGCTCTGTTTGAAAAGGAGAGACCCTGAGTCCGCACGTGGTGGCCGGGAGGAAAATAGACCCTCAGGAAAATAGACTCTCTTTCCCCTATATGTTCTGATCAGCCCTTCTCAAATGATCTGTAGGGAAGGAAGACCCATTTTAAAAAAATTCCCAATCTGTCAGACCAACATTTTAAATATAATAAACTGTTAGAAAATGAAATAAAAAGAGAGTCATTCAAAAGGCAGGCCCATTTAAAAATCATTATTTAAAAAAAATTAGCAACAGGGCTTCCCTGGTGGCTCCGGAGTAAGGGGTCCACCTTCCAGTGTGGGGGGGTCATAGGTTCCACCCCTGATCCCAGAAGATCCCCCACGCCACGGAGCAACTAAGCCCGGGCACCACGGCTGCTGAGCCTGGGCGCCAGGGCCGGGAGCCGCGGCTGCTGAGCCTGGGCGCCAAGGCCGGGAGCCGCGGCTGCTGAGCCTGCGCACCAGGGCCGGGAGCCGTGACTACCAAAGGCCACGTACCCAGGGTCCACTACTCCACAATGAGAGAAGCCGCCTTGATGAGAGGCCCCCGAACCCCCGCTCGAGAGCAGCCCTTGCTTGCTGCAGTGAAAAGCTCTTGCAACGACGAAGACCCAGCACCGTCAAAAGCAGATAAAATCATTTGAAAATAAAATTTAACAACAGACAAAAAGTCACTTTGTCAAACTGTCACAAATGTTTCTGTCGACTCTTGATTTCTGCGTCTTTCTTCCCGACCAGCAGCAACGGTTTGCAGGTGGCTCTGGGCCAGGGCCAACTCGGGGTCACACTGGCTCCGTAGGGTCAGCCTCAGGAAGATGGCTCGTCCTTGGCCGAGGACGGTGAATTGCCTAGAGCTGAGAGGCCTGAGTGTCCCGGAGGCTGGGGGCCCTGAAGAGCTGCAGGCCTGGTGCAGCTAAGGTCACTGAACTCCCGGGAGAGGGCCGGGGCCGTGTCCGGTGTGACCCTGAGAGGTGGTGGGGACCTGGGCAGAGGTTTGCAGGCAGAGAGGCTGCCTCCGAAGATAAAGCAGTGGGAAGGAGGCCTTAGCTTTGGGAGGCGGCTCCCCTTGGACCGTGTGATATCAGGCTGATTGGACAAGTTTCAATTCTTTCCCTTTGACCCTGTCGTGTCTTTTAGTTTCTTAGCCTTCTGAGGGAGTTTCACAATTCTTTACAACTTGGGCAGGAGGGCCTCCGAGAGAAATGAGGGGTGGGGAGGAAAGGGGGAGTAGGGCTTGCTCCTTGCCACTCCGATAGCCCAGGGCAGCCCAGCAGCATGAAAAACAGAAATTGTAAACAACTGGATGGTTGCCGGGGTGGGGGACGGGGAGGGGGGCCTTGCACAGAAAGTCTGTGAGCTGCCTGCGGGCAGGGGGTTTCATGACAACCCTGCAAATGGGGACAGTTACTTCTATGGGCTTCCCTGATAGCTCAGCTGGTAAAGAATCCGCCTGCAACGCGGGAGACCCAGGTTCAATTCCTGGGTCGGGAAAATCCACTGGAGAAGGGATAGGCTACCCACTCCAATATTCTTGGGCTTCGTAAAGAATCCACCAGCAATGCGGGAGACCTGGGTCTGATCCCTGGGTTGGGAAGATCCCCTGGAGAAAGGGAAAGCCACCCACTCCAGTGTTCTGGCCTGGAGAATGCCATGGACTGCACAGCCCACAGGGTCGCAGAGAGTCGGACACGACTGAGCAACTTCACTTTCACTTTCCTGGTGTCGGTGAAGAAATTGAGACCAAGAGAAATGAACTGAGCTGCCCACGCTGCACAGCAGGCGAGCGGCAAAGCGCTGATCTAACCCAGTCAGACTCCAGAGCGCCGGCTCCTCCCAGGGCACCGCGCTGCCTTTTGTTACACTGAGCTCATGACAGAAATGCTGGTGTACTCAGTCAAGGTTGGACTTCACTGGCTTATGTAAACGGGAAAACTGCCTTCTGCATTTCTTCTGTGGGAATGGAGCCTGACTTCTTGCTCCCCTTTCGGCTCCAGGCTGTGAATTCCAGAAAGATAGACACGGTGTCTGTCTTTCCTGATTACCCCTGCATCTGCAGGGTTTAGAATGGATTTGGTGCTTAATAGGTGCTCAGTAAATGTTCGTTTTAATGGAATGAATGCCTGAATGAACAAATGCATGTGTTGAGGGGACACAGGATCTATCCTCACAGTTATCCATCTTTCCAGCCATCCATCATCCCCCC
>SNSB01003990.1:2815735-2857447 GCA_012922965.1 Capreolus pygargus | reverse complement strand
GACACGACTGAGCGACTGAACTGGACTGAGCTTCGTTGACTGCAGCCACACCTGGCCCCACCTTGCTCAGCCATCCCAGGGGCCCAACTGGGTGCAGGACCGGATGGTACGAGCAGAAGGGAAGGAGGGCGGGGGGTGTGGGGGGTTCCAGAGAGAATGTGAAGTAGCTACTGGAGAAGTGGACTCAGCTCGTCTTCACTATTTTGTAGGAGATAATGTTTGGGCAAAGCCGGTCAGCACTACCAATATCAGGAATGAGAGTTGACACCACTCTAGATTCCACAGACACTAAAAGGAAAACAGGAAACGGTCTGGATAACTTCATGTCAATTAGCTCAACAACCTAGCTACAGAGGACAAATTCCTTGAAAGACATGAAATAGCAAAGCTCAAGATGAAAAAGCTTCTCTTTTCTGAGTAATACCCTATATCTAGTAGAGAAACTGAACTGAAACCTCTTCAAACAGAAAATTCAGGCCCCGGTGGCTTCACTGGAAAATTCTACCAAAAACCTAAGGAAGGAATAATACCAGTTATACCCAGACTCTTCCAGAAAATAGAAGAGGGAGGAATATTTTTCAGCTCATTCTAGCCAGCATTATCCTGATACCAAAACCAGACACAGACATCACAGAAAGGAAGTACAGATTAACCTCTCTTATGAATAGGTGAAAACATTTTAAAAGAGAATTTAGCAAATTGCATCCAATAATATATACATAGAATCATATATTATGACCAAGGCAACTTTATCCCAAGAATGCAAAGTTGGTTAACATTTTAAAAGCAATTGATATAATTTATCACATTAATAAGCTAAAAATGAAAAATCACACGATCATGTCAATAGAGACCATAAAAGCTTTGATAGAACCCAGCATGTATTTTTATTCAGTTCACTTCAGTCGCTCAGTCGTGTCAGACTCTTTTTGATCCCATGGACTGCAGCGCGCCAGGCCTCCCTGTCCATCAGTAACTCCTGGAGTTTACTCAAACCCATGTCCATTGAGTCGGTGATGCCATCCAACCATCTCATCCTCTGTCATCCCTTCTCCTCCTGCCCTCAGTCTTTCCCAGCACTTTTCTAATGAGTCAGCTCTTTGCATCAGGAGGCCAAGTATTTATATTACACACTTGGAATAGAAGGTGACTTCCTTCAGCTGATTAAGGACACAAAGAAAACACCCCCTGGAGGAAGAAGACTGGGGGCCCCCGAGAACAGGGACCTGGGTATACGCTGTCCCACTCCTGGTCAGTGTTGTACTGCAGAGCCGGCCGGCGCGAGGGGGCAACAAAAAGAAACGAAAGGCATGCATGTCGGAGATGAAGTAAGACTGTCTTTTTCACGTTTGCCGTGGCCATCCATCTATATCTGATGGAATCTGATAGAACCTACAAGAAAAGCTAACAAGGCAGATAAGTGAGCTAAACAAGGTTGTAGCATACAAGTTCATATAAAACCATTTTTAGTACACTAGCAATGAGTGACTGGAAACTGGAATTGAAAACAATCAGTTACGGGAACATTAAAAAGAATGAAACAGTGAAAAAGTGAAAGTATTAGTCACTCAAGTCACGTCCAACTCTTTGCGACCCCACTGACTGTAGCCCTCCAGGCTCCTCTGTCCATGGGATTCTCCAGACAAGAGTACTGGAGTGGGTAGCCATTCCCTTCTCCAGGGAATCTTCCTGACCCAGGGACTGAACCTGGGTCTCCTGCATTGCGGGTGGATTGTTTACCATCTGAGCCACCAAGACTAAATCTACGAAAGAGGTGCAAGGCTGGTCCAGTGAAAATGGCCAAAGATTGCTAAAGAAAGTAAAGACGTAAAGACATGAAACTGTGGAGATGCCTCTTCTCCTCAAATTTAACTAAGATTCAGCATAATCCCAGGCGAATTCTCGGTGGACTTTTTGGTAGAAACCAAGAAACCAATTGTAAAATTCACATGGAAGTGCAAAGGGCCAAAAGTATTCAAAACAAGTTGAAAATAACAAAGCAGAAGTATCCACCATTTGAAGGAGGATACATGAAACACGGGGCTTCCCTGGTAGCACCGGGTAAAGAACCCGCCTGCCAGAGCAGGAGACGCCAGAGACACAGGTTCGACCCCTGGGACGGGAAGATCCCTTGAAGGAGGAAATGGCAACCCGCTCCAGTATTCCTGCCAGGATAATCCCCTAGACAGAGGAGCCTGGCAGGCCCCAATCCTTGGAGTCACAAGAGTCAGACATGACTGAGCAACTGAGCCGTGTGCGTGCACACACACGCACACACGCATGCACACACGCATACGCACATACAGCACCGCATCTTACGGCAGCCTTTCAACAAGCCCCAGAAGAAGCAGGTGTAGGCGAGTCATTGCCTCACCCAGACCCCATGGCTCACGAGGCTGCGCTGGAGGCTCGGGTGGGCAGGGCCATGCCCTGCTCACTTCTGCATCCTCAGCATCCCGCCTGGGCCTGGCACATCGCGGCGGCTCGGCAAATAGTAGCGGTAAGACTCCTAACAGCCTGGGGTCACTGTGCACCTTCTCCACACCTGGCGCTGCCCAACCACTCTGTGTCAACATCAACCCTGTTTGGATGGAGTGCGGGTGGCCGAACACAATTTCCCGAAATGGCAACCCACTCCAGTATTCTCACCTGGAGAATCCCACGGACAGAGGAGCCTGGAAGGCTACAGTCTACAGGGTCACAAGAGTCAGACATGACTGAGCAACTAGGCACCCACAGTGTCCTTAAAGAGGGTTTTTCCTAAACCTTTCCGGAAGAGGGAGCTCTGCCCCTGCTGGCGGAGCGGGCTGGGTTTGAGCGCCTCCACCCACGGTCCCCTCCGAGCCTGTAGCATGGTCAGACGTGTCCGCTCCAAGTTTGCGGCGTGATCAGAGCCTCCCTGTGGCCAGGTTTGAGGCAGCCCTGCAGGCAGACCTGCAGAGGTCATTGCTGCCCATGGCCTGGTGATGGCCTAGCGGTGGTGGCCAGCATTAGGAAGCCCCTCTTGCTGCTCATCCCAGCTGTGTTCTTCGGAATCCAGCTTTGTTTGTTTAAGTGATCAGTTCAGTTCAGTCGCTCCGTTATGTCTGACTCTTTGCGACCCCATGGACCTCAGCATACCAGGCTTCCCTATGCATCACCAACTCCAGAGGCTTACTCAAACTCATGTCCATCGAGTCGGTGATGCCATCCAACCATCCCATCCTCTGTCGTCCCCTTCTCCTCCCGCCTTCAGTCTTTCCCAGCATCAAAGTCTTTTGCAATGAGTCAGTTCTTCACATCAGGTGGCCAAAGTATTGGAGCTTCAGCTTCAGCATCAGTCCTTCCAATGAATATTCAGGACTGATTTCCTTTAGGATGGACTGGTTGGATCTCCTTGCAGTCCAAGGTACTCTCCAGAGTCTTCTCCAACAATACAGTTCAAAAGCATCAATTCTTCGGCTCTCGGCTTTCTTTATAATCCAACTCTCACATCCATACATGACTACTGGAAAAAACATAGCTTTGACTAGACGGACCTTTGTTGGCAACGTAATGTCTCTGCTTTTTACTATGAAGTGATGAAGCTGATACTTTATTCCCAGCCCCATCTGCCAGATTTATTTGTCCCCCGTTGGCTCTGGTCTTGGGCAGAGCACATGAGCACAACTGTGAAGACCTCCTTTCTCCTGGAGGTAATCCACACACCATCCCTGTGGGGCAGGCATGATCACTGGCCTCATTTTTCAGGTGGAGAAATGGAGGCACAGAGATGAATGAATGAATGAATGAACAGATGGAGGAATGGATGAAAGGACACTTTCACACCTGGGCTCTGCTGGGACTACCCTTTGACATGAAGAGCCGGGTTTGCTTAAAGGCAGGTGGAGGCGTAGCTCGGTGTGGACATGCTGAGTGGAGAGGACGGACCCTCTGGGGTTGGACAGCGGCCGCCCCGCGCCGTGTGGCTGTGAGCGTCTGGGTCTGGCCGCCCTGGAGGCTGTCAGCTCCTCTGTCAGCAACGGGGTCTTGGCCCAGGACGCGGGTGGGCTCTGACATATGGAGGGTGGGGGCCAGCCCCTGTCCTCTCTCACCCCTCTCTTATCACCGGCTGGACACAGAGAGGTCAGGAAGGTCTTGTTGAAAGCACCGGTGGGCTTGAAACTCCTCAGCTTTCCCGTTTTGCCCTTTAATGCAGGCGAGGAAGTCAGCATCCTGGGTCCCCATGCTGACCCCGTGTCCCCGGTGGGCCGACAGGCATGGTGGGGGGCGGGAAACAAGGGGGCAGTGGGCGGCCCACCCTCGGCACCGGGCTCAGGGCAGCCGCGGTGGGTGGAGAGCGGTCTCAGCAGGAATGCAGCGCAGTGCCTGCAGGCCATCTGGAGAAGTCTCTCCAGGGCCCTCCAGGGCCGTGCCTCCAGCGGGGAGGGCGCCAGGGCAAGTTTCCACTGTGAAGAGACTCTCTGGAAGGAGCCGGGTGGCCACGTGGACTGGAGCCCCGTTCCCAGCCAAGCCCAGGCCGCTTGTCCGTTTAACCATCTACTCCCCACCGGGATGGCCAAGGCCGCGTCCCCTCATTTGTCCTGGGATGCCAGGCTGTGTTCTGTTCAGCAAACACAAGCCACACCCTTTATGGGGCAGATCCAGTTCCTGCCCCCAGGAAGCGCTCTGTCTACTGGGGGAGACAGACAAGGAAAGAGATGGGTATAGTATCCACAGTCAGCACCACAGCCATAAAGATCATCTATGCAGCTTTTCTAATATTCCTGGAAGCTTATAGAGATGACCTTATTTAAGACTTGCGACAAACTTCAAGGCATGTATTATTACTCTTGTTTTAAGGACGTCCCTCGTGGCTCAGAAGGTAAAGAATCCACCTGCATTGCAGGATGCAAGGCAGGAGACCTGAGTTCGACCCCTGGATTGGGAAGATTCCCTGCAAAAGGGAATGGCAACCCTCTCCAGTATTCTTGCCTGGAGACTCCCATGGACAGAGGAGCCTGGTGGGCTAGAGTCCATGGGGTCAAAAAGGGTTGGACACGACTGAGCGACTCTCACTCACTCACTCACTCACTATAGACAAAGAAACTGAGATAAGAGAGGCTAGGGAGCTTGCCCAAAGTCGCAGCTAAAAGAGGGGCAGGAATTCAACCTTTTATAACCCATCCCAGGTGGTCAGACTGCATTTCCCAGTGTTTTCTGCCATGGCAGATGGAAGCAGAGAGGTTGCGGGAGCCCGGAAAGAGGCACCAAAACTAAGGTGGCGTCAGAAAAGTCTGCCTGGGAGCAGTGGGCACTGAGCTGGGTACTGAGGGATGAATAGGACTTGGTTGGGGGAAGGGGGTGAGGGAGGGCGCTCCAGACCCCAAGTCAGAGAGCTGGTACTGGCTTCCTTTTGTCATTCAGGGGTGGAGAGGGCAGGCACTTTGGCAGATGGGGCCCAAATGATCACCTATCTGAGTGCGCAGTCAAGACTGTAAAGCACGCACAGAAGCCCATTCTGGATGCATTCAAGGCCGGCGTGGGGAAAGCCAGACTCCAAGACACGGAGAAGAGCGTCCAGGAGGTCTCGGGTGAGACGAGGATTTCTTCGCCAGGACGGGGAAGCCCAGACCGTGAGGCAGCACAGCGACCATGCAGCCTGGCGGGCTGCAGACCCACGCGGAGCGGGCTCACACGCACGCGACCCGGAGCAACGCTCAGCGCTCCCAGGCCTTCCGGAAGCGGAGCGCCGCCCTCCCCTTCCGCGCTGGCTCCTTCCCCCGCTTCTTGGCACACGCGCACTCAGGTGTTCTTTTATTTGCTTTTTTGCTTATCTATTTAAAAAAAATTTTTTTTTATTGAAGGATAATTGCTGTTCTGAATTTTGCTGTTTTCTGTCAAACCTCAACATGACTCAGCCATAGGGGTACATACAGCTCCTCCATTCTGAACTTCCCTCCCATCTCCCTGCATCAATGCGGTCGTGGCGCCCACGCTCCCTGTGGTGTCTCACGCTGGGATCGGGACACAGCGGAGCTGAGAGGCCCCAAGGGGTGATTCTGCACAATCCACACCAGGGGCTGTGCATGCTTGTCCCGCGTCCTCGGCGAGTACTGGGAGACTTTATCGCAGTGTGCCCAGCAGCACATGCCCATCGAATGGCATCCTGATGCAGACACGCCAGTTCCCCTGGCAGAGTCCAGAGGCGGCTGCACGCACACACACAGTAGGACCTATAGGGTCCAGCTTGGGATGGGGTGGTTCTTCCCCACAGACAGGTCGCCTGGGTGCTGCCCCGGGGGCTGGAGTGCTGGTCAGGAGGGCTTCCTGGGGGAGCTGTTCCTGAAGGGACACAAGGCTCCGTCTCCGTGGAGGCTCGTGGGACCCACGGAGGTTGAAAACTCATAGCCTCTCAAATCAGGCCCTTGCAGGGAACCCCGCTCAAAAGGATGCAGGCCTTCCCGTGAACCAGAGAAGTTTCTGGGCCACGGGAGAGGCAAAGGGCGGCAGAGAAAGCAGCACAGACGGAAAATGCATTTCAAAAGAGGCTCAAGAATTTGCTGCTCAGGAAATAATTTCTGGAAAAGTTCAATGGGGCATTGTGTGGAATCTCAAATATTCCCAGTTTAAGAGGAAGGAAGGACTGTGTTCCCGGGGTGTGAGGGCTGGGGAGGCCTCCGGAGCTGGCTGGGGAGGGGCTCGGGCAGGGCAGGGGTCGGGAGGCCGGGATCAGGCTGGGGTTGAGCTCAGAGTGCGGACCCTCACTCACCCCGCTTGTGTGGAACTGCAGCGTCCACGGCCCTGGGCCGGGGCTTCGGTCTTCGGTGAACCCCACCCCCCGCCCCCACCGCTGGCTTACTGGGGGACACGCAGCAGTCTCGCTGCCCATGTCAGCCTCAGGAGTAAACTACCAGCACATCCCACTGAGACAGACACGACCGCTGTGGGACGCTTCCTTTTATCCGATGCTAAGAGAGAAAGAACACTGCCCGGGAGACCAGACGCAGCACGTTCATCTCAGCGCCAAACATCTCCTTTTGAAGACACGTTTAGTGACCACAAGCTGAGACATGAGCTGAGGGGTCCGGGCGGCCGCCTGGCTGAGCTCGAGGGGAGGGAGTACAGGCGGAGACGGCGAAGTGGGGACAGGCAGTGAGGGTGACGGTCTCATTCCCCAGGCCCTGGAGCCTTGGCACCGCCTGCTTCTGTACCTTCCTGTGGCTCCTTGGGGAGCTGGTGCTGGCCTCTCCAGGTGCCCCCCCAGCTCCTTCCTCGACCCCTGCGGTGCCCACACGTCGGAGGTCAGCTGTCAGGACTCTCCCCTCTTGGGAGCTGGTACTTCCTCTCCTCGGCCCTGTGGTCCGGTCAGCCACTCCAGAGCTGCCCGTGGCCTCCCCCAGTCCTGAGCTCTGGCAACCAGTGACCTGCTCTCCACCACCACCTCACGTCTTTTCCAGAATGTCTTATGAAATGGAATAAGGCACTGGGATTATCTGACAAAGGCCTCCAAGCAGCAACCATGACAGAAAGGGGACCAGCAGACCTGGAGGATTTCTCCTCAGCACCACGCCTTGGGGACCAGACAAGGAGCTGCCTGTGTTGGCGACACGTCCCTTCACGTGCTGGGTGGTGGTCCCTCATGCAGATGCAGCCTCGCTCTTCACCTCTTTACCCCTGGAGGACACTTGCATGGTCTCCAGCTTGTATCTTTTGCCAAATTTGGGGAGTTTTCAGCAATTATTTCTTGAAACTTTTTTCTTCTGCACGTCCCCCTTCCTCCTCTCCTCCTAGGACTCTGATGACACAAGCATTTCACCTTACTTTATTTCCTCATAGGTCTGTGAAGCTCTGTGCATTTTTCCCCTTTTTTTAAATTGAATTTTTTAATTGAGATAAAATTCACATAACACAAGAGTCACCATGTTAGCCGTTTTCAACTGCACAGTCAGGTGGTTTTGAACATATTCACAATGTTGTGCAATCGCCACCACGATCTAATTCCAGAGCATTTCTATGATCCCCAAAGGAAACCCCACACCTGCCAGTGATCATGCCCCCTCTTCCTCATCCCTTAGCATCCCCAGTCTGCCTCCTATCTCTATGGATTTCCTCTTACAGAGGTTTATAAGTGAAACCATATAATGTAAGGCTTTGTGTCTGAATTCTTTCACTTTGCTGTTTTTCAGTTGCTAAGTTATGTCCAACTCCTTGCAACCCCATGGGCTGCAGCATATAAGGCACTGAGCATCATGTTTTCAAAAATTCACCCATTTTGTAGCCTGTGTGAGTGCACCATTCCTTTTAATGGCTGGATAGTCTTGCATTATTGTATGAATAGACCACACTTAAACATCTAAATATGTATGCACGCAACAAAAGAGCACTTCAATATATAAGGCAAATGCTAATAGCCATAAAAGGGGAAATCAACAGTAACAGTGATCAACAAGGATAGTGGGGGGCTTTAACGGCCACTTACACCAGTGGACCGATCAGGCAGACAGAAACTTAATAAGGCAACATAGCATTGAATGACACATTAGACCACATAGACTTAATGGATAGTCACAGGACAATCCATCCAAAAATAGAATATACTTTCTTCTTAAGTGCACAGGGAATATTCCCCAGGATAGATCACATGCTAGGCCACAAAACAAGTCTTGGTAAATGTAAGAAAATTGAAATCATAGCAAGCATCTTTTCTGACCACAATGCTATGAGATTAGAAATCAAATACAGGAAAAAAAGATGTAAAAACACAAACACATGCAGGCTAAGCAATATGTTACTGAACAACCAATGTGTCACTGATGAAATCAAAGGAGACTAAAAAAACTACCTAGAGACAAAAGACCATAAAAACCATAAACTCAAGGACGTTTCATTTCAATGTATGACAAAATTCACTACAAATTAAAAAAAAAAACAAGAAAAAAAAAAGAATTAAATATATTTATGAAAGCATGTAAAAAAAAATAAAAAAAAAAAAAACACAATGATCCCAAACCTATAGAACTTAGCAAAAGCAATTTCAAGAGGGAAGTTTATAGCAATACAATCTTACCTCAGGAAACAACAAAAGTCTCAAATAAACAACTCAACCTTATACCCAAAGCACCTAGAGAAAGAGGAACAAGCAAAACTCAAAGTTAGTAGAAAGGAAGAAATAATAAAGATCAAAGCAGAAATCAATGAAGCAATAGTAAAGGTCAATGAAATTAAAAGCTGTTTCTTTGAGAAGGTAAAAAAAAAAATGGATAAACTTTTAGCCAAACTCATCAAGAAAAAAAGGGAGAGGGTTCAAATCAATAAAACTAGAAATGAAAAAAGAGAAGTTACAGCTGATACCACAGAAGTACAAAGAATCATAAGAGACCACTACAAGCAAACTGTACACCATAAAATGAAAGCCCAGAGGAAACAGACACATTCTTAGGAAGGTACAAACTTCCAAGACTGAACCAGGAAGGAATAAATACAAACAGACCAATCACAGGTACTGGAGTTGAAATTTTGATTTTAAAAGGTATCATTAGTTGATGAACATGTGAGCAGTTTCCACTTTTTGGCTATTGTGACTAATGCTGCTATGAGCAAGTTGTACAAGTTGTGTGACCTCTGTCTTAATTTCTCTTATCCTCTTCATTTTTCTTGGGTACTTAGGCGTGGAATTGCTGGGTCACATGAAAATTCCACGTGTAACTTTTGAAGGCACTGGTACAGTTCCCCACAGCAGCTGTAGAATGTTACACTTCCACCCATGATGTGTAAGTATTCCGGATCTCCACATCCTCACCAGCACTTGCTATTTCTGTGTTTGATAACAGCCATTCTAGGGGGTGTGAAGTGGTGCCTCATTGTGCTTTTCTTTTCTTCTCATTGTGGTTCTGATTGGGCATCTTTTTATGTATCTGTTGGCTATTTATGTATCTCTTTGGATAAATGTCTATTCAGAGCCTTTGCTCATATTAAAGTTGTGTTATTGGGTTCCATTGTTATAAACGAGACCCCAGATGGTTAACAGATACGTGCTTTGCTAACACTTCATTCCGTTCTGTGTGCTGCCTTTTCCCTTTCTTGAGAACTTCCTTGCCATCAAAAAATGTTAATTTTTATGGAGTCCAGTATATATTCCTTCCTTTGATTGATTATGCTTTTGGTTTTGTGTCTAAGAAATGATTGCCAAATCTGAGGTCACAAAGTCTTATATCTTTATTTCCTTCTAAGAGTTTTGTAGTTTTCCTAATAGCTCTTGCATTGAGGTCTCTGCATTAATTTAGAGGTAGTTTTCATATAGAGTGTGAGGTAGGGCTCTAAATTACCTTTTGCATGTGGCTATACAATTATTCCTCCCCTATCTGATAAGAAGACTGGTCTTTCCCCCCACTGAATGGTCTCAATGTCCTTGTAGAAAATCAGTAGACTGTAACTGTACAGATTATTTCTGGTCTATCAATTTTATTCCAGTGATCTGTGTCTTTACCTTCATGCCAATACCACACTGTCTCAATGGCACTAGCTTGGTTGTAAGTTTTGAAGTTGGGAAGTGTGCATCCCTCAATTTTTAAATTTTTTTAAAAGATTGTTTTGGCTATTTGGCTTCCCTTTCAATGAGTTTCAGGATTAGTGTGTCCATTTCTGCAAAACAGAATATTAGAATTTTGGTGACGATTCCACTGAATCTGTAGATCATCTGGGGGAGTATCGCCTAAGATATTAAGCCTTCCAATCAATGAACACAAGATGTCTTCACATTTATACGGGTCTTTAATGTCTTTCAACACTGTTTTGTGGTTTGGTTAAATTTATTCTTAAGTATTTTATTATTTTTGATGCTGTTGAAGGAATTTTGGGGGGGATTGTCCGTGGCTAGTATATAAGAATGCAACTAATTTTTGTATGTTGATGGCGTATCCTACAACCTTGCTCAGCTTTCCATTTACTCTAATAGATGTTTTTGTGGATTCTTGGGATTTTCTGTATATAAGATCTTGTCATACATGAATGGAGATAGTTTTACTTCTTCTTTTACAGTCTGGATGCCTTTTATCTCTTTCTTGCCTGATTGCCCTGGCTAGAACCTCTAGGATGATGTTCAGTAAAGGTGATGATCTCGCTTTGTTGCCGATGTGAGGGGAAAGCATTCAGTCTTCACCACTGAGCATGACAATAGCCATGCTTGTCTCAGACACGTCCTTAATCAGGTTCTGTCCCAGCTTGTGAAGTGATCTCATCATGGAAGAGAATTGGATTTTATGGTCACTTTAAAATCTCTTTCATCTCTTTTGTCCATATTGGATAATTTTTATTGCTCTATCACCTGGCTCACTCGCGCATTCTCCCATCATGTCCACTCTGCTACTGAGCACATGCAATGACTTTTTTACTTTGCAAATTTTTCTTTCAGCTCTAATATTTTCATATAGTTCTTCTTTATATCTTCTATTTTTTGTCTAGATTTGTATTCTTTCCTTTCACCTCAGTAGTGTTCCCCTTTTCTTCTTGAGTTATTTTTTGCAATACTTGGTTGGAAGTTTTAATCAGACAGTTACGACATCTTGGAATCTTCATGATCTGTTGGTGATCTCTTCCTGCTGCTGCTAAGTCGCTTCAGTCGTGTCCAGCTCTGGGTGACCCCATAGACGGCAGCCCACCAGGCTCCCCCCTCCCTGGGATTCTCCAGGCAAGAACACTGCAGTGGGTTGCCATTTCCTTCTCCAATGCATGAAAGTGAAAAGTGAAAGTGAAGTCGCTCAGTCGTGTCTGACTCTTAGCAACCCCATGGACTGCAGCCTACCAGCCTCCTCCATCCATGGGATTTTCCAGGCAAGAGTACTGGAGTGGGGTGCCATGGCCTTCTCCAGGTCTCTTCTTAGGCAAGCTGAAATTTTCCTGGTTCTTCGTATGCCAAGTAATTCTGGATTGCATCTTGGACATTTAGAACACTATGTTATGAGACTCTGGGTCTTGCTTAAATCCTGTACAGAATGTCTATAATTTCGTTATAGCAGGCAATGGGTGCAGCTGGGTCCAGCTCACAAGAATCCACCAGCTTTCTGTAGGTCATCGTTTTAATATCAGTTCTGTTTTCAGTCTTTGCAGTGACCTATCCTGTGTGTGCACCACCCAGTGGCCAATCCGGGACCTGAGAGGCAGTCAATTAGTCAGTTCAGTGGCTCAGTCGTGTCCAACTCTTTGCGACCCCATGGACTGCAGCACGCCAGGCTTCCCTGTCCATCACCTACTCCTGCAGTTTGCTCAAACTCATGTCCATTGAGTCGGTGATGCCATCCAGCCAGCTCATCCTCTGTCATCCCCTTCTCCTCCTGCCTGCAATCTTTCCCAGCATCAGGGTCTTTTCCAATGAGTCGGTTCTTCACATCAGGTGGCCAAAGTACTGAAGTTTCAGCTTCAGCATCAGTCCTTCCAATGAATATTCAGGACTGACTTCCTTTAGGATGGACTGGTTTGATCTCCTTGCAGTCCAAGGGACTCTCAAGAGTCTCCAACACCACAGTTCACAAGCGTCCATGCTTCGGTGCTCAGCTTTCTTTATGGTCCAGCTCTCACATCCATACAAACTGGAAAGCTTTGACTATACAGATAGCTTTGACTATATAACTTTGACTATATAGATCTTTGTCAGCAAAGTAACTGGTCTGCTTTTGAACATGCTGTCTAGGTTTGTCATAGCTTTCCTTCCAAGGAGCAAGTGTCTTTTAATTTCATGGCTGTGGTCACTGTCTGCAGTGATTTTGGGCCCAAGAAAATAAAGTCTGTCACTGTTTCCATTGTCTCCCTATCTGTTTGCCATGAAGTGATGGGATCAGATACCATGATCTTTGTTTTTTGAGTGTTGAGTTTTAAGCCAGCGTTTTCACTGTCCATCTCAGCTACCACCATTACCATTCTCAGCCGCCCACCGCTTGATGTAGATCAGCTCCACATACATGCAGTTCAGGGGTGAGCCGGGCGTTCAGAAAGAGTGTCATGGTGTCAGGATCTAAGTTCCTTCCTCTTCATGATGTCTCTGGGCTTTCCTGGTTCCCTGAGGTCCCAGGCATGGGCAAACACTTGGAGCTTTCTAATTTCATTGTGAACCTTTGTTTGTAGCTGTCTGCACCTAGAACAACCTCAGTTGTCATGAGAAGTTGAATTTCAATTCCCTGGTCTGGGAAACAGAAGCCCATCAGGTATTCAAACAGAAGGAATTGAATGCAAGGTGCTGGTCAGAGTGTTGGAAGGGTTATAGGAGCTGGGAGAAGGAGGTGATGCTTGGGATCAGAGGCTGGACTGAGTCCCGAGTCTGTGCACACAGTGGCGATGCCGTCACAGCCAGCTCTGGGTCCACCAAAGAAGCGCCGCCTTGACGTGTGCAAACCACTGCTGAGGCTGTCTCTGCCGTCACCTCGGGTGCCAGAGACGCCAAGTGAAACCAGGATAGCAGAGAGTTTGCTTCTCCACCCCCCCACCCCCACATCTCCCACTGCTGGAGCCTACCTGGAGGCCTCCTGGCTTGGGAACCTGAGATGTGTCCCCATCACACAAAGCAGGAGCGGGACTGGGAGCAAAACAGCAAGCGCCCAGCACAGCGGCAATAAACTATCAAAGCACTCCATTTCCTGGCTTCCCCATGTTTGGAGCAACAAAGCCACGTGCCACAGCTACTGAGTCTGTGCTCTAGAGCCCAGTTTTGGCGACTCCTGAGCCCACGTGCCACAGCTACTGAGTCTGTGCTCTAGAGCCCAGTTTTGGCGACTCCTGAGCCCACGTGCCACAACGACCACTGCTAAACCACTACTGAAAGTCTCACACCCTAGACCCCATGCTCTGCACAAGAGAAGCCACCCGATGGGAAGCCTGTGCACTACACCTGGAGAGTAGCCCCCGCTCTCTGCAACTAGAGAGAAGCCTGCACAGCAATAAGGAAGGACCCAGCACAGACAGAAATAAATAAATTTCAAAAGGGTACAGGCTGTTTGTCTACATCCTATTTCCTTCCTTTCCTCTTCTTTTTGCTTTCTGCCTGGAATCAGAATGCGATGGCTGGAGCTCCAGCAGTCATTTTGTGCCAGGAGGAGATCTTGAAGAGGTAAGTCATTCTCTAGGGATAGTGAAACAAAAGATGGTGCTTGGGTCCCTGATGACCATGGAGCTGCCTACTGCCCCTGATTTTTCTTCCCTCTGGACTTTCATATGGGAGAGGTGAAACCTGTCTCTTGTGGAGCTATTGACGTGGGTTTCTCTCTTATGTCGCTAAGCAAAATCCTAACTGGTGTCTTGACTTTCATTATCAAGTAAAAAACTGAGACACAACTGCCCTGTCTGTAAAGTGGGGGCGGCATATGTCCACTTAGTTCTTTTATTGGGAAGAAGCATTGCTGGTGGCCAGCCATGCTTTGTTCGTGGCTTGTGAATGCCAGTTCCTCTGGGAAAGGGAGGGGTGTGCATGCAGGAAAGCTGGCTATTTTCTGCTTGAGAATCAAAACTTGAGACTTTGTGGCTTTCACAGGGAGAATGTGAATTAATGATTGGGTTTGGGGGGTGCAGCTTGGAGCCTTGTATGGGGCATGGTGCTGTTAAGATATGAAACCTGTGCCCAGAGTTTAGTGGGAAGCCTCGTGTGAGCAGGTGATTACCCAGCAGTGACAGGATAGTGGGTGGGGTGCATGGGATTGTTGGCCCACGTCCTCCAGGCTGAGGAAGGGTCTGTGATTTCCTGGAGGTGAGACCTGAAGAAGGTCAGAGCCAGCCTGAACAGTGGAACCTGGAATGGACTGGCAGGGGGCCTGGCATGTGCAAAGACTTGATAAGAGGAAAAAGTTCCAAAACATTCAAATTAGGGGCTTAACTCCCTTATATGTGAGTGAGTTCCCCGTGCTTGGAGGCATTCAAGTGAAAGCTGATATCCAACGAGAAGGGAGTGGGAGGAGCCACAGGTGCTCTGAGGATTTGGGGGTGGTGGGAGGACAGAGCTGCCCTGGATGGGAGGGACTCAGGGGAGCCTCAGGGGGAGCCTCAGTGGTGGCCACTGGGAAGGAGCCATGCAGGGGAGGAGGTGGGCTGAGGGTCAGGGCTCAGCTGAGAAGTGCCGCCCATCAAGTCCACTCCTGGCAGGGCCCAAGCCAGTGGGAAGTGGGTAGAGGCAGATTTCTGGGGGTCTCCACTCCTAGAGGTGGGGAGGTCTCCAGGAAACACAGAGGATGAGGTCTATCTGGCCTGCAGAGATCTGTCAAGCTGGGGTGCCTTTTACCTCCAAGTGATGTACAGAGAGGTCCCCAAGTGGCCAGTGAAGTCTGGGGCTGCTTGTCGGCAAACCTGCTGCTGGTGGAAGGGGCCCTGGCCCCCAGCCCCCCAGCTGCACCAGCATTTCTGCTGTTAGCGCCTGAAGGTGGGAGCCGTGGTGGGTCTACTCTCTGCTCTGGACCCAGCTGTGGCCAGCCTGGGGGCAGTGCCTGACCACAAGTGAGACCCCGACATTCACCAGTAACTCACCCGAGGCCTCCACTCTCCCCATCGCCCCAGGGGATCTGCTTTCTGAGGCTTGAAGGGGGACGAGCCCCTTCTTCCAGGGTGGTGTTGAGGATTGAATGAGAAGTGCATGTAAGGAAAAGACCCTCAGGCCCCCGTGTCTTGCCCATAAAATGAGGACAGGATCATTTTATGGGCCAAGGCCAAGGGCACACCGTAACATCCAAAACCGCAGAACTGGGGCCTGGCCCAGATTCCAGGGCAGCTGGGCTGGAGTGAGCCCCAGGGAGCGAGGCCAGGCTGCCACCTCAGCTGTCCAGTGGGGCCAAGCCTCCAGACCAGCTGTTTCCTGCATTAGCCGCCCCTTCCAGGAGGGCCTCCAGCTCTTGAAAAATGGGAGAGGAGGGGTTCTGGGAGCCTTCTAGGCACTCAGTGTGGTCTCAGGGGTGTGGGTGCCCCACAGTGAAGATCTTGGACCATGTCCTCCTCAGCCAGGGCCCAGAGCCCAGGTTCCTGCAATTACATTGCCTTCTGACCTCCTGGCCCTGACCTCCCTGCCTGGCCAGGCCAGGTCAGCACTGGAGGCAGCTGCGTGGAGGCAGGGAAGCAGCCAGTGCTGCAAGGCCGCGCTAAAGATGAGCACTGGCCACAGCCCTGCTGTTCGTGCCTCAGCGGCTGAGAGCCTGGGCAGGTTCCTCTGGGGGTGGTGGTCCCTGTCAAAGCTTGGGGTGAGGACGAGGCTACATGCAGGAGCGGGGGAGGGGGGGGCGGAGGGCAGCATCCTGAGCGGCCCCAAGGTCCCAACCCTGGTGTGCCCGCCGAGATCATCAACTCCCCTGGAATGTGGGCCAGGCCCATGGATCTGATGGGGTTTCACGTCTGACTTCAAGAAATGGGGTGCACCTATCTGGGCTTGATTTCATCAAAGCTCCTCCTGAAGAGAGGGCATCTACGGGAGGGATGTTCTGTGTAACTGGCTCTGGAGATGGAGGACCATGTGGCCAGGGTGGAGAGTGAGCCACAACCCATGAGCTCAGAAGAGGACCCTGCATTCAAGGGGGACCACATTCTGGCTGCCTGAGACTCTGAGCCCAGGACTGTGTGGACTTCTCATCACTGAGATGGAGATGATGAAGATATGAGCTGTGGTTTTCCCAGTAGTCATGCATGAATGTGAGAGTTGGACCACAGAGAAAGCTGAGCGCCAAAGAATTGATGGTTTCAAACTGTGGCTGGAGGAGACTCTTGAGAATCCCTTGGACTGCAAGGAGATCAAACCAGTCCATCCTAAAGGAAATCAGCCCTGAATATTCATGGAAAAGACTGATGCTGAAGTTCCAGTACTTTGATGCACCCGACTCACTGGAAAAGACCCTGATGTTGGGAAAGGTTGAAGGCAGGAGAAGGGGATGACAGAGTATGATGGTTGGATGGCATCACTGACTGAATGGACATCAGTTTGAGCAAGCTCCGGGAGATGGTGAAGGACAGGGAAGCCTGGTGTGCTGCAGTCCACGGGGTCACAAAGAGTCAGACACGACTTAGCACCAACAACATTTTCTGAGGCAGTGCAGGCAACAAACACATAACTAAACAGGACCTGGAAGCCCCTTGTTTACATGAAGTCCCACTCACCCATTCCCGAAGGAGTCACCCCAGGGCCCTGCTCATTTCCAGGCCACCCCAACCCCCACCCAGCCCAAGCTCTGTGGACTGAATTTTCAGAACTGCCCAATTCTTGGAGCCCTCTCCCACCCCCAGGGCAGGCCTGCACCGGGAGGAGACTTCTGGGAAAAGCAGGTTTTGGCAGGGGCGTCTGGCCACCTATCACCTGGGCTGCAGAGGAAGTGACCTCAAGCTGGGCTTCAATGCAGGTGGTAAAAGAACGGATGCATATTTTCCCAAGGCTTCTCTGTGGGTGACTTTGTAGAGAACTGTTTTGAAAAGAGCATTTTTGTTTTTGTTTTTAAATAGAATTTTTAAAAAATAAGAAGTAAAGGAAATGTATAGGAGATTAGAAAGAATTTTTAAAAATCAGACCACATCCAGTTCCTAGAGAAATCAACGTGGAAACTTAACGTGAACCTCATGCCAGTGTTTTCTGGGTTCACACAAATCACCCCCACACATGCCTCCACTCACACGGACCTAGGTTCACAGTGAGATCCCACCACAGTGTGTGATACACGACCTTGTATCTTCTCTTTCTGTGAACGCAGAGAGAAGCCTGGACAGATTCCCAGAGCCCTAAGTGTCAACACACACCATGGTTTTCTGGCTTCTGGCCTCTGCTTATGTGGGAAGGAGCATCTCCAGGTCTGTGTGGTGAACGGCCCTGGACCTCTGCGTGTCCACACCTCCGAAGCCACACCACCGTCTCCTGGAGCTAAAAGCCTGGATTTCTGTGCCAAGGACAAAACCTCTTTTTAACCTCTGGTGGGATGGTTTCCCCATTCCTCTGGGAAGCAATTTTCCCAACCAATGACGAGGAAGCAGTCTTTCCTTTTTCCTTGTGTAAGTTGGTTCAGTAGGAAGTTGGGACAATGTTTCCTAGAGTTACATTACTGGCCTCTGTATGTTTGTATCTCCTCTTTCTCTCATTCCACTTTGCTTACTGCCAGATTTTCTGAGTATGTTTCATCCCTTTCAAACTTTCTGAGCGTTCCATCCTGCTAGGCTGGGCATCAGGGTCAGGAGGCAGGAGCAATGGGAGCCCTCTGCTGCTGAGCAGAGTCCCGGCATCCCTTCTCCTCACTGCGGGGTGGGAGTGGCTGCTGTGTTCTGTGAGGATGCAGAAAGCAGGTTCCAGAAAGTAACTTCAAGTCTCCAGAAGATTTTCAGAGAGCCAGGCCTCCTTGATGTGTTCAGTTCAATTCAGTACAGTTGCTCAGTCATGTCCAACTCTTTGCGACCCCATGGACTGCAGCATGCGAGGCTTCCCTGTCCATCACCAACTCCTGGAGCTTGCTCAAAGTCATGTCCATTGAGTCAATGATGTCATCCAACCATCTCATCCTCTGTCGTCCCTTCTCCTCCTGACTTCAGTCTTTCCCAGCACCAGGGTCTTTTCAAATGAATCAGTTCTTCGCATCAGGTGGCCAAAGTATTGGAGCTTCAGCTTCAGCATCAGTCCTTCCAATGAATATTCAGGACTGGTTGCCTTTAGGATGGACTGGTTGGATCTCCTTGCCGTCCAAGGGACTCTAAAGAGTCTTCTCCAGCACCACATCTCTCTCGATGTGTGGAGAGAGAAGTGACATGTCCCAGAGCTGATATGATGGAACAGAAGCCAAAATGGTGTGTGGGTGGGGGGGGGGGTCCTGCTGGCCTCAGTTCTCTCATCTGTGAAATGGGACTCTTGACTTTCTTTCCCCGCCAGCTCTCAGGCCTTTCTTCTCGCCAGCCAGCTAGGGTCACTTCTCACCAGCTTGGGGGCTCCCCTGCACCCCTCTAACCCACCTTCACCACCACAGCTGAAGGATCCCTTTAAAGCAAACCCCCCCCCAAGTTTGGATATCAAGCCCAATTTCTGAGAAGCCATGGGCTTCTCTGGAGGCTCAGAGGGTAAAGGGAGACCCAGGTTTGATCTCTGGGTCGGGAAGATCCCCTGGAGAAGGAAATGGCACCCCACTCCCGTGTTCTTGCCTGGAGAATCCCATGGACCGAGGAGCCTGGCGGGCTACAGTCCACGGGGTGGCAAAGCGTCGGGCACGACTGAGAGACTTCACTCTCACTTTGTCGTGCCTCTCGGACAGTTTCTCGCGGGCACGCTCTCCCCTTCGCTGAGAACACTCCTCGTCTTCTCCTGGCTAAGCCCCTGACCCAGATGCCCCGCCCTCTAAGAACTTGCCCTGACGCCCCCGTCCGCTCCTCTCCAGCCCGCGCCTCACGGCATGGTTGGGGTCTGTACCTGCCCCTCCTGGAGGGAAGCCGGCAGCCACGGTTCTGTGATGGGTTGGTGTAGACCCCGAGGTCCACACTGCTGTGTAGACGCTGAGGCCCTGAGGGTGCCTGGCCCAGAGCGGGCGCTCAGTGGGTGGTTATTCAGTGCGAGTGTGGATGAACGAGAGCTGGGGGTCAGCTCACCCCACTCCTTCCTGGGATTACTAGTTCAGCAGAGTTTGGCTTCTTCTTTTTCTGACTGACAGGTGAACTGGCGGCTCATGTTCAAAAGATCTGGACTTCCCGATGGGTTTCAGGGAAGGGCTTTTAAAGGTAAGCTGAGGAAGTGGGTCCTGGGGTGTGTGATCAGCTTGTGCACAATTCTCTGACTGGTTGATGAAGAGGTAACCAGGTGGTTACTTGGGAATCTCAGCCATCACCTTCAGGTTCCAAACAGTCTGGGGTCTGCAGGCTGGCTGGCAGCCTGCAATGCAATTCACGTCTTTCCCCTGGAGGGGTTTCAGCATCTGCAGAACAGCCCAAGGACACAGTTCAGGATGTTGCCTGCGGCCCTGACAGAGGGACAAAACGTCCTAGATTTTGCTTTCACAGCTAAACTTTTTTTTTTTTTTTTGTCTTGCTTGACTCTGTTCCTTTGTTGCAGTATCTTCTCACCATTTGATTGACTTTGCTCTTTGGAACTCGAGGAAGGCCTAGGCGGCTAAAGGTTTTCTACAAACAGGAGTGGGGGGGGGAGGCTCTGTTCTTGGGAAGGCCTCCTGGGGTCCTGCTCGGTTTCAGCTCGGAGTCCAGCATCCCCTCCACACCTCGGGCTGGCCTGTGGGTCAGGACCCTGAAGCTCCCCGAGAAGGCAGAGGCTGCACTGAGGGGACCCCAAGTTAGAAAGTGGGCAGGGAAGGCTCACAGGGGCTCTGCGTCAGCCGCCACTGAGCCAGGTCTCAGGGATGGGACTGGGTGGGTGTGTTTTGCTGGGGGGATGGGAGGAAAGAGATACCACTGGAGCTCAGAGATGGATGGAGTGCGCCACAGGGCACCTGGGAATACAGCCCAGCCTTAGCAGGGGATGGGGCAACACAGGGTCAGGTGAATTAAGAGGCCTGAGCTTCTCTCGATTTGCTATGGGTACTGGGGCCCTGCCCAGAGCTCTGGGCCTGGCAGGTGCCCCCTGTACATTTGAGGGCAGCAGCGTCTCCTGGAACCCCTCGCCTCCTAGGAAGTAAGGAAGACCCAGATGCAAACCTCAGCCTCAAGGGGCTAGTCTGGGAGACAGCTGGGCCACCAAAGACAGTGTCTGGACTGTTCTGACTCTGATGAGGTGTGTGCAACATCTCATCACTGGCTAAACCTGGTGTTTATCATGATGGTCAGAGTTATGTGTTGTCTTGACCAGGCTATAGATTCTAGCTGTTCAGTCAAATGCAAATCTTGATTTTGCTGTGAAGGTATTTGCAGATGTGGTTAAAGTCCAGTCAGTTCAGTTCAGTTGCTCAGTCGTGTCCAACTCTTTGCAGCCCCATGGACTGCAGCACACCAGGCCTCCCTGTCCATCACAAGTTCCCAGAGCCTACTCAAACTCATGTCTATTGAGTTGGTGATGCCATCCAACCATCTCATCCTCTGTCATCCCTTTTCCTCCTGCCTTTCATCTTTCCCAGCATCAGGGTCTTTTCCAATGACTCAGCTCCTCACATCAGGTGGCCAAAGTATTGGAGTTTCAGCTTCAGCATCAGTCCTTCCAATGAATATTCAGGACTGCTCTCCTTTACGATGGACTGGTTGGATCTCCTTGCAGTCCAAGGGACTCTCCAGAGTCTTCTCCAACACCACAGTTCAAAAGCACCAATTCTTTGGTGCTCAGCTTTGTTTATAGTCCAGCTCTCACAACCAGACATGACCACTGGAAAAACCATAGCCTTGACTAGATGGACCAAAGTCCACAGTCAGCTGACTTTAAATAAAGGAGATTATCTTATCCCGTCCTCTGGGTGGCTGACCTAGTTCCCTGCAGAGGGAGGAACCCACTGAGGCCTCAGCCTCACCTTGGTTTGCAGTCCCAGCCTGCTCTTCCCAACCACCTGCCCCACGGATCTCCAACTTGCCTAGGCAGACCCCAAATCAAGTAAACCGATTCCTCGAAAAAAATCCCTACGATTAACCTCCTGCTGGGTCCACTTCCCCAGTGGGTAGATTGATCTGGTGGTCATGATCCAGTGATGAGAACTGCACTTTAAAAATATGCCTTCCTTCCACAAGGGTTTGCGGAGTGCCCACTAAGTGTGGTCTCTGGAAGGACTCAGGGTCCGGCAGTAGGGAGGGGAGCAGGACCACCTTGGAGAGAGCTGGGCACAAAGGGCCGGGTGTGCGGGCCACCAGCCTCCAAGGGCCTTGCAGTCTTGGCTGAGTGATGAGTGCTGACATGCATTCTAAGTGATGAGTGCTAACCTACATATGAAGTCGCTTCAGTCGTGTCCAACTCTCTGTGACCCCACGGACTGTAGCCCACCAGGCTCCCCTGTCCATGGGATTCTCCAGGCAAGAATACTAGAGTGGGTTGCCATGCCCTCCTCCAGGGGATCTTCCTGAGACAGAGATCAAACCCATGTCTCTTGCATCTCTTGCATTGGCAGATGGGTTCTTTACCACCAGTGCGCCCTGGAAAGCCCTACGGGCACTACACATCTGACCAAACCTTGCCCTGGTCTGTGGGGCAGCCTGTTTGATGGGCAGTGACCTCCCTCCCTGCTCTGTTCACCCCTTGACCTCCTGTCTCGAGGAAGGTACTTTTCCCCCACCCCCGGCCACCAAGCCTTCCTGGCCTGGCATCACACCCAAACTTTTCCCGTGGGGCCTCAGTCGTCCTCGAGGAAACCCACTGAGAGAAACAGCCGTGTTGCACCAAAAACCTGCTAGACCTTGGGTGAGTTTCTACCCTTTCTGTGCCTCGGTTTCCTCATCAATAAAATAAAGACAATTGCAGTATCTACCTTGTGGGTGAGAGGATTAACTGGAGTGATATATCCAAAGACTGATCTGGTGATTAGAACTTGGTGGGTGCTCATAAATATGTATACTGACGTCAGGACAGCGGCCTCACCTCCTCATCAGCATGACGGCCAGGGCCACCACCATCATTATCAGCACCATCAGCACCATCATCCTGACTGCAGCCACCATCTTCCTCACCATCATCGCCATTGCCATCATCATTATCATCATCATCACCATAATAGTCAGTTCAGCTCAGTTCAGTCGCTCAGTCGTGTCCGACTCTTTGCAGCCCCATGGACTGCAGCATGCCGGTCCTCCCTGTCCATCACCAGCTGCCAGAACTTGCTCAAACTCATGTCCATGGAGTCAGTGATGCCATCCAACCATCTCATCCTCTGTTGTCCCCGTCTCCTCCCGCCTTCATTCTTTCCCAGCATCAGGGTCTTTTCAAATGAGTCAGTTCTTTTCATCAGGTGGCCAAAATACTGGAGTTTCAGCTTCAGCATCAGTCTTTCCAATGAAAATTCAGGACTGATCTTTAGGATGGACTGGTTGGATCTCCTTGCAGTCCAAGGGACTCTCAAGAGTCTTCTCTAACACCACAGTTCAAAAGCAACAAAACAGATGCAATTACTAGCTGTCAATATCCATTGCACACTTGAGAAAAGGCAGCCCAGGAGGTCAGGTGACCTGCCGAGGTTAGGAGATGGGGAGATGGGACCAGTCTGCCCTGCTGCTTCCTCCAGTCCTCTGCCTTCTCTCCAGGCTTTACATCACTGGCACCAGGAAGAACCCCCAGGAGGGGAGCCCCCTCCCCACTAGTCACCCTTTGTTCTTCAGAAAAGGCTAGGCTGGCAGAGCCTCTGGGTGAGGATGGGTAAGAGGGGGTGGGGAAAGCTGAGATGAAGGTCTGGCTTCTGGCTCCTAAGCTGGAGCTGCCACTGCAGAGAAGATGCTAAGAGGGTTCCTGGAGCCAGGGTCCTCCACACACCTTCCCTCATCCTTGCCCTGCTAACCGGCCGTTGAAGGGATTGGAAGACTCCCACAGGGTGACTAGGTTCAGAAGCCAACAGGGGTCAGAGGGGGTGGGGGAGAGAAAGATCCCCCTCCCAGGGGCAGAAGCAGCTCCAAAAGTGTTTCCAGATGGTAGGACGCTGGGCACCGCCCCTCCCAGGTTGTCACCCTCTCTCTCTCTGCCTTTCTCTCCTCCCCATCCATCTCCTAAGGTCCTCCTCTTTGCCTTCCCTTCCTCTTCTCCTTCCTTCCCTCACTGCTCCTCCAGTCCTGTTTCCACTTTTTGCCACACTTCTCGATTCAGCAAGCATGGATGCAGTCTCTGACCCTGAGCTGGGTGGGGCTTGGGGAAGGGGAACACGACCTGGCCAGTGAGTGCTTTCTCTAACTCCCTCCGTGTAAGACCCTCTGCCTGCCCTGCACAGATCCCTGCCTCCTCATTCCCCCTAGCTCAGAGCACCCCACAAACACGTCCAGGGTGAGGCGCACGGTGACAGGCATCGGAGGAGGAGCTGACCGGCTGGCTAGCATTGCAACCGTCATGAGTCACTGCGGAACCTCCCGTGAAGGCGTGACCACAGCAAGGACCCACCTGGTCCAGAGCAGATGGGCGCAGAGCTCCCTCCTGCCAACCCCACGAGGGGAGGAGGAAAGACAAAGCAACAAGCATGAGACCTCTGTGCCCCCTCACACCCCGCGCCCTCGCACCTAACTTCAGCGCCCCCGGACGGTGCCAGGCGCGGAGTTGGCGAGCGCTTTCAGCACCACGGACAGCGCCACGGGGGCGGTCGCCAGGGCGGCGGGAGGCGCCCAGCTCCGCAGCGCTGCTAAACCTTGTTTTTTTTAATATATATAAAAATTTTCTAGGCTGTTTTACCTGACATCATGCTCCATCCTTGAAGAAGCAGATAAATTCTCCCTCTACAGAAAAGAGAAACAGAACAAAACCTCACAAATTTCATCTCTGGCAGGGTACCACTCGGTTGAACACTCCATCCACATGACGCAATATCATTAGTCAACTTGGCTTTGTGTGTTCCAGAGAAGCGCGTGTCCTATGGGCTGAGTTTTGGGGGTCACGTCGTCACTACGCCGCTTGCCGCCGCTCCGAGCGCGCCTCCATATCTTGGGGCTCCTTGGGAGAGCCCGCTCCCCCGCCGCACTTTCTCGCGCCGGGTCGATCCCCTGCCGCCCTTGGCGCCTGCGGGACGCCTGGAGAGCTGCTGGCACCAGGGGCCGGGGAGAGGCCCTGCTGGCGGGGCTGCGGGCTCCGGTGCGGGCGGCACCGCCGCTGTCCAGCGCGCTGGTGCTGCTCTGCGCCTAGAGAACTAAGCTGCGCGCGCGCGCGCGCCTCAGGCGTCTTCCCGGTGAGCCGGTTCCTGGGCCACCGGCTGCCGGCGGCGCTGGACTTGCTCCTCCTGCTGCTCGGCGGGCTGCGCCGGCGGTCGCCGGTGGAGGCTGGCGCGTGCCAGGCCGTCGGCCTCCTGGACGCTTTCTTGGCCTTCAAGGCGGCGCTGACCGTGGTGGCCCTGAGCGCGGACCAGGGCCCGGCAGTGGGTTTCCCGCTGCGTAACGCCCTTCGCCCGGCTCCTGCTGCTGGTCCGCGCGTGGGGACTGCCGCTGGCCTTCGCGCTCCTCGCGCGCTCCCCCTGCTCGTGGCGGGGCTCCTGGAACCTTCGCGTCCTGCTCGCGGCGCCTGCCGTCTGTGTCCCAACGCCGGCGGCGCTTCGCTTCCTCGGCCTCCACGCCACCGGCTTCACCCGCCGCTTGTTCGCGGAGCTCAGTCCGGCTTCCATCAAGGTGGTGCTGCGGGTGGTGTGTGGCCACTTCCCCCGGAGCGACGTCCTCGCCGCGTAGGTGAGGTGCAGAGAACCGTGCTTCCCTCCTGGTCTGGAGGGCGACATCCGAACTGCTGTTACTCCCTTGGTGGGTGGCCCAGAGGAGCCTGCGGGCGCCCTCATTGGCTCAGGCGTTGCAGAACCGGCCTCCCCTGCCCACTGCTCATGCGTTTCCACATTGGCTTGTTTGTACGCTCCATGCACCCACACACCTAAAGTCTTCTCAGCAATGACCCTGTGAAGTATGTGTCTGAGGTTGAGAGGAGCTTTTGTGCCAAGCTCTGAAAAGACCCCGGTGCTGAGAAAGATTGAAAGTGGGAGGAGAAGGGGCCGACAGAGGATGAGATGGTTGGACGGTATCACTGACTCGATGGACATGAGTTTGAGCAAACTCCGGGAGTTGGTGATGGACAGGAAATCCTGGCATGTTGCAGTCCATGGGGTCGCAAAGAGTCGGACACGACTGAGCGACTGAACTGAACTGAGGTCTGTGAGGAGGGAGCGTAGAGGGTATCGGGGAGGGGGTGCCTTCCTTCTGTCCGGATGTGGGGCGTCACCACACCCCTCCTCGGAGTGGATCTGAACAGGCCCCATTTCTGCCCTGCCGAGCTGGTTTCCTGACCGGGGGCTCAAGTCTCGGGCTCTGTCTGCTCACTCCTTGGCATGCCTGCACTCACTGACTCGCCAGCTGGGGTCACTGCCAGGGGCCACCTCCCCCTTCCCACGCATGGAGCTCCCACAGCCCCTGCCCCACGCCGCCCCCTCCCCACGCCCCTGACGGTTCAGGAGGCTCCTCCTCACCAAGGGGTCAGTCTGCTCCTCCCTCAGGGACCTTGACCTTGGTTCCCTCTGGGCGGAAGGAAGAGTGTGGGATGGGGGGCAGGCAGGGAGGGGCTTAGAGGGGGAAGGGGGAAACAACGACCACCCCCTCCTTTCTGCCCCCCACCCCCTGCAAGCCTCCATTACTCCACCTTTACAAAAGAAGCCCAGCTCCCTGTCGGGCTCTTCTCTCTAGTCCTGTCGCTGACCCTGCCCTCTTGTTGCCCTGCAGCATGTGTGTGTGTGTTTGCATGTGTGTGTGTGTGTGTGTGTGAGCTGCCTCCATGAGCAGAAGTGGGGCCTCCAGGGGAAGGTGCTGGGATGCTATAGGAAGATGAGCATCACCCGCTTTGCCCCACATGTTGTGGGTCTAGGATTAGTTGGGCCCTGGCTGTCAAGCCCCTGACCTGGGAGTTCCTGGGGTGAGGGAGAAGGGGACCCTCTGGGTCATCAGCCTCTGAGGTCTTCCAGATGGGCCCCGAAGGGAAGCCGGCATTCACAGCCCCTCCTCCATGCCTGAGGCACTAGCCACATCTCTGCTCTTGACGAAGGCAGTGGGGCTGGGATGTCGCCAGCCCCACGCAGGGAGACTGACCCAGGTACGGGCAGGTACGGAGCCTGTCTGAGCAAGATGAGCTGTTTCTCATCCTGAGAAGTTTTCAAACTCAGCGAGGCAGACTGGGGGCAGCCCCGGCCTGAGACTCAGCATGCCCTGGTCGCAGGCTTCGGGGAACAGGGGTGGATGGCTGGGCTGGGACCTCAGGACCCTTCCAGGTGGGTGAGTGGTCTCTGCTCCTCCTCCCAGACCGTTCCCTGCAGACCCCGGCCTGAAGCTTGTAGGACACTGGGGAAGAGACGTGTTTGGGGCCAGCTGGGGACCACGCTCGCAGTCTCCTGACAAGGGTTGTGTGGGTCTGCGTTCTTGGGCTTCTTACTCTGAGACCAGGGCCCTGCTGTGGTCAGACCCCCTGAGTGGTCCTCCTGGCCCCCTGGGAGAACTGGGTCCCAGGGGGCTGGGTCCCCCTTGGCCCAGACCGCTGCCGCAGGGGAGAGAGCCGGTCAGGATGTGGGTCCCGGCTCCTGGCTTTGTTCACACGTCGTTCTCCTGGGATCTCCCACAAGGCCAGCCCGTCTGTCCAGGCTGACCGTCTCCTCAGACCGTTCCGTTTGCAAGGCGTTGTTGGAGGAGGTAGGCGTTCTCCACAAGCCGGGGGCCGCCGAGCTGCTGCGGCAGGCAGTAGGCTGTCTCCTCCCTGTCAAGCTCCCGGTGAGGGTCCGTGCTCAGGGCTGAGGCTCGGGGCTCTTGGCTCAGGGGTGTGGCGTGGCTTTCTCCTGGACCCCGGGCACTGTGCTTCCCCACAGGAAGCCTGGCGAGGACTCTAGTCTGAGGTGACTGCATGGGAGCCTCTGTGGATGAAGGAAGGCTTCTCTGTGGGTCAGCACTTTATCTGACCCGGGATCATCTCTGTGCGTGCACACGTGTGTGTCTGTGTGTGTGTGTGTGTGTGCTTCCCTGGGGGCTCCGCTGGTGAAGAATCTGCCTGCAATGTGGGAGACCCAGACCCAATGTAGGATCTTCCTGGTGAGGAAGATGCCCTGGAGGAGGGCACGGCAACCCACTCCTGTGTTCTCAGCCCTCCCTCGTGTCTCGGACAGGAAAGAATCCGCCTGCAGTGCGGGAAACCTGGGTTCGATCCCTGGGTTGAGAAGATCCCCTAGACGAGGGCATGGCAACCCAGTCCAGTACTCTTGCCTGGAGAATCCCCACAGACAAGAGGAGCCTGGCGGGCTACAGCCCATGGGGTCGCAGAGTCGGACAGGACTGAGCAACTAAGCACGTGCCTGAGTTTCCACAGCTGGAGTTGGCAGCTCTTTCCAGACAGTAAGCTGTGCTGCTCCCAGACTCAGGGCCTCAAGGCCGCTCCCTGGACACCCGTGCTGGGGCCCAGAGCCACTCACCCAGCCACTGTCCCATCTGCCAGCTGCACTCCTCTGTGGTTCTAGAACCTTCCAAACCTCGAGAGCACAGGTGTGTGTGTCTGAAGGTGGTCACCACTGCCAGACCACCCGCCAGGTGGCCCAGCAGGCCAGCAGAGCTCATGTTCTTTGTCACCATCAGTTCTTAACCTTCAGCATCGTTGGCGCCCACTGCGACCTCCTGGGCAGGTGCCCGAGTTCCGAGAAGCAGTCAACCTCCTCTGTGGACCTCCCGCTCTGCCCACAGCCCCCCGAGGTCCTGGCTGCGTGCCCACCTGGCTGCTGCGGAGGAGACCCCCGCGCCCAGTGCCCACCCAGAGTCTCAGGGTCTCTGGACACAGACTGAGGGCCCAGCCAGGTCTCTGTGGAGCCCAGCAGACCATTGCTCGGGACCCGAAACAGCCGCTCGGCTTGGGGCAGAGGTCGTGGAGGGCAGCAGCTGCGGAGTGGAGGCGATGACGGGGGCTGGGCTCACGGCTGCAGGGCAGCCCCGGGGCAGCAGCTTGCCCTGTCTGAGCCTCAGTTTCCCCACCTCCTTTCAGAGGCTGTCGCGATGCTTTCAAGGTGGTGGGTTGGCGGGCACCCTCTGCGGTACCCAGTGAGCAGCAGGTCTCCTGTAAAGTGAGAGCTGTCGTTACAGGTAAGGTGGCACCCTCGCTCCGGGTCTGCTGGGGCGGCCCAGACGAGCCGCCTGGGGTTTCCAGCTTGGTTATTAACATCGCCCAGGGGCAGAGCTAATTCCGTGGAGAGTCTAGTTTGGGGCTCCCACACCTCACGTTGGGGTGAGAGGCTGCAGCAAGGGCAGGGGTGTCTTGTCGTCTGGGACAACAGACTTCCCTGGGAAGTCTTGTCGTCTGCTCCCTGTGTCCCCATTGTATTCCTTGTGATGCGTGGGGGCTGGACTCACCGGTCACACCTGCATCCTGTCTGCCTTCTTTGGGGTCTATCTCCTACAAAGGGTCAGCATCTTGACTGGCGTGCTAAGTGGTTACAGTCGTGTCTGTCTCTGCAACGCCATGGACTGTAGCTCCCCCAGGCTCCTCTGTCCATGGGATTGATTCTCCAGGCAAGAATCCTGGAGTGGGTTGCTGTTTCTTTCTCCAGTGTTGACTGGGGAAGCATGTAAAAAAAATCTGGGTCCCAGTCTTTTCTGACGAGGATACAAGAGCATGTGGGCCCCGTCCCCACCTCTCAAGGGCCCGTTGAACCTTCCGTGATGGTCGCAAGGTGGTCAGGAGAGTTACGGCAGCAGGTAGAATCCAGGCATCCAGGGCAGCAGTCCGGGGGAGATGGGGGGAGCTGAGGCATCCGGAGGGTGGGGCTTCGTTTAAGCGGCAGCCTCGTCCCCGGCCCAGTGGTCCAGGGGGCCGTCCCCAGTGGAGCCAGCCACTGTGTCATCGTTTCCAGCTGGACCCAAGGCACGGTGTCCGGGAGCTGAGTGCCCACCTGTCACGGTTCACGGTGCCAGGAGAGAAGGGTGCTCAGACAGAAGTAGGTCCTCAGAGGATGGGGTCCTACCTGGCGAGTGAGCGAATGAATGAGTGCAAGGGCTTGATTCCCCCCTCAATCCTGTTCATCGCTGTTTCCTTTCTCCCGGCCCCATGCTTCCCCTGCAGAAACAGGGGTGGGTGGTGTGATTGAGTCGGGGGATGTCTCATCCATGGACCCTGCAAAGCCCGCAGCGCTGGCCAGGGAGAGGCGTTCATCCCTCCCTCTCACACCCACACACACACACACACACACACACACACACACACTGTCAGCACTTTTGGCCGCTTCAGGCGTTAGTAACAGTTGAGAGCCTGGTGGAGCCAGGCTCTTAGTTGGAGTTCGTTTCCAACTCACTGGGTGTCCTTGACGGCTGACTTCTCCAGCACCTCCCCACAGCAGGATATATTTAAGTGCTTTGTAAATTATAAGATGCAATTCAAATAAAGCAAATTATTTGAGGGAATAATAACTACAGATAGGGGGTCAGGGAGCAGTTAAAACATAAACCACCCAGGAGGTTCAATGAAAGCCACATGAATTCCAGCCCTGGGGTGGGGGGGCGCTGCAGGATGAGAGGTGGTGACGGGCTCACTGCCCTGGTTCACAGTAGGCGCATGACCTAGAGCCCCTTGGGGGCCCCCTGGGGAACCCCCAATGCTTGCAAAGGAGAGCGTGGTCCCCTTGTCTGCGACTTCACGGCCAGGCTGTGAACCTACAGGTTAAATCCTCTCTTCCTCCTGGGATCTTCTCTGGGGCGGGAGGAACATGCCAGCCGGTGGGCCTTGGACCCCACGCCACTCGGGCACAGCCCTGCCCGGTTACAATCGGCTCTTACGGCCTTAAATCCATTTGAGGACACGTGGGTATCGTGTCCCGTGGAAAACGCCGCAGCGGGAAAGGGACTGCACTTACTGGAGGGGGCGGGTCTTCCTCTCCGGCTTCTGCCTTCCCCGGAGTCCCGCGGAATTGTCCAGAAGGCCACTCAGGCACAGGCCCCTCCCGGAGGAGTGCTGTTAGTCCTGTCTGTGCCTGGCATTCTAGAACATTCGCTCTGTCAGCTGATGTGGCTTACTCACTGTGCTGTCTTTCATCCCGGGCTTGTGGTCTTTTTTTTTTTTAAAGATCCTTTCCACGTGCACTGAAACGTATTGCAAAACGGCATCCTGTCCCAAGAACTCTGTGAACCGATAAATACTTCATTCAAAGGGTCTCTCACTTCTCTGGGAAGGAGAAGACGCTGCCTTTACCGTAGATTGAAGCCAGCTGTCCGTGAGCCGGAGCGCGGGTTCCCGGCTGGGCCTCCGGGATGACCCGGAGCGGACCCCACATCACATGTGCGGGGAGGGGCGCTCAGTTCTCCGATGTCCGGAGGACCCGAGACCCACAGGGCGGCAACCACGCGCCCCTGCACAGGGGGAGGCTGCCAGCTTCCCCGCCAGCAGCTCCAGGCAGAGGGCTGCGTGGGAGGGGGTTGTGTCCCTCCAGGCTCCGCAGGGGCGGCCGAGCCTGTGTTTGGAGAGTCCTCGTGCTTGAACTAAACATGGTAAGTTTCACTGCCGTCCCAGACACGGCATGGGGAGGTGTGGCTGGTGGAGTGGGGTCCTGGTGGTTCCCCCAGACCTTAATGCTTCAGCCAGGCACTGAAAGAGGGGGCACTCAGGAAAGCATCTCCAGACTGACCAGGGAGTGGCCCCCCAATCACCCACAGGCTCCTGGCTGCTGGGCCAAGCCCGCCTGGTCACCGAGAGCCCCTTGCTGGGGTCAGTCTCTGGCTGCAAGTTGGTGAAGTGGCGGGTGAGTGATGGCAGAGTCTGTTCTTTGCCAAGGCCCCATGCACCTTCTCACCACACGGCGTCTTACTCCACAGGCTTCCTCTTCAGCTGGTCCCCTGGCCCGGGCAGCCGAGTCCTTGCAGACTCAGGCCCCGTTGCCTCTGCTGGCTCACCTGCCCCATTCTGAACAGCAGGTCTCATGCTTCTGGCCCACTGTCCAGCAGGCTGGCTTGGCTGGCTGGGATTCAGTGGGTGGGGAGGATTTGGCTCTTGGAAAGGGTTAACCTTACCTCTGACTTGTCCCCGATGCTCCATCTGGTGGGTCAGACTCTCTTGGCTAAAAAGATTTTGCAAGAGGTTGTTCCTTCCAACTTTACTGGGGAGGAAAGAGGGTGATCCTAGAGGGGACTGCCAAATTCTTCTCCCTAGGTCTTTAAAAACAACAACAGCCAGCGCTGCTCTTTCTCATCCAATCTGAAATGCCTCTGGTTTAAAGCTGTCTTGTTATTTTTATGCACTGCTCAGACGGAAGAACCAACCTGACCAGAGGACTGTAATCGGAGGCGTGAAGCTAAGCGCTCAGGATTAGAAGTGAACCCACTTGCATGAGGGGACAGCCAGGAGACTCATCTGTGCCCACGTTGGCACACGGGGGTGGGAACACACCTCCTCAGGAACAGGCATCACCAGCTGGCACTCAGGAAGCCTGGGGTCTAGCATTCACCCAGGGCCAGAAACCTCAGGGGAGAAATCAAAAGAATGTGCCCAGAGACTGGCAGGGCAAGGCCAGGGGTTTCTGGAAGGAAGGATGAGGCTGCAGTCCTCATGGACTGAGGGCAGCGTGGAAACTTACAGACTCCGGAGGTGCTGACACGCGTGGAGTGAGCAGCTCCTTCTCTGAGCTGAGGATGGATCGACGCCTTCTGCCCACGTGCACCGCGTTGCCATGCCAGCTTCTGGGCTAAGCTGCACGTCCCATGCCTCAGGACTGAGTGTCAAGGGATTCCAGGGTCCGGCCTCCCAGCCAACCAGGACAGTTGGTAAAGGAGACCCACAGAGGCTCCTGGCTCCAAAGATGGTCTGAGCCAGTGGCCCAGCTGGGGAGGAACCTGGCCCGGACAGTGCTGGGCTGAGGACCTCCGTGTCTGGCCCGCAGCGTCCCCAGCGCCCAGGCAGCAGCACACGATGTCCACGCTGGCTGGAGCACAGTGGTGGGGCTGTGTGCAGCGGCCGGCGGGCAGATGTGTGCACATCTGGAAAGCAGAGTGAGCACCTGTCCAGCTCCGTGGAGGGGGCGGTTTCACAGCTGTTGGCTGAACCCCAGAGGAGTCCTGACCCTGGGAGCAGAGAGGGGCTCTAGCGACCACCTTTTTCCTCGCCTGGGGGCTGAGGTCCTGGGCCTCCCTCCTCCCAGGGCCCTGAGGCCTCCTCCCAGATGGCTCCGGGTGATGCAGGCAGGAGACTGGAGGAGGGGAGGGGAGTGGGAAGGGGCTGTCTCAGAGCCCCAGGTGCAGACAGGGGTTTGCACTCCAATACCCTGGAGTTGGGGTGTCTGTGCTGTGCTCCCCACCTCTGGGGGCGGTGTGGTGGGTGGAGACATCCCAGAGAACATGTATGCCACCACCTGGACGTCCATCGGCTCCTTTAAGGCGCCCAGTTGACGACCGCCACGTTTCACTGGGGATCCTCGGGGTCAGACCTCCGCCCAGGTCCTGTCCGGTGGGGAATTCTCCGCAGGGTGCAGGCTCAGAGGTCGGGGGTGGGGGGTGGCTCCCAAGGTCATGGAATAGACCCTTGAGGTGCATCCCCCAGCCTGTGACAGGGCTGCATTGTGGGGATACTCCATCACTCCCTTGCTGGGACCCAGGCCCGGAGCTGGGGGTAATAGGCCTGGCCCCCCGACGGTCTGGTCCAGGGCAGGCCAGGGCCCCGCCTCCCCGGCTCCCCCACAGGCCCCTCGGTCAGAAATCGGGGTTAGCAGGCAGTATCAGCGGGGGATCGGGAGGTCATGTGGGAGGCGGAACCCAGCCCCACTGGGGGCTCTCACCCCTGGGGGCGGAGCGGAGGCCTCCGGAAGCGGGCGCTCGCCGCTCGGCGCGGTTCCCGGCGCCGCTGCTGTAACCCGACTCCGCGCCCGCGGGGGGCGGGAGCCAGCGGCGCTGCGCCCCGGCCCGAGTGCCACATCACTCGCCCGGCCGCCCTGCCCGCCGCCCACCATGCGGCCCCCGCCGCCGCTGCTCCTCACCGTGCTGGTCCTCGCCGCCGCCCGGCCCGGGTGCGAGCCCGCCTGGGGCCCCGAGGGTAAGGCGGGACCTCCCGGCCCCGGGGGTGGGACTCGGCGCCCCCGGAACCGCCAGCTTTACCCCGCGTGACCCGGGGCTCCAGAGAACGTGCCCCAAGTGGGCACCCTGTGAACCCTGGACCTGGGGGTCTGCACAGGAGGCGGCGCCTGGTTCGCTGAGCGCATCCAAGCTGGGACCCCTGGGTGTAGCGCACACGCAGGTTGGGGGCCAACGGAGATGCCCAGCTCTCGGCACCCAGGGCTCCAGCAGGGGCTGCGTCTCCGTCTGGGCACCGCGGGCGGAGGCGGGCGGAGGGGTGCCCTGAAGGTGGGTCCGAGGGAGCAGGTGCCAGGACTTTGCAGGAAGAGAGGGCATCCGAGGTCCCCACTCCTTCCCGGAAGGGGGTGGCCTCTGGACCCCTCCCCTCCCAACTCCGTGATGTGGACAGCGGCGTCTCCAGAAGCCGGTGCAGAAGGCCAGGGAGGCGGTGCGGTCCCTGATGGGGAAAGGGCTGCTCCTGGAGGGTTCTGGGGGCAGGGGGACGGCGGGACTCAGGGAGCGTCCAGGGGCTGCTCCCCTGGGAGGGTGATGGGAGGCACCTGGGAATGGGGGTTGGGGCGGGGGCAGGGACCCAGCTGGGGCCTGGGCTGTGGTCCTCACCACTGCCTTCTGGGTGGGCCTCAGTTTCCCTTCACAATGAAAGGTGAGGGTGCGTCTGGTCCCCCGCCCTCAGGGTCCTTAGCGGCAGACACCTGTGACCCGGACTGCGGGAGGTTCCCTCCCACACTGGGGTCTGGGAGTGTCGGATTCTGAGTCTCTCAAGCGCCGGAGGTTTGTGGACACCTGAGAATTTGCTGGCCCCAGCCAAGTGGGTTGTGCCAGGAGCAGAGAGCCCCTGCAGTGTGCCAGCCCCTCTCTCCCTTTCCTTCTCTCAGCTGAAGTTGAATTTTCTCTCCACCTCTGTCCCACCTTCACCTCTTCCCTACCCCACTTTCTACAGAAAGGCCCCAGGCCGGGCCGTGTGTCTGGGTGTGTCTGAGTGTGTGCCCACACCTGTGTGCACACGTGGGATGCAGAAAGTCATGCAGAGGGTGTCATGGATGGAGCCTCCCCCGAGACCCCAGGAAGTGTCCACTATTATAGGCTTGTCAGGGAGCACAGACCCCCTCCTCCAGGAAGCTCTCCCTGACCTGCCCTTTCTCAGGGAGAAGTGCAGACCCTCCTCTGGGCCCAGGCTGCCCCTTCCTCACCTGGAGGCTCGGGCAGGTTGTCTCTGTCTTCCCCTCCATGATAGCATCAGTGCCTTTTTCTAGAATAATTCCTTTTTCCAGTGGGATCTCTGACAGTTGAGCGTGTGTGGTCCGTGGAAGCCCAGCGCCTTTCCCAGACCGCAGAGTGACGAGGGCAGGGCCGGGCAGCTTGACTCCGGACTGCTATGTCCAGGACTGCCTTGTCCGTCCTGTCTTACTGTCCACGGGCTCAGAGCAGGCAGGCCTAGACCCTCCCCCCGCCTGTCCCTTGCCTTCCTCCAGGTCTTTATCAGGAGCCTGGAATTTGAGGCTGCTTCCATGCTTTGAGGGGCCACGCAGGTCTTCGTTCAAATCCTGAATTCCCTGGACTGCTGTGTGTCCTTGGGTCGATGGGCCGACCTCTCTGACCTCATTCTCTTCTTGTTGCCCATCTGAGACACCCCGACCCACGGCAGTCTTGCTCCCCTGGTTGAAGACACGCTGACACCTTGTGGTCGAGAGGTGTAATGGTCACGTGTGGACTGCTCAAAAGCGGCCTTTGGACAAGCGCTGTCCAACACGCTGATGCCAACCCCAAAAACATCGCCTAACATTTCCCAAAAGCTCCTCTAAAGAGATGAGAAACAGGTGAAATTAAATTGAAGAACGAGTTTTATTTAACCTGATATACACACGATGTTGGGGCTTCCCAGGTGGTACTAGTGGTAAAGGAGCTGCCTGCCAAGGCAGGAGATGCAAGAGACTTGGGTTCAGTCCCTGGGTCTGGAAGGTCGCCTGGAGGAGGGCACGGCAGCCCACTCCAGTATTCTCACCTGGAGAATCCCATGCACAGAGGAGCCTGGCGGCTGCAGTCCATGGAGTCCTAGAGAGTCGGACACGACTGAAGTGACCGAGCACGCAAGTGCAGTATCGATCTGGTGCTCTGTCATCAATATAAAAATCACGAATGAACTATTTTGCATTCTTTTTTTAGTGCCAGGTCTGCAAGTTGGTATTTTACACCCGAAACACACGTCCGTTTCAAGTCACGGCACTTCAGGTGCTCGATGCCCACGCGGGGCTGGTGGCTCCCATCGTGGATGGGGTGTCCTCTTGACCCCACCCCGGCCCGAGCTCCCCCAAGGCCCCCAGTGGGGCTTGCTTGTTGTTTTGAGGCCCCCAAAGATATGCTGAAGTCCTAGGTGCCCTCCCCCATGCTTCTGACTGTGACTTGACCGGGACCCGGGGCCTTTGCGGGTTTGGCTGCATTAGGAGGAAGGCGCAGGCTGGGGCTGAACCCCGTGACTGCCGTCCTTGGCAGAAGGTGGGAATTTGGGCACAGCACACTGGAAGGAACACGGGTGACGGAGGCAGGGACTGGGTGATGTGGCCACAGCTGAGGGCTGCTGGGGGCCCAGGAGGACTCTTCCCCGATCCTGCGGAGGGGTGTGGCCTGCCAGCAGCTTCATTTCAGGCGACTGGCCTTCAGAACCAGGAGTGGATCAAGGCCTATTCCACCAACCTGTGGGTCTTCGTTACGGCCGTCCCGGGAGGTGAGCCCACCGTCTCTCTCTTGCTCCTGGTAGCCACGCTGGAGGTGTCGGTGACCTCGTCAGTAGATGCTGCCCCCCTGTGCATCCCACTGGGCACTGTGATCTTGTGGGCGGGTCACACGGGGCCGTGCCCCCTCCTTCCTGGGCGACCCCGGGCCACTGTGTGCTGGGCCCTCACTAGACCCTCACTAGACCCTGCTGTCAGCACCCCTCTGGGACCCTCCAGCAAAATGGTGCCAAGTCGCCCAGTCGGTCCGTCTCTGTGACCCCATGGACTTCAGCCCTCCAGGCTCCTCTGTCCATGGGATTCTCCAGGCAAGAATCCTGGAGTGGGCTGCCATTTCCTCCTCCTGGGGATCTGCCCAACCCAGGGTCGGAAGCTGCGTCTCTGGCATCTCCTGCTCTGGCGGGCGGATTCTTCAGCACTAGCACCACCTGTGAGCAGCAGCAGGCACTCCGGTTATCACCCCCATTTTACAGACGGGGAGACCGAGGCCCAGAGAGGAGCCTAATTCCTGAGCTTCAGCTTTCTCATCTGTGACTTGGGGAGGCTTGAAGCCACATGCAACCAGGAGGGATCCGCTTGTCAAACCCACTCACGTCCAGGCAGCTGAGTGGGCCTGATGTTGTGAAGGAGCTGGCATGTGGGTAACTGCTGTGTTCCGGCCTCCTCCGTCTGCATTTTCCTGCGGCCAGCAGAGGCCCCAGGGCCAGTGGGAGTTCTGCTCACCAAGTCTGAGTGCGTCTTCAGGTTTGCCCCGCTTGGCTGTGGGCTGGCACGCGGCAGGCACAGACTTGGCATCCGGATACAGGTGTGAGGAGGGGCGGGGCCTTGGCAGGAGCCGTTGATCTGGAGAGGCCTGGGGCTCCTGAGCTGACAGGTGTGGCGTCGCACGGGTCGCTGAGTGTGAATTCTGAGTGTGAGCACTGGGCATGAGTGTGGCACTCCCAGGGGGGTCCAGCTCCGACTGGATCCGTTTGTCTGTTCCCCGAATGCAGACGGGCAGATAGCACAGCGTCCAAGCAGAGACCAGGGCGGTTTCCTGTCCTTCCTTTATTTCCATGTTTTGGTTCGTCTTCACGCCTCCTCAGGCTGCAGAGGGCAGTGGACGCAACCTGGGAACAGCTTAGACCAGAAAGGCATGGAGTCAGGTGATGGGAGTCGGGCACGTGCTTGGAAGTTGCCAGGCCAGCAGGGGACTCAGGGCGCCTGGGGTTCTCACCCACCCCCAGCCCCGTCCCAGCGCGTGTAGCAGGGGCACCCAGGGCGGGGTGGCGGGCAGCTGCAGCCCTCTCTGTTGTGTTGAGGGGCACCCTGTTGCCTGGATGCTTCAGGAAAGTTATCCTCCTGCCCCTTATGTTGCCTGAGTGGTTCCAGCCGGCTGGGACACCTGGAGTCCTTGGTGACAGGGCGCCTTGAACATCTCCTTCCCGCGACAGCTTAGGGAGTTGGTCCGCGGGGGGTCAGGGGCTGTGGCTGCCCCGCCCTCGGTGAGGGAACCGTGGTCTGTGTCGGGGATACTGTGTGTGGAGGGGGCTGCTCCGCTAGCCTAACAGGACCCCCCACCTGTATCCCCCCGCTGGGGGCTCACGTGTGCTCGGGCAGGCTTCCGTGGCCCGGGGTTGTGAAGTGAGTCCCTAGAAGCAGCCTCCATCCTTGTTGGACCGTGGTCCAGGCCTGGGTTCCAGATGAAGATTGGGGTTGGGACACTTCCCCTCTGGTCCCAGCTCCTTCCCCGCTCTGCCTGTCTCTGCTCCCCCCACCTCTGCTCTGCACCCACTTCTTGTTTCCTGCACTTCCACCCCCCGCCTGCCCTTCCCCTGCACCAGCTGAGCCACAGATCTGATTTCTGTCTCTCTTGGCCCTCCCAAAGCCCTCGGGTCCTGCCTCTGACGGGGGGCGGCGTTGGCTGATTGGTCTCAGTTGGCTTCCCAGGGTCTCACTGTTGGTTCACGTGTGCGGGGCCTGGGCAGGACCCTGGAGCTCACGGTTCCAAGGACAGTTTGTGGGTACGTCGTCTCAGGAAACGGGCCGCCCCACTGCAGGCTGTCCCGGAGGGGAGAGGGCCACAGCCCCGCGTGACTCTTAGGGGTACAAGAAATCCCGAGGGGTCAGAGTCGGGGGTGGGGGGCCTGGTACAGGCTCTGAAGGCTGTTGGTAACACATGTGGGAATCTGGGGAGAACTGGATCAGCTGCAGGAAGCTGGACTCGGCCCCAGTGGATGCATTCACACCACGGCGATTGGCCAGCAGTCCGAGTCAGGGCTCTGCCTTCTGTTAGGGAAGCCGGGTGACCTGAGACTCAGTCTTTCCGCCCGTGGATGGGGGGACGGCCACGTGGACGTCAGAGGGCGGCTGTGGCAGGGAGGGTGGGAGGGGCTGGGGACCGGCCCTGTGAGGAGCAGCAGGGTTTGGGGACGACTGACGGTGTCGCCCTTTCTCTCCACAGGTGGATGCCCCGCGTCGGCAGCTGCGGACAGCGGTACGTACCTGGACCGCCCAATTTTGTTTTGTGGGAGTGAATGCAGGCCCTCCACGCTGTCAAAGCCTTTGGGGGGGCAGAACCTGGGGTTCTTCAGTGGGTGATGAGTAAGAGGGCCCATCGATCAAATGCAGACCCGATGAAAAGAGCAAGAAATCAGGCAAAACTAGAGAGGGAGGCCCTTCCCTCTGTGCAGTTGGGCTCCCACCCCTGGCTCTGCCCTGGGCTCCAGCGGGGGGTCTCTTGCATCCCTCCCTCTTCACACCCCCACCCCAGGCGGGCTCGAGGAGGTTGGGGTCTGACCTGACGTGCGCGTGTGCCGTGCTGGCTGGCTCTGCACGCTGTGTGTTCTCAGCACCTGCTGAGTCCACGGCTGGGACAAGCCCCTCCCTGCCTGGCCCTGAGTTCCCCGTCCCTAAAGTGAGGAAGGGAGCACGGACCTCCCGGGATATGGATCTGGTGTATTGGAGGGCTCAGAGCAGGCATATCTTCAAGGCTCCTCCTGCCAGATTTGGGTGTTGGGGTATTCTGAGCAGGACTGGAATTTTTTATGTTTAAGTGAAAGTGAAAGTGCCTCAGTTGTGTCCGACTCTCTGCTATCCCATGGACTGTATGGTGTGTGAAATTCTCCAGGTGAGAATACTGGAGTGGGTAGCCATTCCCTTCTCCAGGGGATCTTCCCAGCCCAGGGATCAAACCCAGGTCTCCAGCATTGCAGGTGGATTCCTTACCAGCTGAGACACCAGGGAAGCTGGTAAAGAATTATTTTTTTCTTTTTAAGTAGGACAATATTTTTGCTGAACAGAACTCAACCATGTGCCTTAACGAGGCAACCCCTTGGCCGGGCTGGCTTTCCTGGGCCCAGTCCATGGACGTGGAAGCTGAGACCCAGAGCGGCCTGCCGGGCCCTCTCACGGGTCAGCCTAGGGGCCGTCTCTGGTCCTCCCGAAGGCCCTGGCTCCCTCCGCCGTGGGCCTTGTCCTGGCTTCTCCGTGCCGCCCATCCCTGCAGGTTCCGGTCCTGAGTGGGGTCGGCTTGGGCAGAGTGGCGCTTAGTAGGCAGGCGTCTGAGCACATCCCGGGGGGGGAGGTCATCGTGGGAGGGAGCACCCTGATGACCCCGCCGTCCCCCTCCCACCAGCCACGTGCGTGGACCTGCAGCTCCAGAGCTGCAGCGACGTCGCCTACAACCAGACGGCCTTCCCCACGCTGCTGCAGCACCGGTCCCGGGCGGCCGTGGAGTCCAGCTCCGAGTACATCCTGCTGAGCGTGCTGCACCACCTCCTGGAGGGCCAGTGCAACCCCGACCTGCGCCTGCTGGGCTGCGCCGTGCTGGCCCCGCGCTGCGAGGGCGGCCGCGTGCGGAGACCCTGCCGCCACGTCTGCGGGGCTCTGCGCGAGGCCTGCCAGCCCGCCTTCGACGCCATTGACATGGCCTGGCCCTACTTCCTCGACTGCGGCCGCTACTTCTCGGGCCCGGAGGAAGACTGCTACGACCCCCTGGAGAAGCTGCGAGGTGGGTTCCAGGGGGGCCCCGCGGTGATGAGCGGCTGGTGGCCGGGCGGGCCCGCAGGACAGGCGTCGGGAGGGCAGTGCCTCGGCCAAGGCGGAGGCCCTGGGCGCAGGAGCCCGGCTGGGAGGGCAGAGATGTGAGGGGCCTGAGTCCTGGGTGGCGCTCTCCCGCCCATCAGAGAGCCGTGGGGTACTGGTGTGGGGGAGCCTGTCCCTCTTGAGGCCTGCCTGGCAAAGCCTGTGATCGCCTGTGGCTGCTCCTGAAAGATCACGCGTGGGATATTGGGTGGAGCGGCAGCCAGACGTCTCAGAGCGGGGTCCGGGGAACCCTGTAGGCTCAGGGAAGCCACCCGGAGGGGCTGCGGAAACGGGCTTTGGTTTCTCAGGCAAATGAGTGGAGGTGTGGAATGGGCAGCCTCAGGTGCAGGTGAGCCCCCCGTCTCCGGGGGTGTGCAAGGGGCTCCTGGGGGCACGTGGCTGCGATGTGGGGGATGGGTGACGAGTGCCTCTGCAGGCCTCCCTGCCCCCTGGCTGGGCCTCCAGGGTGAGTGAGACGGGATGGCTCCAGTAACAGAGGAGCCTTGGTGGCCCGCGAGGAGAGCCCTCTGTGCTGGCCTGGACCACAGCCCCCGGGTCGCACGCGGCTCCTGAGAGCTGGGAACGTGGCTCAGGTGACTGGGGATTTAAGTTTTGATTTTCCTTGATTGTAATGAATTTGAGCTTAAGTGTAAATAGCCACCCGTGGCCAGTGTGTGACACCAGGCAGTGTGGGACAGTGGCTTCCGGCGTCTCACATAGTGATGTCACAAAGCTCCCAGGGAAGTCCACGTGATCTGGGGTCAAGTGTCACACACGAGTTGTCTCATTAAGACCCCACAGTGACCCTGAATCCGGGTGCCGCCGTTTCAGAGATGGCCAAGTGGAGGCTCTGGGAAGGCCACCAGCAGCAGGGTGGGGGCTGGCGTGAGCCAGGCTGGCCACTGATGATGCATGGGTTGATCAGTCCACGCGCCTGATGTTTCTCAGGCGCCCGCTGTGTCCATGGCTCCCGGCTGGCAACCGAGGTGGTGGGGGGTGGCACTCAGGGACGCCTCGGGCTGGCCCCCAGCGAGCCCTGGCTTCCCGCTCTGCCACTCACTGGCTGTGCAGAGCTCAGGGCTGATCCTAGAGCTGAATCTGGGAGGGAGATGGGAGTGCCATCTACCTGCAACTTCTTTGTGACTCAGTGGCCCATGGACCGCACTTAACAGGCAGACAGGGGCCGTCCGCCCAGGAAGAGGCAGGAAGTGTGGCCGGGTGGGGTCCGAGAGGCAGAGGAAAGGAGCCCGACATCGCGGTGGGGCCAGGCCCGCCCGCCCCGGGGAAGCCCGCAGAGTGGGCTGGAGGGAGTTTATTTTGGGCCAGTCTGCCACCAAAT